>JAIUSX010000028.1:9255000-9855000 GCA_026573805.1 Hesperophylax magnus
TTGTCATTGAGATCGTGGAATTTATTTGGTAATTCCATTGAGAAAGAGTTAATTATTGAGCTAGTATCATTCTAGTGTAATTCCTTATTTATAATAAATTTACAAACTCTTAAATATTCATGGTTTCTACTTAAGTAAGCATGTATTTGAGTACCTACTTACAAATCATACGATTTCAGAGGAAATTTTGTTTTTGATTTTTTAAATAAGAAAAAATGAGAACATTATTTTTTGGACCCCAAGTCTACAACTGTTTACATAGCTAATAGTTAAACATAATATCCTTAGAAAGTACACGGTGATGGCAGTTTTATGTAAAATTTAGTATCAAATATGTATTCAACTACAGGGTTTTTCAATAAGAGGTGTTATTTTGATATTTAATCGGAAAAAATTAATGGTTTCGTTGCTTGTGTGGCACGTAATGCCGTCTTGTTGAAAGTAAACGTTGTCCAAATCAATACCATCCAATTCCGGTCATAAAAAATCATCAATCATCTCTCGATAGCGCAATCCATTCACCGTAACTGTTGCTCCAGCCTCATTTTCAAAAAAGTAAGGTCCAATGACTCCGCCGGACCATAAACCGCACTAAACAGTCACATGTTGAGGATAAAAAGGCTTTTCAACAATAATTTTTGGGTTTTCCGAGCCCCAGATGCGACAATTTTGCTTGTTGACGAAGCCACCGAGGTGGAAAAAATTTAATAATTTCAATGCGCTGTTGAAGTGTGTATTGTTCCATTTTTATTAATGGCGTAGTTTTTACTTGTCAAATGTCAAAAAATGAGAGCATTAAAAGTAACATCTACCGAAATAGCGGGTTATTCGAAATAACACCTCTTATTGGAAAAACCCTATATTTAAAAGCTTTCTACGGTAGTACTTTGTACCAGGGACGTTACGCGCTAACGCTTATATGATGTTTTTATTGGTAATAGGTTGTAAAAAATCCATTAGATGCTGTAAAGAGAAAGGATACATTTTATGAGAAGGTGTTTACGAGTATCATTTGTAGAGACGAGTTTTTTATAACGTTACGTTTTGTTTTTAAATGAAACTCCGGCTACAACGAAACACTTGGACTTCTAAAGTGATATAGCGACAAAAGGCTCTGAGGTCTTAGTTAGCAGGCCGTTGTAATAGTATCGACTCCTACCTTGGGGTTCCCACCTTATTATTGCATTTCACCATGCATAAATCATGTTTTTTTCTCTAAAAAATCAACCTCACTAGGGCTAAGCCTGTATCGAGATTAAAAATTTGAGTGAAGTAAACATAGAGTTATCACAAACATAAAGTAATAAGAAAGAGTAAGAAAAAGTGTGTGTTAGATGACTTTACCAGATGGATAATTTGACAGAATATTGTAACAATATTTGGAACATAACTAATCATTAATCATTATTCCCAAGAAGAAACAAAGTAGATATAAAATTTTATTGTATAAGAAAGGACAAGGATGAAAAAATATTAAAACAATCACTCGTCTGTCAATACAAACATCTAATTATTATTAACGAATTGGTATACTTAATATGATTTGGAAGAATATTAAACATAAATGGTGCCTGATATAAATAGTAATATTGTCCCCTCGGTCTCTACAGTACTGGATAGCTAAACGCTATCTATGGGTAACCTAATATACTAATCTAGTGCCATCTATGGGTGAGCTCATGCAGTAATATTAAGAGGAAGCTACAAGCCAAAAATGTGTATATTCTTGGTATATCTTATATTGTTGGTAATAGGCATTAAAATCGCTTGACAAACGGAGTCTAGAAACGTTCGATTTCAAGCACAAAACTTGTTTTTATTTATTTTATACGAAAGCAAAAAAATTAATCAAGTGAAACTGTCACAGATAATCTTAGCTACAATACTGTATTTTTTAAGTGTTTTCCTTTACGCGTTCATACATTTCTATTGAAAAAATATTTTTTTTAGTTGTTTACATTTACATTTTTTTTTAGTAATTTATTTTTTGATTTGTATTCTGCTCAAGGGAAACGATAGGAAAACCTTCAATTTATTTAAAGCATATTTTTGGTATTCATAATGTACACCAATTCGTTATAAAGATTAATCAAAATAGTGATTTAGCATGGCGATGCACTACGTTGTGCAATATTTTAAATTGAGCCGCTATCAATAACAACCCTTACGTAGATGGCGATAAGGTTTAAATTCCCGCTTAACACCATCCGCCTGTTTTGATTTATGCAAGAAAAAAACATGGCCAAAAAGTGCCTTTTATTTTATTTTGTGGATGTTCAGGCATAAATATTTAATTTTTTTCGCACATTTTATAAATAACGTAATTTACCACATTATACAATAAAATCATAACCGAACATGGGTTCGTAAGTAGGAGATTTTGAACTTTAAAGCAGTTTTCATAGGCCTTTACATTATTTTTTTGTGGGCTTATAAAAAAACCTATCTAAAAAATACTCGATCATTTGAAAGGCCAAGATGTATTCTACTCGCAGTATTTAATTAAAGCATCTGAAACATTTCTAGGCGACCAAATTTTCAAACCAAAAACACATGATTTTGCATTACTACGTATGGCATCGCCTTAAGCTTCGCCTTCAGGATATCACAGTTACGTATATTATATATTAAAAATGAATGTATTTATAGGTCGCGCAATTAGTGTTCAGACGAACAACACATATATTTAGGATTGTATGCATTGGTGTACATTCACGACATTTTTACACGGCAAAACAGCTATTCTAGCACAGCATAGTGAATGACAAGAAGGATGGTGCTATCGGAGGATATTTCTAAAACAGTAGACTTATTTAATTACATCTTCAATTCATTTTCCCAAATGATAAGTATCGAACATAGATAGATAATAATTTTGATTGTCTGTGATGTGCGTCATGTAAAATATTCCTGCGTAATGAACTCAAATTTTTTGAAATTTTCAAAATTGAAAATGATAATTGTATTAATGTAGACAAGCGATAAAGTGGGTACCTACCTAAAAGTATTCCGTTTAAATTTTTGACAGATGATTTTTCAAGTAAAGTGTTTTTGATCGAAATGTAAATTTTTGAAGTTCTGAATGTAATTATATTATTAAAAAGAAATCGGCAATGATTCCTAGAAAATATTTTATCAATACATTCAGCTTCACAAATCTTGTAATTATTACAATATCCCGTGATTTTTTGTTTTAAAATGTGGAACAGTAATTTAAATAAAAAAATATATACTCTTATATTGGTAATAATATTATACTTTCTAGATTGGCGACTTTAAAAAACGTCACTGGGAAACAGCCATTTATCTCGCTTATGTCTACAAATATATAAGCGAGAAAGAGAGAACAAGTCTACACATTCTAGAAAAGTTTTCCATTGTTTTAATTAAAAAAAAAATTTTATCGAAATTTTCTCTTCTGAAATTGAATAATAATTCGGAAAATGCTTTATGTAAGCTATTCTTCGAGTACTGTGGTTGCGATATTTATAAGTGAAAAATATTTATTTTTTCTGTGGAATCCAAACAATTTTCACGACAGGTACCCTTATCACGTTGTTGCGTTCACTACTAATTAATTAATTTCCGTTTCCAAATTGGATGTAATTAATTCGTTCCTAATTAATTTCGACTATCACGAACCATGAAAAAATATCCTAACTTACAAAGTATGACATTATCTGACTTTATGATGATATCAAAAAAAGTTTAAAAAAATTAATGTGGGGATTCAGATATAATACAAGGCAAAAATAAGCGCAATGGTTAAGAATAAGACAGGGACGCTTATAGGCATGTGGAGCGGATGAATGAAGGAGTTTAATGAGAAAATACCCTATAATAAAACCAGAATCTGTTGTGTTCCCACAAACAGTTTTCCAACTTCGTCGTGAAAGGAGATTTTAAAGAATAAGTTCTTTGTATTAAATCAGAGATTTAATCAATACTTCGCGTATTACAAGAGTGACTTCGATGGTCGACCTAACTATGTAGGAGCTGGCTAAATGAGATCTGCAAACACCAAGTTTGTTTGGGAGCATTCTCACTGGCCATAACGACTACTGACTACTAGCTGCCATCTTGCGGACTTCCAAGCAAGCTCTTTGCACTGCCCTCTATTAGTGCATCTGTGAAGCTCTTAGCTAACTCACTTCTCAACATAACGACGTAAATGAAGCAGACGTGCATAAAAATATGCGACGCGCGGCCCTAGTGTATTGGAGTTCAATTTGCCCTAGCAAATCTCTTGCCCCGCTACCCTTCGGCCGAGTTTATTGTTCTGGGGGACTTCAATGTTCATAACGAACCATGGTTGAAGTTCTCAGGCCCAACGGACTCGGCTGGCCGACAGGCGGAATCCTTTGCCATTTGCTACGGATTAGAGCAACTGGTTCAGGAGCCTACAAGGGTTCCTGATGTCCAGACTCACCGTTCCAATCTGTTAGACCTATTTTTAACTACTGTGCCACACGGTTATAAGATTGACATCACAGCGCCTCTGGGATCATCTGACCACTGCCTAGTGACGACATCAATCCCCGTTAGCCTCAGACCAACCAATGAGAGGCTGAGGAGAAAAGTGTGGCACTATAGGTCAGCAGATTGGTTCGGTATGCGGGCCCATTTCAACGCTTTTCCGTGGTCAGCTGTTTGTTTTCGGACTTCGGACCCTTCAAGATGTGCCCAGGAGATTGGTGAAGTCATCAAATCGGCGATGGATGGCTTCATACAATCGACTACTAAAGAAACTGGTGTGGGCTCAAAGCCGTGGTTCAGTCGACAATGCTCCGAAGCAGTTCGACGAAAAAACGCGGCTTACCGAGCCTACAACACATCTCGAACGCCCGAAAGTAGATCAGCATACAACAAATCGGCAAAGGAATGCAAGAGAATCATTAATAGGTCAAAATTCGAACACGACCTGCAGATCAGCAAAAAGCTGGCTGCCTGCCCGCATGGCAGCAGAGCATTCTGGTCCCTTGCAGGCTCAATAGGTCGGAATTTTTGCAAACCCAGTTTGCCACCTCTTACCAGACCTGACGGCTCACTAGCAAACACCGCCACCGAAAAGGCTAACTTATTAGGGAAAATGTTTGCGGAAAACTCGACCCTCGATGACGGAGGTGCTGTTCCGCCGTCGGTTCCTCACTGCGGCTTCTATATGAAAAAGCTGAGGATCCGGCATCGGGATGTACTCCACGTTATACGGGGGCTCGATGTTAACAAAGCTAGTGGACCTGATGGAATACCTGCCCTGGTATTGCAGAGGTGTGCTGCGGAAATAGTTCCAGTTTTGACAAAGCTCTTCAAAATGTCCCTGAAGTGTGGCACTGTGCCCTCTGGTTGGAAAAAAGCGGTCATTCACCCTATTCCCAAGAAAGGTGACCGCTCCAACCCGGCCAACTACCGCCCCATAGCGATCACATCAGTTCTGTCCAAAGTGATGGAACGTGTGATCAACGACAAACTGCTCACATACCTCGAGAAGAACAAAATTATCAACGACCGTCAATACGGATTCCGGCGGAACCGCTCGTGCGGTGATCTTCTCGCGTATGTGTCGCATGTTTGGGGGCGGTGCCTGGAACGTCACGGTGAGACCCAAACGGTCGCACTAGACATATCCAAGGCCTTTGACCGGGTCTGGCACCGAGGACTTGTCAACAAATTGCCTTCTTACGGACTTCCCGCATCCCTGTGTACGTGGATTGCTGATTTTTTAAGGGATAGGTCGATTCAGGCTGTTGCTGACGGTTTCACCTCATCCTCACACTCTATAAATGCTGGCGTCCCACAGGGATCGGTTCTGTCTCCGACTTTGTTTTTGTTGCACATCAATGACCTTTTGACATGTGCACCGATTCATTGTTACGCGGATGACAGTACAGTTCATGATAGCTTTTTGTTTGACAAGCCCCCAAAGGGCACACAAACTCCAACGGCTCGGAGGGCTTTGAAGCAGAGAATGGACGGTTATCTCGAGAGTATTTCCTCCTGGGGTAAAAATAATCTCGTCGAATTTAATGTTTCAAAGACCCAATCCTGTCTGATTATGTCTAAAAGGGATCTAAATGATAACCTAGTCTCCTTCAACGGAAGCAATCTTCCGAACAAGCCTTCCATTGATATGCTTGGTGTAACTATAAGTGACCAGCTCAGGTATGGGGGCTCCATCGAAGCCAGAGTAAAGCTGGCCTCTCAGAAGCTGGGCGTACTGTACAGGGCCCGCAGATACTTTAATAGTACACAACTGCTGACCCTGTACAAATCGCAAGTGCGCCCTACTGTCGAATTTGGCAGCCATCTCTGGTCCGGAGCCCCTAAATACCTGAAAAAAACCCTTGACTCTGTGCAGAAACGGGCGGTCCGTTTGATAGATTCCCCAATCTTAACAAACGGACTGCAATCTTTAGAGCACAGGCGTCAGGTAGGTATGCTGTCCTTGTTCTATCGGTATTACAATGGAAGATGCTCTGAGGAACTAGCGTCATTGATCCCTTCGGCACCGGTGCGTAGTCGGGATACACGCCAAACGCGCGCCCAACATTTGTACACGGTTGACATTTGTCACATGAGAACGGGTCGCTTCTACGATTCGTTCTTAAGTTCAACAGCTCGGCTGTGGAACGAACTGCCGGCCTCTGTGTTTCCTCCCTCCTACAACATGGGACTCTTCAAGACCCATGTTCACTCCTTCCTCTCCACAAAAAGACCCTCCACACAGCATCCCCAAAGATGACATAGGCCCTGAGGGAAATTATTTTCTTCAGGGCCTCCTGTGTGGAGTTAATATAAAAAAAAAAAAAAAAAAAAAAAATCTATAAAATAAAGCGGAAATCTTAACGACATAAGTGATGAAGCCGTGTAAAAACAATATTCAGCGTGCGGCCAAGCGTAATGGATGGATCTACGGTCGACTTTGCTCTAGCAGGCCTAAAAAATAGTCGACCTTTTCGTGGGCTTAAGTTTAATTATTTCTGACGAACTATTATTAAAATTATACCTATTTCTAGAGGGATCTCTCAGGAAGTTACTAATTTAACATCTAGAACAATAAAATCTGGTGCTTAAAGCTAATTTTATAGTTGTAAAACTTTTTATAAAATTTTCAAACCGTTTTGCGCAAAATATTTTTATGATAAGGTACTGTTTTTATTAATCTTAAATATAAATTACTTACATCCGTAGGGATTCCTCTAGAAGCATTTGAGATTTGAGTATTACTAAAATCTCAAATAATTAAAATGTGAGCATCGAGCAAGCCCCCATTATTAGTGTCTTATGTAGCTTTAATGATAGAAGTCGAGACGCCCCAGAAAGACATGATGATCAAGTTCATCAAATACTATATTAATGTCAAGAGTCAGAATATTAGAAGAGCTTGTATGAGACGATGTATGGATGTGAATGAAGCAAGGAATATGTGTTTAATAAACACGTCAATTCAGTAGCCTCTCTAGGATTTTTATTTTATTTTTATTTATTTTTTATTGTTCTTCAAAGTACAATCCCGTTAAACCGCAATTAAGCAGTTTTTCAACAGTTTGTTCATTTTCAATTACAATATAACATATGTACATAATATCATTACTAATTACAATGCAACTTATACATAATATTTATAACTAACCACTGCCATAATCAATAATATTACTAATACAGAGTATCTCTGCTTAGTAGCCATGTTTTCTACATATATCTGAATCTCTTAGGTAATTCGCCACTTTTTATATTGCTTGGTAACATGTTGAATATTTTGGGCACGTTGTATTCCAGGGTTCGCTGTCCGTATTTATTGTTATATTTTGGTACAAGCATTCCTTCATTTTTTGTGAACCTAGTGTTGTGTTCATGTTCCACTTTCCTCTTATATTATTCGGAGTCAGATATATGATAAATCAATATTTTGTGTCATGCCTGTACCGGCAAGACAGTCAAGTTCAGATACAACAATGATATGTTTCGCCTCTGTGAAAATATTTGTTTTGGAACTAGTATTAAAATTTAATCATAGAATTTTGTACTAATTGTAACTAATTTAAATTAGTTTTGCAAGAGTGTCCCCATGTGGTTATTTTATATCGTAAAGAAGATTCTGCGAGTGATAAGTAAATAATTTTTTTAAATATTCACAGGAACGAAACATTTCAGTTTGTACAGTTTACCCACTATGGCCCGCAATCTTTTACAAATTTTGTTTATTTACAAGCCGCATTTAAAATTTATATTGTTTTTTTTAGCGAACTTAAATCTCAGAACTAGATTAGCACGCACATACTCAACTATTTTAATGTATGCAATATAGTACATTATGTTGTAATAAAATTAGAAGTCATACATCCAAAACATATCGTAGCCTGGATAAAACATCAAGATATTCACTTTATTCAAAAGATTATAATTCCAAACCAAACATAACCAAAATATAATAAGTAAAATTAAATATTATACACGTTCTTCAAGAATTATCCAAAAATACATACACTCACATATAAATGTGTGTTTTCATGTTTCAATATATGTCTGTGAAAAAAAAAATTAACTTTCTACTACAACACATAAATACCTGTCACACTTAATCACAAACACGTTAACACCTCAGCACAGGTTCTCCTAGTGAGGTGTTCACGTAACATACAATATCACCTACACACAGTTTTACCTATATCAACCTATGTTCTTTATTTTTTATACCTTTTTTCTGTACTACAATATAAACCACTGCAATCATTTGTAAAATGTGTATTCAAGAATAGACATAAATAAATAAATGAATTTTGCAAAGTTTCCTCATTTATTAGAAGTTACATTGATATTATTCAAAGCAAACACGTAGTTAATTCAAAGCATTCATGAACGTTCCGGATTCCCGTTCTTTAAGTTAAGACGAAACAAACTGTAAAATAAAGTCGGAATCTTAACGACGTAAGTGAAGAAGTCGTCTAAAAAAAAATGCGACGCGCCGCCCTTGCGTATTGGACTGACTTACGGTCGAATTTGCCATAGCAGGCCTAGAAATTTGATCTTTCCGTGGGATTTATTTGAATTAATTTTGATTAACCTATTACTAAAATTTCAGATGTTTCTAAATGTTGAGTAATGAAAAAAATACTGAATATATTATGTTTTATGAAAATTAAACTTTTTTTTTCGTATAACTTATGATTATAAAATAGGTTATTAAGGCGATGCACTACGTCGTGTAATATTTTAAATTGAGCCGCTATCAATAACAACCCTTACGTAGATGGCGATAAGGTTTAAATTCCCGCTTAACACCATCCGCCTGTATTGATTTATGCAAGAAAAAAACATGGCCAAAAAGTGCCTTTTATTTTATTTTGTGGATGTTCAGGCATAAATATTTAATTTTTTTCCAATCATTTTATAAATAACTTAATTTGCCACATTATACAATTAAATCATAACCGAAAATGGGTTCGTAAGTAGGAGATTTTGAACTTTAAAGCAGTTTTTATAGGCCTATTCGTTATTTTTTTCTGGGCTTATAAAAAGACTTATCTAAAAAAATATTCGATTATTTCAAAGGTCAAGATGTATTCTACTTGCAGTATTTAATTAAAGCATCTGAAACATTTCTAGGTGACCAAATTTTCAAACCAAAAACACATGATTTTGCATTACTACGTATTGCATCGCCTTAAAAGATAAGTTATAAATATAAATAATCACACAGGTTTTCTCTCGGTGGAAGCTTTGAAGAAAATAGTGATTGAAAAGCAATCCCAAGTTGTTACCTGGTTTGCCTTCTCAATACTTTTTTAATTCAATATTATGCAAGCTAAAAAGATATATAAAAGATGTACGTCTCATAAAAAGATTTTTATGAGACGTACTAAAGTCAATTAAGCTACTGAAATTTTATGAACATAGTACTTACATATGCCAGAATGTTACAATGGTAGTAGAAGTCGGGGACGCCCGAGGAAGACATGGCACGATCAAGTTAATCAGATACACGACACGAGCAATGTGCAGAGTCAGAATAATAGAAGAGTATGTATGAGACGATTTATGAATGTGAATGAGGCAAGAAGTGTGTGCCAAGACCGAGTTGTTTGGCGGTCCATCTTCTCTCCCCAACCGAAACGGCGTGATGGTTAGATAGTTGGTAAGTTAGTATTTATAGTCATATTTTTCTCCCATGCATAAATCGACAGGTTGTCGGGTAAAGATATATGCAAGTCTTTTAGCGACCTTTGATTTTTCCAATGCCTCTCTAGGCTAACATACAGTAGCAAAAATATAGAGTTATTTCAATATACAAGTTAACATAAGAAAATCGTGTATTTGTGGTTTAAAAATTTTATTGCTTCGAAAGATTTTAGATGCCAATTAAATGCTGCGAGTAAAACACATCTTGAACTTTGAAATAATATTTGTAGTCTGTTTAATAAGCCCAGAAAAAAATGTAGTACCACGCCTATAAAAAACTGCTTCAAAGCTCAAAATCTCCTTTTTCCAAACTCATTTTCGTTAATGTTTTTATTGTATAATGTGGAAAATTAAGTTCTTTGAAAATGACCGTAAAAAATTAAAATATATGTGCCTGAACTTCGAAAAAAAATTAAAAAAACACCCTTTTTGGCGATGTCTTTTTCTTGCATAAATTAAAACACGTGGTAATCGGGAATTTAAACCTAAACGTTGTCTACATAAGGAGTGTTATTGTTAGCGGCCCGATTCCAAATGTTACACGACGTAGTGCTTCGCCCCAAGAGGAAGCTACAAGCCGAATGTATATTCTCGGTACACCTTATATTATATAGGTAATAGGCATTAAAATCGCTTGACAAACGGAGTCTAGAAACGTAGGATTTCAAGCACAAAACTGGTTTTTATTTATTTTGTAAATAATTTTATAAGAAAGCAAAAAGTTAATCAAGTGAAACTATCACAGATAATCTTAGCTATAATACTGTATTTTTTAAAATTGTTTTCTTTACTCGTTCATACATCTCTATTGAAATAATATTTTTTTTAGTAGTTTACATTTATATATATATATTTTTTATTGAGTAATTTATTATTTTATTTGTTTTCTACTCAAACTAAACGATAGGAAAACCCTCAATTTATCTAAAGCATAATTTTTGGTATTCATAATGTACACCAATTCGTTATAAAGTCTATATTATGATACATTGTTTCTTGAAATAATCAATGTTTATGTTGAAGATATCAAGAGACATGTTGTTTAGCTTCACTGTATCCCGTGTCATATTATGCTGAGCCCATACATCTATTCAACCATGTGGTATGCATTGCAGATCACGGTGCCTCCCATGGCAGTAGTTGTTGGTTACCATATTAAATACGCATTAAAAAAAGGTTCAATATGAATTTAGCATAAGAGCCTACGATGTCAATCCCAATTGAGGGTATGTTGTGAGCAGAGGCGGCTCGTGACTTTTGATAGATTTTTAATTTTAAAAAATTGACTATTGCTGTTGTTTAGTCCAAAACTTTTTTTTTTTTTCAAAAATTCGGTTTTTTGTATGAACGTTTTAAGGAAATTGGCAGTACGCTACACCGATTTCCCGAAAGCATTCATACAAAAAAACAGAATTTTTGAAAAAAAACCGAAGACGTTTTCGGTTTCAATAATCAATATCAATAATGCAATTTTTTCCAAATATTAACAATCTAGTACACACAAGAATCACGCGCCGCCATTGGTTATGAGGCTGAAGGGAGCGGGTGGGAAAGGAAATGAGGAAGAGAAAGGTTAGGTTAGGTTGGGTTGTGAGGCAGAACAACGCCATTATTTGTTGTAAGGCTGAAAGTAGCGATGGGAAAGGATATAAGGAAAAGGAAGGTTAGAAAGTATCTGCCTACTCAGATCTTGTCACTAAATATGCCGAAAGCCAATTATTCAAGCAACATATCGATTCTGAGGTTTTCAGGGTGAGAGTGAGTGAGTAACTAAGAGTGAGTATCTTTCACTCTAATTCGTCATATATAGGTTCTTAATAGTAAATTTTGTCTGTTTTTATTACCCCGCGTACAGTCAATCAAATATTTCATACAGTCTCTAAAACATTCATTGTGACATTTCGTGTCCGATTTTCTTTTGTTTTGTTCATGGTTCGACGCTCCTTTGTTTCAGTGTGATTAATAAAAGATGGCGACGTCTAAATTGGTTGATTTTGAGTACTATTGATGATGCGTGTAGCGTAGCGGAAATAGCATTGACTACGTCCGGAAGAACGAAAACCTTCATTGCAGAGGCTTTACATTTTTGAACCTGAACCCGGAATTTATTCATTTCAAAATAAATTACTATAAATAATTTTTTAATAACTAAATGAGTAAAACCTCAAATTATTGCCTAGACACGTAGATAAAGTCAAGAGATGTCGCACATTAAAATAAAAATGGATATATTTATCCATTCTAATGAATGATTTATATATAGGATTAATAGACGGCCGGCATAGTCCAGTGGTAACGCATTGGACTGCCATTCCGAAGGTCGCGGGTTCGAACCCGGCGTGCGCAAATAAATTTTATTTGATTAATTTGTGTTATTTCACAATTAATTAATTAAAATTAATTAAAATAATATATAGTATATTTGCGGCACGTCACGAGGGGTAAGGCTCTCGACTAGCAATTCGATGTCGATGGTTCAAATCCCGGCATGCGCAAGTAAATTTAATTTGATGATTTTTTATCGTTTTACAATTTATTCATTTAAAATAATATAAAGTATACCTTCAGCACGTTCCAGAGTGGAAGATACTCTCAGTATCGCCCTATTGTAAAACCATCATCGCTCACTTCAAAATTCTCTAAACGATAGTGAAAACAGTATCAAAATCCGTTGCGTGGTTTTGAAGAACTAAGCGCACAAACTCCAGACGCGGATAGAGATTTTATTTTAGTACTAACTGACGTGTTCCCGGCGTTGCTGGGGGATATCCTTAGGAGATAGACATATATTAAAACGAACTTTTCTGTAGACCTTTTTAAGATATACAATTCCTTAGTACATTATTTTAAGATATCTCATAAAGTTTAGCCAGCATTAGCAATGTAATCGTCCGAAAATATTTTTTTACGACTTGATTACAAAAAATCGACTTATCTCAATTTTTTTTAAAATAAAATATGTATAAATTATCAAAATGAACCTTATCAAAATCCGTTGCGTGGTTTTGAAGAAATAAGCACACAAACAGAATGACGCGGATAGTGACTTTTTAATTAGTATAATAGAGATAATCAATTTCGCGAATGTTTTTCCATCTCCCCCGACAAAAAAGAACAAAGCTAATACGCAAAGGAGTTTATTCTACAAAGGGATGAAATATTATATTAATTAATAGTGAAATTAATAACAATAGCTTATTAATATAGCTAAATTTGTTATTTTTCAAGTATAAACAACATTTTTGATCAATATTATATACACGAAAATGATGCCTACTTCGCTACGAGTCTTTGTCTAGGTTCGATGTGTACTCTACCCCTTATGTATTATATGACAGGCTGTAGCAAAACCAACCCCATTCAGTCTGCTCCCAGCGTTCGTCGAGGGATGTCGCGTCCATAAAACTACCCGCAGCTCTCCCCAAACAACCCTAAAAACTCAATTAAAAATACACGAATAACGTATCGGAAATATCAAACAGTTATCAGCGGTTTTCGTGTTTTTTTTTGCAAGTTTTTCTTGAAAATACTGCGATTTTAATTAGTTTGTGATATATTATTGTTTGTGACTCAGTGATTTTTTGGAGACCCAACAAACAGTTTAAAAAACGTAAGGTTAAATATATCATTTTACTAATTTTATGTTTATTGCTACATGCACTTTTAAGCTGTTTATTTTCCATCGAAAAAAACTTGTCTGCATAGAATTTATAGTTACATAATAGTCATAAAGAATTTAATTTGAAAAAAAATCAAATTTTAAACTGAAAGCATTAGTCACTCGTAAAAAAGTTTTTAAAGAAGTGAGGCTAGCAGTCCACAATGGAGTGTTAATAACAACCCTGATTTATGGCAGTGAGGCATCACATTGGCAGAGGATAGATAAAGGATTGAATGCTGTAGCAATGCGATTATGTATAACACCGTGAATGACTACTATAAATGAAGTCTGGTATAATAGGTCATGTGAAGAGTCAGAATAGCAGAATAGTAATATTAATCGATGCATGAATGTTAATGAAGCCAGGTGTGTGTACCAAAACAGAGTTGTGTGGTGGCCCATCCTCTCTCCCTATCATTGCGGAGATGATGTTTGGATATTTATTTAGTTAAAGAAAAAACAAACATTCAAGATATATAAAGTTTTTTTAAATTATCCATTGACGGTAGGTAAACAAACTGTGTTCAATAAATGATTTTCATAGACTTACAACAATTTTGTAGCGCAGTTGATTGAGATTTTTAAGAGGAAGCTACAAGCCAAAAATGTGTATATTCTTGGTATACCTTATATTGTAGGTAATAGGCAATAAAATCGCTTGACACACGGAGTCTAGAAACGTTCGATTTCAATCACAAAACTGGTTTTTATTTATTTTGTAAATAATTTTATAAGAAAGCAAAAAATTTAATCAAGTGAAAATATCACAGATAATCTTAGCTTCAATACTGTATTTTTTTCAGTCTTTTCCTTTACGCGTTCATACATTTCTATTGAAAAAAATATATAAATATTAGTTTACATTTATATTTTTTATAAAATAATTTATTTTTTAATTTGTATTCTGCTCAAGCGAAATGATACGAAAACCTTCAATTTATCTAAAGCATATTTTTTGGTATTCATAATGTACACCAATTCAATATAAAGATTAATCAAAGTAGTGATTTGGCATAAAGCTTCGCCTTACGGTAAAAGAAAATAATAATGTATGTCGTTTAAACTGTGTTATTTTGACATTAAACGGCATATTTTTAAATATAATTTTATTAATTGCCTTACACATGGTTTTTCAAAAGGTGCAGACAGTAATTTTCCTTTTTTTAATTTTTATTGTCGAGTGTAAAATTTCATCAAGAAAGATGGAAATCCTGCTTTAAGAGGTGGAAAAAAGGCTTGGGGGTGGTTTTTGTAAATCTTGAAAGACAGTGTTCGTCATGTTTTCAAGGTCAAGTGTGCAACATTTCATCAATCTCGAAATAAAACTGTAGATATGTTTTTACATTTACTCCACACAGGAGGACTTGAGGAAAATAATTTCCCTCTCTTCTTCTTATAGGAGGGAGGAAACATAGAGGTCGGCGAATCGTTAATAATCTACAACTGAGTTGTTGAACTCAAGAAAGAGTTCCAGAAACGACAAGAGTTGTAGATACGCTCAGTATTGCCCCGTTGAGAGATCATCATTAAAACGAGGCCAGACACTAAACAATATTAGATAAGGCGTATTTGGCGACCAGACTTAATGCCCAGACACTTCTCAAATTGGGAGGCGGGTGTGGTTACCGCCACCCCGGGAACCATTCATCGGATAACCAACACCTCTGCCATGGTTTGGTGACTTATCAGGGGTGTCCGAGTTCATGGAGTGAAGATTGCCTAGATCTTTGCGGCGGATGCGTCTGCTGATCGCCTGTTTGAAATAAATACTTTTAACTCTTCAGCAGGACTCTCTCGAGCTATCGCCTTGCATTGCAGTGGGAGGTATGAATTTAAACGTCCGTCAATCCTGGCCACACTGTCCCCCAGATTCCTACACACCCCTCATATGTTTTACCTTCCCAGATCTTTTTCTCCTTAATTGACATAAAAATACCCTCCACACAGCATCACCAAAGATGACATAGGCCCTAAGGGAAATCATTTTCTTCGGGATCACCTCTTCCCTATTATATTATACTCGTAATATCCGCTAGACACTGAACATTGAAGGATGTCATAGCCTCAATGACTTCGAACAGCAGAGAATCTAACGCATTAATCCCAGTATAAAATAATTCATTTCATGTTAAATTTATTTGCGTACTTTGACAGGAATTAAAGTTGAATCAATTTATCGGTACTTAACGTAATATCAATTTCCTAACCGCGAAACCACGGAACTCTCGTTATGTAACTAATTTAACTGTATTCACTAACGTACGCAATGTGATGAGATCGACTATTTAGTTATTGGTTAATATTATTCACGATTAGTGGCGGTTCGTGGACTTTTCACTGGAGGCTCAGAATATAAAGAGAAGATATTGTTTTTGAATACCCATTTCATAATTTTTTTTTAAATTTCAAGCGCCTTTTCACAAAATGAAGACGCCGTTCACAAAATTATGCGACGCGCGGTCCTGGTGTATTGGACAGACCTGAGGTTGAATTTGCTCTATCAAATCTCTAAAATAAAGTGGAATTCTTAACGAAATTAGTGATGAAGTCGTGTAAAAACAATTTTCAGCGCGCGGCCCGGCGTAATGGACGGAGCTACAGTCGACTTTGACTCAGCAGGCCTAGAAAAATGATCTTTCCATGGAGTTTATTTTAATTATTTCTGATCTCAAATGTTTTTAGAGGACAACTCCTGTTGTTAAAGTTTTATCAATATTCAAAAGACATTAGAAGCAAACCGTTGTAGAAATACAGGACCAATAAAAATTTAAAAAAAAATACTAAACTTTTAAAGAGTAAAAAAAAATTAACTTGTAGGTAGTGCAAGGTTCAACTACCGGACGGTGACGGCTCGGCCAATATCGGTAACACTCCGGTCGAATTCCGCAAGTCACTTGGCGCCGCACAAAGATCGTCTTGCTTTGGCGTAGGTTATAAGATTTCACCGTTAGGGGGATTGTCTTGGTTTAGTTTTTTTGTATGAAGTATTTTGTGCTGATTCTATAACGCACAGCATGAGAATATCGGGACCGTATTTGACCGTATTTTTCGGTCGATTAGTCAGAATTTTAATGGCGCGCTGTTTATTAAGTTTGTCTCACTGCGCAGGATAGCTTTTTCTTCTTCCAAAGACAATTTTTGACAGTGCTTTCTATTGTAACCCCGACTTTTCCCACAAACTTTTTAAAGTTCTACGACCTTCCAAATAATCATTAGTTGGCTCTTTGGTTTTAACTGGAAAAAGGCTGAACGCTGTAGCGCCATTAATTTTTTGTACAGTGTAAAGAAAGACACGGGAACTATGTCACCACCTGGTTGGGCAGCATTGCGATGAGGGTTAAGTTAGAGACTGTACACGGGGTAAAAGGAGTATTGCTAATTAATTACGAATATCTTCAAATTATTGATAATCCGGTTAAAAACGGGATTCCAGGCCCTTAAAGAATAAGGTTTCCTATTAAACTTTTATTAAATTACGAATATGTTGTCACGATGTCGGAACATGTGTTCGTAAAAAATCCTAATATTTTCGCAATTCGTCATTATGTATTATCAAGGCAAATGAAGGTGCAAGAGCACGTGTTCCGATATATTACGAATTTACTAAAAGTATATCAGGAAAAGGCCTGAAATCCTGTTTTTAATCGGATTACCAATAATTTGAAGAGATTTTTAATAAATTTGCAATACTCATTTGTCTCTGTGTGGGAAGGGATTTATTAACATGGGTCTTGAAGAGGCCCGGATTATATGAAGGAGAAAAAACGGATGCCGGTACCACATACGAGTCGACTTACACAAAAACGAGTTAAAGAAACGAGCCGTTCTCATCAGGCTTACATCAAATGTTATCGGGTGTTCCGCTTGTGTCCGTCGAATTTCAAGCACGTGCACCGGTGCACCGGGATCAATACTGCTAGCCCCCAGATTGGAAGATATTCTCATTTTTGCCGTAGTGTAAGACCACCATTCAGAATTGAAACGCTTCATGAAATGGCTTTAGCCGTGTTTGTTGACCAGATCTGAAAAGCCAGGTACTCCCCCCCTCCCTCTTCCCCATCTCAGTCCTCTTCCCCAATATCTTCAGCCTCACAACATACCCCAATTGGGGATGCCATAGTCTCACTGGCTCCAGACGTTAGGAAGCAGTGTTTCTTGCTTTGAATATGAACATACTACCTCCAAAAATAAAAATCTACTTGTTCCAAGTGTCTATTCACCTTGACGCTTTAAGGCGAAGCTTGATGCTAAATCACTATTTTGATTAATCTTTATAACGAATTGGTGTACCTACATTATCAATACCAAAAATATGCTTTTGATAAATTGAAGGTTTTACTATCGTTTTGCTTGAGTAGAATACAAATAAAATAATAAATTACTCAATAGAAAATATAAATGTAAGCTACTAAAAAAACGTTTTTTCTGTAGAAATGTATGAACGCGTAAAGAAAACAACTTTTAAAAAGTACAAAACTATAGCTAAGATTATCTGTAACAGTTTCACTTGATCAACTTTTTTGCTTTTTTACAAAATTTTTTTCAAAATAAATAAAAAACAGATTTTTGCTTGAAATCGAACGTTTCTTGACTCCGTTTGTCAAGCGATTTTAATGCCAATTACCTACAATATAAGATATAAGTACCAAGAATATGCACATTTTTGGCTTGTAGCTTCCTCTTAAGGCATTTGGTGACAATATTTCCAAATTAATGAAACTTTGCTTATATTTTTTTTCTTTGCACTATAAATATGGGAGTTAATTCTAAAAGTGGCTATGGCTGTTTTAGAAAATTTATTACCAGATAGTAATCTAAAATTTCCATTATTTGAATGGAATTTGTTGTATCACCGGGTATTTTCTCAAACTCTCTTATTAAATAAAACTCCAGCTCAACAAAAAACTTTGAACTTTAATGTGATAGATTGACAATGGTTCTGATATCCTAAAAAGCAGACAATTGGAATAATTCGAACCCTGACCTGGAGATTCCCATCATATTTATAATACTCTCGGTTTCTACAGTACTCGACAGCTAAACGCCATCTATGGATAACCTAATAGACAAATCCAGTGCCATCAATGGGTGAGCTCTTACACAAATATCAAAGATATTAAAGTATGAATACATTTTTTCAGATACCCACTCTAGATCAAACTTCTCCAGCATTTTAGCGACATATATGACCGGCCGTCTATATTTTATAAAAGTATTTTTATAAATGTATGTAATTTTTTGACATTAGAAACAGAATAATAATCTTTTCCATTTTGCCTCAAATATTTATACAGGATGTAATTAATAAAATCATAAAAACAGTCAAAATATCGTAACCATCGGTTTGACTTTAAAAAATATTTTTTATTACATGAACGAGATAAAAGTGAAGGTACAGTTTTCTTACAAATTCTCCAAACAAAACGAAAGTGTTTTCGAAATATCGAGTTCTCTCATTTTTTCTACGATTGGATTAAAACCTTAAGTAAAAATGTGGTTAGCGTTTTTGATATCATTTTCGTCGATTGATATTACAACTTTATTATTTAGAAATAGTAATGATTTTTAAATGCATACAACGGAATGGTAATTTTATCTAGTTTCTAAAACAGTATTTGTTTTTACGGAAAATTAAAAAATAAGATGTATATAGCGCATTTGAAAAACACAGAAAATATTGCAAACTGAACAAATGTGTTGAAAGGGTTGAAATGAGCAGATCTAATTTAAATATCAAAATATTTGTTATTAATTGGAGGGTCCTTTTGAATTAAACACTGTTGTTTGAGAGACAATCTGAACCACTTTATTTACATCATGATTAGACACTTTTTACAGGGTTTTAATACACTAGATAAAGGCCGGTTCCTGTACTTCTTTAGGAAAGGTGAAACCTTTGTTTGTTTTGTAGCAAGAGAGCTTTTTTAGGAAAACTTAGTCTTTTATATGAAAAAGTGTTTACTAATACATTGACACTGTCAACTTTAACCGGCAGCAATACAGGAAACTGTTCTTACCGACGCGATTTAACAGCAAGTAACTAGCAAAGGCCAGAACTTTTCATAGTACGGTACTGGGTCCAATATTATACATCTTATATGTAAACGGGATATTTTCTCAAACACTTCATGGTAATATAACCTCTTTTACTGACGATACAGTCATCATTGAAAGTGACAATACATGGGAATTAGTAAAACTAAAAGCAACAGAAGAAATAAATACTCTTAAATACTGATTTGACATCAACTTACTATCTCTAAATAGCGAAAAACTCACGTTATACCATCAAATTACATTCCACAAAATTTTGACATAATTACACATGACAATTTAAAAAAACGGGTAAAATTCGGTTTAGGGGAGTCACTAGAATAACCGAAATTGAACTTGATTTAGACTAATTTAGGGCTGGGGAATCCGAATCTGCAAGAATTAGGTGGGGGTCGGCACTATTAACTGAGTTATAGGGTCTTGAAATTTCGTACGCGATACATAGAAACCATGTTTTATTTATCAACTATGACTTAAGAAAATCAAATTAATAACTATTTAATTTAATACTTTTGAAATTTCAGTACTGCCAACCAAAAAAAGAAAAGTGTTGCCATATAATAATAATATTTTTTTACAAAATAGGTTAGGTTTTTAGTTTGGGTTAGAATAAGCAGAAGAACATGGGAAAAAGGTATTAGAATTAAATCACAAACCAGTCTATACAAACCTAGCGTAGCCCACAAACTACTTGAAAACTGGGATAAAACTCTATAGGGGACGCGAGTGGGCGTTATTAAAGGGTCATTTTTTTGTTATAGAAAATCACAGTTAGTTTAGGTTATATATATATATAAATTTAATATTTACAAGATTTTAAATAATAAACTACAAATCTGGCAAATGATATTTAATTTTCAGAATTTTCCATGCATTGATATTATTATTATATGACAACACTTTTTATTTTTTGGTTGGTACTGCTGAAATGTCAAAGTATTAAATAGTTGTTAATTTGATTGTTTTTAATTCATAATTCATAGTTGAAATAATATATAAACATGTTTTCAAAGTGTCGCGTACGAAACTTCAAGACCCTATAACTCAGTTAATAGTGCCGACCCCCACCTAATTCTTACAGATTCGGTTTCCCAGCCCTAAATTAGTCTAAATCAAGTTCAATTTCGGTTATTCGAGTGGGAATCTTTAACCGAATTTAATATATAAAACATGGTTTCTGTGTCGCGTGCGAAATTTCAAGACCCTATAACTCAGTTAATAGTGCCGATCCCCACCTAACACCCTTACAGATTCGGATTCCCCAGCCCTAAATTAGTCTAAATCAAGTTCAATTTCGGTTATTCGAGTGACTCCCCTAAACCGAATTTATTCCAAAAAAACATTATTAAAAAAACTGTGCAATAAACTGTTCCAGATTGAAAATTTGAAATAAAATTAAATACTTAGGAATAATAATATACAAAAACCTAAACTGGAAAGATCAAATCAACCTAACCGTCAACAAAATAAGAAAATTAATTTATATATTTTTTGAAAATTCGAAATATTCTCTCATTGAACATCAGTCTACCACGCTATAGTACAGTCAAATCTCAAATACGCTGTAGTCAGCTGGGGAGCTGCATGCAAAACAAATCTACTCCCTGCTGAAATTGGACAACGTCTAATTATAAAAATAATTTTGAAAAAACTAAGAGATTATCCAACACACCTAATTTTTGAAGAATTTAAAGTATTAAAATTTAATGATCTTGTCCAAAAAAACATAATAATTCAAATAATAAAAGAAAAACACAATCAAAGCTTTTTAACTGAAAGTCGTACTCGTCAAAAACATATATTTCCAACACAAAAATGTAACACCACTTTTGCTCAACATCATTACATATTTATAGAGAAAAAATACTTCAACAGCCTACCCGAAAATATCAGAACAATCGAAAACGATGAACACCTACTAAAAGCAATTAAAGAGAAGTTCAATGTTAAAATACCAAAATGATGACACTATCTTTTTAATTAATTATAAATTTTAATATTCGTAATTCCTTATATCATAACAACAAACACTAAATATTCTTCATCTTGATGCTCATCGCTCTTCTAAACACAAGCACCAGCTTCTATAGAAGAGGAACATTAAGTAATCAAAAGCAGTGAAAACTAATTTTATGAATTATTTTGGTTAACATTAATGATTATTCTCTGTAAATTGAAAAAAATAATTAATATGACCTAAACTTCACAAGTGGCACTAATAGTATATAATTAATGCGATTAAAATAATACAATATTGTATCAGCTTATCTTCATTCATACCTGAGCGATTCACTAATTTTACATAGGCACTTCTAGCGTTAAGGCATAGATTGAAGATCTTCAGATTCTCCTAAAAGTTAATCTCCAATCTAGGGGGATGGGAATAATACAGTTTTTACCGAAGAAATACGAAAATGTGCCCAAAATAAAGTGATAAACATCGCTCTGGGTAGTTAATCTTATACTCGTGTATCTTTTTGTAGGTCGGGTATCTTTTTGTAGGTATCGTTTACTAAGTTTTTATTATGACGGTCTCCGTGGTCGATGGGTTCTCTCCAATAGCAAGCCAGAGGACGCGGGTTCAAATCTCGTCGTGTAGGTAAATTTTATTTATATAATTTGTGTTATTCTACAATTTAATCATTTAAAATAATAAATAGCATATTTGCAGCACGTTCCTAAGTGGTAGATCATTTCAGTATCGCGCTAGTGTAAGACCATTCAGATTTGAAACGTTGCTTGAAATGGCTTTAGACGTGTTTGGTGACCAGATCTGAATAGCCAAATACTTTTCCACCTTCCATTTCCCAATCTCCTTCCTCTCCCCATTACCTTCAGCCACAAAACATACCCCAATTGGGGATGTCTTAGTCCCACTAGCTTCAGACGGTTGGGAATAGTTAGAATCCTTGTGGAGTTTCACATATAAAAATTCAAAATACGACGAAACATAATATTAATTTCATAATATTTCAGTTTTTCAAATTTAAAAAAAAAAAAATGAGATAAGATATATGAATAATCTATACCTTTAACATATTTATTGAAGAATTTAATGATGAAATTTTACAAACTTGAGCTTCAAAACAAGAAAAAAGGTCACTTTTCACATAACGTATTTAAAAAGTACCCCTTCCTATTTTCCCACTACTTAAATTCAAATTTTGTTGCACTTTTGACGTTCAAAATAAGAGGAAAATTATGAATCTTCACATCTGATTTCGATAAACTAAACGGCAAGAAAAATTAAAAGAAAATCTTCAACGTTGTTTCTGTCCTAAAATACAAGGCTTCTTGACGAACGAATGTTCATTGAACTCTGTTATAGGTCTTAACTTAGGTAAATATAAAACGTATTCATAAAATTTGGACATATTATGTCGAATGTAATACCTTGAAAAGTTTCACGTTGTTATGCGTAATCGTAAATAAACGTAGTTACTACGTAGTACGTCATTGTCTTTTCATTACACGATTTCAGGTGCGTTTTGAAAAAAAACGCTTTGGTAAAAAACATAATTTGTTCTTTTTAAGGCCTACGAGGTCGAGGGGTAAGGCTTTAGAATCGTCACGAGTTCAAATCCTGTAAATTTTATTTTATGAATTTGTATCGTTTCACGAAAAAATCATTTAAAACTAGCTATACACCCCAACGCGTTGCTGTGACTCTGTGAGTCTGTTTGTGCAGATTGATAAACAATAGTGCGTACTGCTTTTACGTCCAACAGATGGCTCTCTTTTAAAAAAAGTATGTTTCTACCTGTCACAGTTGACATCTATAGGTATATAAAAACACATGCGTATTCGAATGCAACGTTGTGTCAAAATTTTAAAGCAATCGGGGAAGAACTTACTCGGAGATTTAAGATTTTAAACAAACAAACATTTAAATTTTTATTTGTATAGATTATTGGATTTTTTTTAAAATTGTCTGTTTAAATTTCTAGAAAAATCGTTCGGCAGGTAGGTACTGTTTTATCTATATATTATTAACACTTTAACAGCCGCACATTTTAATTACTGTCACTAACCCTTTGTCAGCCGTTCACGAGCCTCACTCGTGACGTTTTTTTTCCTAGAAGACGCTGATCACGGGCACCACCCGTGATTGAGTTTTATACTGTTTATATTAAAATCACCACCTTTTTCGTGATTTGAGTTATCAGAACGTGTAGATGAATGCTTAGGCTATAAACACATCGGTAATTCATATACGTGAGGTATGCGGATATGAAGGGACTGAGCATCTTCCGCACCTCCTCGTCAGTGCGCCATGGGCTGTATTGAGTGCGCGCACAAAAGTTTTTGGTGTGTAACGTAATGCAATAATTCATAATATCTATGGAGAAGTGACAGCTGTCAGTTTTGCTCCCGCAAAAATCCTTTTTTTTATAGTTTTCTGCGCGTAATAAATAGTGAAGTCTGTTGTAAAGGATTATTCCACCTTCTTGGTAGCATAAGCCAACTGAACTGCTAAACTGTGATGATTTTCTGTCGTTTTCTGATTAACTTCTAGTGACTATCTCAATTAGTGTTTGTATTGTGACAGAAACCTACAGGAATTACACAGTGCATTATTTCTTCATTTCCGCTTTTCTTTGTATCCATCGAAAAATAAGTGCGACAAAACAATTCCGTGCAAATAACCTGTCCGTATCCTAAATAATTTATCCTACATAACCTAATCTAATCCACCCAAACTGTCACAAACATCTACAAAAGTTCGCGCAGGCGCACTGCAAAGTGAAAGTGATAAGTTTTTTGCGGTAAACTAAATTTCAGGCGCAAAACTTGCAAATAACAAACTTGACATTTAGTGATAATCAGTTTGACGTTAAATAGGCGTAACGTGCAAATCTCCGTTCTAAATTTAAAAAAAAAAAATCTGTCAATATAAGTATGACTCTCGATAAAGCAGAAACGAATGAGTCCGCTGTTTTGTTGCCGTCTGCGACCGACCGTTTAAATGAGGCTCGGGCTCTCCAAGAAAAAATAAAGAATATGCTAACCATCAATATTTTAAGCAAAGAAAAGCGGACATCCCTCATGAACTATGTCAGTGGCATTATGGATCACCTGGAGGCTACGGTGCAAATATGTACTTCTTCACCGAAACCATTGGAAATGGTTTTCGAATCCATCAAATCGCTCTCCACTAACATTAACGAAATTAAGGCTAAACTGAACAACAATATTACGTACGCGAATGTCACAGCCAGGCCGAGAACTACGCAACAGAGTCACGCTGTAGTAATTAGCTCAGATGACCCGGGAAAAAATTCTGATGACTTGGACCAGCTAATTAAGAAGCACATCGATGTTCGATCCCTTGGAATTGGTGTATCGGGTATGCGAAAAACAAATAACGACAAACTAATTTTTAAGATGGCCTCACTACAAGATAAAAATGATTTCAAAGCGGAGTTGAGCAAAGGACTCCATGGACAGATAACAGTGACGGACGGTAAGCAACTCGATCCGCTTATTATAATAAAAGGACTGATAAAAGGTGCCTCCGATGAAGACTTACTCAAGTCACTTCAAAATCAAAATAAAGGGTGTGAAATAGATTTCACACAAAATTTAAGAATCAAATATAAAAAAAACCATAGAAACAAACTTCTGTGTAACGTTGTCCTAGAAGCGTCCCCTACAAACTGGAAATCCTTGGTAAACGCTGGACGAATAAACGTCGGATACCAACGGCTTGTGGTCGAAGACCAATCACCGCTGATGCAATGCTATCAGTGCCTAGGTTTTGGTCACACCCAACGCTTCTGTACAGAGAAGCTAACTTGTTTTCACTGTGGCGAATGTCATAAATATGACATATGTCCCAACAAGGCGAAAGAACCAACATGTTCAAATTGCAGTGGAGGTACGAGAAACCACCGGGCAACAAATCCAGAGTGCCCACTCTGGAAGCTAATGGATGAGCGCTTCAGAGAAAGGGTAGACTACGTGGGCCACTGTTAAAGGCAACATAAAGGAAAAAAAATGTTTCAGTATACAAGAATACACTACTATAAATTCCTGTATGCGTATTATGTACATGAACGCTAGAAGCATCAGAAACAAAATAGACGAAATCGAAGAAACCCTCAAAAATATTACACAAACAGTACATATTCTCGTGATTACGGAAACCTGGCTACGTAAAGGAGAGGAAACTTTTTTCAATATTGCTGACTATTCTGGAATCTTTGCTTCCCGCGAGATGGACCGAGGAGGAGGGGTCGCCATCTACATGCATAATACACTCAACAGTAAGAAGATCGAAAAATGCTGCAGCGAAAATACCTTTCTAGGAATTACAGTCACGTCAAAAAGTATTAAACCTCTAAATTTGTATGTTTTTTACCGTAGGCCGAACTCAAATATAACAGATTTCTTTGAATCTTTCGAAATAATATTAAACAATAACAAACAAGACACATTACTTTTTGGAGATTTCAATATCGATATCTCAAAAGACACTGATACTACACGAAGATATATTCACACCTTGAAATCATATAACTTTTATTTATGTAACACAATGTTTCCCACAAGGGTAACTAATAACACCAGCTCGCTGATAGATCACATCATTACAAATAGGACAAATGTTTCCGGCACAATTTCAAATATTGATGATCCCCTTAGTGACCACAATATACTTATATTGGATTATGAAAATTCCTTGAAAAACCTTCCCAATAACAGATCCGCAATAAACCTCACAAATGCTTACAAAATAAATTATCAAAAATTAAATACTTCACTTAAAACTTGTAAATTTGATCATTCGTCTGATGATGTAAACAAAAATTATAATAATTTCGCTGACTATCTTCAGAATGCTATAAATTCAAGCAAAACAAAATTAAAAACAAATACAGGGGACAAAAGACTGAACAATACTCCATGGTTTGATGCTGAACTTGATACACTTATTAAAAAACGAAATAGTATATTTAAACTTTGGAAACAAAACCAAGAAAGTATTCCTTTGACAATAGAAAAAAATAAAGCTCGTAATTCTGTCACCAACTATAGAAGATACATTAAATCTAAATATTATACGAAATTGATTAATGAAAACATTAATAAGCCACAACGAACATGGAAAACAATCAATTCCATTCTATCAAATAGCTCGCGAAACCCAACAATAGCTTGTAAATCTCTAGTCATAAATGACAAAGAAGTAAAGGGACCAAAAGAGATTGCAACTGCATTTAACACATTTTTTCTCTCAGTTGGGGAAAGTTTAGCATCAGTCATAAAAACCTCAAAAACTGATGTAAATACGATCTACACGGAACCTCAAGCAAAACAATCTTTTAACATGATCAGGACAAATAAAAAGGAAATCTTACGGATCATATCTAACCTTAAGTCTAAAGCAGCAGCTGGTTCCGATGGTGTAACCTCTCTCCTTCTCAAAAACTGCAAGGGTGAACTGGTGGATGACCTCGTTTACTTAATAAATCTCTCTCTATCAAAGGGTATATTTCCAGATAAACTAAAAATTGCAAAAATTATTCCTGTACATAAAGATGAATGTAAAAAAAATGTACAAAATTATCGTCCAATCTCTATACTTCCAGCTATCTCTAAAATTTTTGAATGTGTCATTAAAGAAAGACTATTGAAATATCTCGAACACAACAAAATTCTCACGTCAAAACAATATGGTTTCAGACGACGATCTAACACTAAATGTGCAGCCTTCGATTTTATATCAAATCTGCAGAAGCATATAGATGACGGTGATTTTACGGCGGCAATATTTATTGATCTAAAGAAGGCGTTTGACACGGTGGATCATAACGTATTGATCGAAAAACTGAAGCATTTGGGTATTGTTGGTACACCTCTGGAGCTTTTCCGATCTTATTTATCAAATCGCTTTTCGGCAGTAGAATTTGGAGGAGAAATGAGTGAATTAGGTAAAATAACATGTGGAGTACCACAGGGATCAATTCTTGGACCGTTGCTATTCCTAATCTACGTGAATGACATAACAAAGTGGGGTATTAAAGGAACTATACAACTTTATGCTGACGATACGGTAATTTTTTACAATAAACTGAACCTATCAGAGCTTGAAACGGAGATGAATGCTGATATTTCCCATCTCACAAACTGGTTGAGAATAAACAAACTAACTCTTAACGTAAAAAAAACCCATTTTATACTTTTCGGTAACAAGAAAAATTTCAGCCTCGATATTAAAATTGGAGACAACTGCCTCGAAAAGAAAATGAACACAAAATATTTGGGTCTGATCGTAGATTCCCAACTCTCGTGGGATCTCCATATAAATCATATAAAAGAGAAAATTACCCCTATAACTGGTGTACTATATAGGCTTCAAGGATTACTACCCATTCCTTTACTAACTTCAGTATACTATGCCATGGTACATTCACACCTTTCCTATCTCTGCTGTATCTGGGGTTTTGCCTCAAAGAAATTGATAGCTGACCTGCAGGTGGTTCAAAACCGAGCTCTCAGAAATGTGTTTGAACTTCCATGGGACACTCATGTTAGGGACATCTATTCAGTTTCTGGTATCCTTCCAATTACAATCCTTCCTAAATATGAAATCACAAGCACCATCCTACAAATTACCCAAAAATCAACTCACACCAACATCAAGCCACTTTACAATCAAGACATCCACAACCACAATACTCGAAATAACAATAAAATCCGCATTCCTCAAACACACACTACAAAATATGGGTTAAAATCACTGAACTATATTGCCTATACACTATATAATTCGCTTCCAGATATGTACAAACACATCCACCATAACAAAAAATTGCAAAGCAATGCTTTAAAAGAATATTTTTTAACTACATTTAAAAATGAAAATATGTAACTGTGTTGTCATTTCTTGTTGTATCTTATCATATCCGTTATATCTTATCCATCATTATCTTACCCTTGTTTTCTATTGTTGTTTTTTCTACTTAACGTGTCATTATTTTAATTTTCAATTTTTATGCTGTATTGAATGTGAAACTTATATTTGATATCAAAATACCGTTGTAAAAATGTACCTACTACCTCCTACATATGAATTGTAAGTTCCTCCTGTCCTAAAATGAGTTCTGTAACTCATCGGGATTGCTGTAGCAAGAAATAAACACAAAAAAAAAAAAAAAAACTTTTTTTCAGTCTGATTTTTAAAAACAAAAACAAACGTAATACATTTTTTTTGTTACTATCCTTAAAATGTATAATTTCACCTTAAAGATATTAAAAAAAACAACAATACCTGTAACTATGGACGTGATTTTTTTATAATTCTTACAATCACGCCGAAAAGGCGGTCTTTAAAACGCGCACCTATAAAAAAAAAAAAAAAAAATTATAAAAATTAAATCTGTTGAGTTTTGAATGCGTGACTTCTGAGCTTTTCATTCTGTCACGGAGGTTGTTAATTAAAAGTGCTATCAAAACACATTATTTTAAATTAAATACTACCTATTCGTTCATTATCGGCACGAGAGAGTAGACCTTCCACTTTGTTAGATCATAGCTTCATCAGCTTATAATAGGCAACAAAATTTCAGATTGCTCATTAACGCGCCCAATCCCACACCTTTCAATTATTTATTTACTTATTGCATCTCACTATACATAAAACACTTTTTTTCACATA
Source organism: Hesperophylax magnus (assembly GCA_026573805.1). Classification (NCBI taxonomy): domain Eukaryota; kingdom Metazoa; phylum Arthropoda; class Insecta; order Trichoptera; family Limnephilidae; genus Hesperophylax; species Hesperophylax magnus. The sequence continues at coordinate 9,284,553 of JAIUSX010000028.1, forward strand.
AAAATCAACCTTACTAGGACTAAGCCTGTATCAAGGTTAACAATTTACATTTGAGTGAAGCAAACATAAGAGTAATCACAAACATAAAGTAATTCTACATACAAACACAAAATATTTCAAAATTAAAGAAAAAATAAGTATTAGATGTGTTACCAGATGGGTAATTTGACAGTATATTGTAACAATATTTGAACCATAACTAATCATTAATCATTATTCAAAAGAAGAAGCAAAGTAGATAATAAAGACAGATAGGGTGACATTCAGTTTTTAGCAAATGGGACTTATATAAAATCTTATTATTTAAGAAATGACAAGGATGAACAAATATTAAGACAATCGTCTGTCAATACAAAAACCTCAATTAATTTTTTGAATTTAACTAAGGAATTGGTAGACATAATATGATTTGGAAGAATATTAAACATAAGTGGTGCCTGATATAAATAATTTCTTTGACCAAAAGAAGTTTTAGTATGTGCCGCCACAAAGTTCAATGTAGAGCTAATTCTAGTTGTCCGCATTTGTTGTGTTCTTTCAGCAAATTTATTATTGATCGACAAAGTATTTGAGTGATATATAAATTAAAACTATTAAAGTAAGTACGTGAATAATTTAGTAGTCTCTGGGTAAATTCATTTCTCTAAGAGTTTTTTTCGTACCACATATTGTTGTGTGTACCGCATAAGAGTCCCAACTGCTCTAGATCTTCTGGCACCGAGACTATGGCATCGCCAATTGGGTTATTTTGTGAGGCTGAAAGCAATCAGGATGGGAAGAAGATGGGGAAGAAGAAGGTGGGGAAGTACCTGGCTATTCAAATCTGGTCATAAAACACGGCTAAATCCATTTCAAGCAACTTTTCAAGTCTGGATGGTGGTCTTACCGTATATACCGTATACAACTAAATCGTGAAATAACACATGTATTTTTTTTGCGCACGTCGGGATTAGAACCCGCGACCTCCAGCTTGTGCTAGTCAAGAGCTTTATCCCTTGACTTAACGTTATATTTATAATAATTTTATATTTATTATACTACTAAATTTTAATAATACGTAAATGAAATATTCCAGTGAGGAAATCATTATCTCTATTTGTTACAAAAATAGGGAGATAACAAAACATTTATTATTTTTAACATTTATGTTGCTATCCCATTTATTTGCTTACACTTGAGTCATAAATAATAATAAACGGAATATTTCTGAACGTATCCGAAAACTAAAAACAGCCTTTGAAATGTGATAGAATACGCTTTCAAATGTCATTACTATAAATAAAAATAAATATATTTGGAATTTTAATATTTTGAATTCGAACATGATAAAATGGCTCATCCTTAACGAAACAAAATATAAAACACAACACGACAAATGTATTTCAAATGCTATTGTCACATTTAGATGAATTAAAAGGAAATATAGGTTAATGAGACAACGCGCGTGGCTGCACTGAACTGGATCCAGTGGACATACTGGTGATTTACTGCGTTTAGTATCTCACATAAGCTCGACGGTCAGATAAGCTCTCACCGGTTGCCACAAACACGTCCCTCTAGTATCATTTTTGTGAAAAAAAATCCCTCCCTGTGCTTTTGGAGCATCTTTCCATTCGAATATACTCAAAGATTACTTATTATTTCAATAAATACAATGTTTTCCGAATAAAATATAGTGATACAGCAAACGCAGAAACACATAAGAGTCTGAAGGACAACCTAGTGACAGTACGTAGAACTGTACTACTCTACTCGCTCGTTTATTAGTAAGTTTATTAGAGTACTAGATGACGTGTACCCGGCATTGCTGGGGGTTATTCTTAGGCGGTAGACATATAATGACCCAAACTCTTCTGTAAGCCATTTAAAGATATACAATTCCGTAGTAAATTATTTTGATGTTTCTTATTAGTTAGCAATGTAAGCGCATGAAAATATATTTTACGACTTGATTACAAAACATTGAATTTTCTTTACTTTTATATAAATAAAATATGCATGTATTATTTATATAAACCTTCCAGAAGAAATTCTCTAAATGATGGTGTAAACCCTATCAAAATCTAAGAAGAACTAAGCGCACAAATAGACAGACACGAACAGCGACTTTATTTGATACTATTTAAAGATGACGTCGATACAAATGTTCGTCGTTCGCGGACAAGCTTGTCCGTCAATGTATCTCTTTAAGATCACAAATGGTGTCGCGAGGAGGTAAGAGACACGAGAGGCGTTCATAATAGCATAGCCGTTTCACCCGCACACATATTCTTTGAATGACTATCTCTTTCGAATGCGTTCCGTTCATTTAGCTATGTATGATGTTATTTGTAGCCATTTCATTCATCTACATAAATTTGTTGTGGCTATTCTTTTCTCTTGCGTTTTGCTATTCGATTTAAAACTTTAAAACATGAACGTGTCATTTGTTTGATCGATTAGTATGATCATAACTTGTCTTTTTTGTGGTTAACTTATAGATTTGAATATAAAGTTGGTGTGTTTTCTTTTTAACACTGTTTAGATAATATTTCTCACAATCACAATGAGATGCAACGATTTCCAAGAGACCATATGAGTTGTTCCTAGAAGCGAACAAATTAGCTTGAAGGGTTAAGAATAAAATACGTAAAATGTCACGTGCTACGTAAGCCCCAAATAATCCTAGATTCAAAAACTCTAGCCTATAAGTATTTACTTAACGATATGTATTTATTTATTTCGTATCAATCAATCTGTTATTTCTTTCATAAGCAACAGTTTTTATCCTTTTGAAAGTTTTCCAGCTTGTTTAGTTGCTTTCCTTGACATGGTAACATGCATACATCGCGTGACTAACGGAATACTGTACCTATATAATATATTTGTGTATATCTGCTAACTATAGGACTTACACTTTGGCACGTAATGTCAAAACGCTTCTACTGCGTTTGACGTTGCAAGAGTAAATTAATTAAATTGTTTATAATTAAAATGTGGCAGGGGGACTATTGCATACCCAATCGGGGTATTTCGTGATCCTGAAGGGAGTTGGGGAGGTACGAAAATAGAGAAGGTTTATTTATTGTTATTATTCAGTCTTACTTATAAAGATTTCTTGATACGCCGCTATACAAGGAAGAGGGTAGTATCAGTGGCGTTTCTTGTATGAAGATTTCAAAGAAATTCGTACCCTCAATCAACCCTATTTTAAATAATAACCATATTACTTAGAAGACCAATCACTAAAACTACATTACCAACGCTAGTATAATTTGTAGGATTCAACCAAAAGCTGGTATGGATTACGCTTAATTCTCCAAATGGTGTCAGAAAATATCAATAGTACCCACAAACTTGTTGCCTAGATCATGCACCCTATTGGTTAGTGAGTGTGTCTGATAGTTGGTTGTGTATGTATTGCCGAAGAATGCTACATTTTGTCTTGTGTTCCTAGTCGGTTCATGGAAGGGCTGTCAATTAAGTTGTTCATGACTCTGTGTAATACAACCAGGTCTGATGTAATTTTCGTTGACGTATCAGATGGCAGGATGGTCTTAATTGTTTTATAATGACGTGTGCATAATTTGTCAAAAGCCATTCGTTATTATTTAAATGTAAATACCGCAAAAGAGTTCCAATCACTTCTTCAATCTTCACCAAGGCTGAAGGTAGAAGGGATGGGAAGGAGATAGGGAAAAGGAAGATAGAGAAGAACCTGGTTATTCAGATCTGGTCACGAAACACGACTAAAGCCATTTCAACACATTTTTTTAATTTTGGTCGTCTTCCACTCTGTCTATCATTATTTTAAGTAATCATTTGTGAAATAACAGAAAATAATCAAATAAAAGTACTTAAAACCGCGACTTCTGGATTCGTAGCCAAGGATCGAAACCATTCAACCACTGAGGCCGTCAATAAATAGACAATTTTAAACAGAATATCCCAACTTGGTTTATCGATCGAATTACGTATTTCCTATATAAGTCTGGATTACTACCGAACACATTCGTGGTTACCATAGACATGCAAAATTAATAGACTTGCCGTAACATGAAATCTGGGTATCATTTCAAAGATCTGAAGGCAAACCACCTGACCACATTTTTGACAAAAGAACGGACGTACCAGTTGTTCATTGATATAACCAAACCGTGCACAGAAAAGTATAGTTCGCTAAAGTAAGACAAATGTTCGTAGGACTGTTCAATGTTGGACTTATCTGCGCAGGATTTGAATGTTCCTTGTAATGAAAGGCCCCGTAGTAAGCGTTCGAAGATGGTTTGAAAGAGAGATATGTAAATATGAATATTAAAAAACTATAAAACACGACTCGTTTGAAATAGAGGAAAAATCTCTCGACAAATGCTTTAGGTGCATTTCAAGATAAACTGTGAATTATTGCATGCCTATAACACATAAAATAACAGAACCAAACGTGTTTTAATTCATTTTCAGAGCTTACTTTGCGATTTTTTTTCTATCGAGGGAATTTCATGCAATTTATCTTCAAAAATATTTTTTTTTTTGAAAAATTAAACAGTTAAGAGTGGGTTATAGGGCAGAATGGTGATTTGCTGGAAAACGGCTCTCTAAAACGGCTTAAAACTACCTTTCGTATGTCATTCTCAGACTTCATATTTTTTGATACCAATTAATGGACTATTATTTTTCAGTCTGCATATTTTTTTTTGTAGTTGTTGTAGGCATTCGACTATAAAAAATAAAAACATTGATACACCACACAACCCACTTTTAAAACTTCGATCCATGACTATCGCATTAATAACGGTTTTTAACAATATTTTTAATTTAAAATATATTTTTTTTTTTTTTTTAATTTATTTATTTCATCAAAAAATTACAGAATATATATAATATATTATCATTAGTAAGTAGTATAATTATATGTCAGTTAGAAACAATGAAATTGTTGAAAGAATAATGTTACAATAATACGGCAGTTTCTAATATAAGAAAAAATATATATGAATGTAAGAGTGTTATATAGAAATGGCATAATATATTATATTTTAGGTTGTGCATAACCTGCCTCACTAGGCAAACCTGTATTGAGGCAGAGTTTTTAGTTAATTATTTCTTCATTTTGTCTATGGTTTGCTAATATGTAAATGTTTAATATGGGTTCCCATTCAGCAATCCATTATTTTAGGTTACATTATTGTTTACATATTGAAGATACAGATAGAATAAGTTTAAACACAATACATACTATAATAACTCACTGTGACAAGGCATTTGGTTACTTTTCATTATTGTTTGCATTTACACAATACGTATATAGTAAGTTTTAGCACCGTACATACTGCAATAACTGTCAATGACAAGGCGTTTGGGTGAGGGCACCAGTGTAGGCTCGATCATTTGAATAAATCCAAATTTTAACATTTTTTTTAAACTCTTTCCGTGTTTGACTCTCTTTAATATTTTCCGGGAGCATGTTGAAGATCTTTGTGGCAAAGTAGCCAAAGCTACGTTGACCAAAGGTGGAAGAAAGTGCTGGAACTTGCAACATGTCTTTGTTCGAATTACGCGTAAATCTAAAGTTAGTTTTTTTTTCGTAAAGCACGTGTTTGTTTTTAAAGAGATGCATGAGGATAGTTTTTACATAGATCTGTCGAACATCAAATACTCTCATTATGTTGAAAATTAAGTTACTGTTTGCAGTTTGAGGAAGTTTGAGAATAATTTTCATAATTGTTTTCTGCGCCTTTTCAACAGGATCTATGTATATAATACACACATCTGTAGAAGTACGGCCTCTTATTATCGTTATGATATCTGTGGATATTAACAATTAAATAAATACTTCATCTTGCACCAAATTTTCAAGACATTTTACACTCTTTTACTTATTACGGGAGAGAAGCCCCCGAGAACGGTACTGAGACCTATCGCTCCTTGTTTTACGGCGTATATATTTCGAAAATGCCATCAAAATGTTTCATTAATGGGTCTAAAAGTAGAATACCGACTCACTTGAAGCATTGCAATAATCTAAGAAAGCTACAAAAACAGTAAGTACTCACAAATTCTCTTTTTTCATATAAATTTGTCGCATTTTATATTTTCAAGTGTCAAATTCTTTGAAACGTGTAAAATCCAACATTCAATATGCGTTTGTATTCCTAACCGTTAGCACGAACTTCATGATGTTCTGGCGCGCTGACCTATGCAGGTGTGTGTGAGAATTCGTTGTCTTTACGCTCTGACTAAATTGTGTGAGTAACGTTTTTTCAAGGCACGTTTGGTAATTAAACCAAAAATTACCATCTCACGCCGGATCATTTTTAGTTTGGTAAAATCAGCCTTTTTAAGTGATAACAAGTCAAGTTTTTCACTGTTCCGACCTTACATGGTAAGGAGTATTAATATAAGGAGTAAACAAGTTTATTACCGTTTTTTATTTTTATCTTTAGATTAAACAGACAAAATAAACTTTTTAAGGAAATTAACAATAATATCGCCTTTCCGCGTATAAACACGTAACCATTCACACATTGTCAAATCAAAGATATTCTATCTATGTGTGTGTTGTAAAGTTTCAAATAATTATATTATTTTTCTCTTTGTAGATCAATACATGATTTATCCATAGCAGCCGGAAAAAATACTCCAAACAAGGTATGCTTCGAGCAACAAATGAATTTGACTGCGTTGGAGTCACGGGGGTGGGGGGGTTCTGGACTTTTTCATCATAATATTATTTTTTTTTTGCTTTTTTATTTAGGAAAAAATACAGCAAAAACACCAACATACGATAGAACCAAATGAGTCTACTGTAAATATTGCACACAAAGGACCAAACTTGGAAGATTTAGACCACGAGGATATTCTTATTGGTTCATCAGCCACTACTGTCGAAAAGGTACTTTTATACTTATTGACTTCAAATATCTCGCATTTACTATTCGTCACCACATTTGGATAGGGTTCTAACTTCACTTAACTTGTTCTGAGATATGAGGTGTCAAAGTTTGAAAAGACGATTTCTCATAGCCTATTTACCTATATTCCTGATATATCGGAACACTTGTTACATGCACCTGCTTTAGCCCCCATGAAGTATATTGTCGAAAGGCGAGAATTTTTATGATTTCTGTGACGCGTGTTCCCAACATCGTGATAATAGGTTTGTATTTTACTAAAATTTTATTTTATTTTCAGGACCAAAAAGACAGCAATTTTTTGGGGAAATTACCTGTGACCAATAACCAAGGATGGAGCTGTGAAGAATCAGAGCAAGAGCTTGTTATTGAAAAGGCGATAGAAGAAAGCGATGATATTTGCATAGAAGGGCGGAGAGTAGTACAATTTGATTATTTTTTTAAACAACTCCAATGTATTAGTCAACATGATTCCCTTTTTAACTGCAATTTACAGCATTTACGATTTACCTCGGAAAATAGAAATGGTTTGAACTCTACTTTTAATTTAAAATGTGTGTTATGTGGTAAACATTTTAAACTTAAAACGTCCGAAAGCATACAAGAAGACATTGGCATCAACGAATCTTTTGTGTCGGGAATAATGAGCATAGGATCGGGTTATTCTGGCATGGAAGAACTATGTGCTACCCTTGAAGTTCCGTCCTTATCTATTGCTGGATATGGAAAATGCCATAAGAAAGTTTGTGAATGGTGGGAGAAAACCAAATTTACCAGTATGGCTGCGGCAGCCGATGAAGAAAAAAAACTGGCTATTCAAAGCGGCGATGTTGATGAAAACGGGACGCCAATGATCACTGTAGTAGCTGATGCATGTTGGTCTAAACGATCTTATAAAACCAACTACTCCGCCCTCTCAGGAGCTGCTACGATAATCGGTTACCGCACAAAAAAAAATATTTACATGGCAGTTAAAAATAAGTACTGTACGAACTGCGCAAGAGCTATAAATTTGAAAATTCCTGTGCCCGAGCACACATGCTTCAAAAATTATGTTGGTTCTTCAAGCGGAATGGAAGCTGAAGCAATTTTAGACGGATTTCAACAATCGATAAGTATGTACGGTCTTATATATTCAACCCTCATTGCCGATGGAGACTCCAGCACTTACACCAGAATTAGAAGTAGTCACCCATATCCCAATATTACAGTACAGAAAATAGAATGCTCTAACCACTTAATTCGAAACTACAGCAATCAAATTGAAAAAATTACGAAAGATACCGGCTTTCCTTTGGAATTTAGAAAAATTGTTTCAACCAACAAACTTCGTCTTAGGAAAGCGGTAGTTGGAGCTGCGAATTACAGGATGAAATCAAATAGTACATTAGACCAAAAAATTATCAATTTAAGGAAAGATTTATTAAATGGACCCAAACATGTTTTCGGTGAACATAAAGATTGTTTACTGTACTTCTGCAAATTTAAAATTGATCCAAATAAAACATTAGACCACAATCACGTTCCAAAGTTACAAAACAATATTATATTTTCAAAAATTATGGAAGCTAATTCTCGTCTTGTCAACAATGCCCGGAGTCTAGTACATTGTTTAGACAGTAATACTGTTGAGAGTTTCAATGGAGTTATTGCAAAATTTATTGGTGGAAAACGAATTAATTATTCTTTAAAACAGTCATATATGGGTCGTTGTGCAGCTGCAGTAGTTTCTTTCAATTCCAAGCGACCGTATTATTCTTTACATAAGCAGATTTTCAACAGGAGCCCTAGTAATTTTTTGAAACGATTAGAATTGAAAAGAAAAAAAAGAAGAATGGCTTCTAAAACAAACGATAAAAGATCTTTACGAAAAAAACAAGGGAGACATTTACTTACAAAATCAGGAGCACCTGATATCCATTATGGCGAATTGAGCGAAAAAATGGATATGGAACATGATGCATATGAATGTGCTAAGGCAGAATTCTTAAAGCTACTCGACATTTCAAAAAGTGAAAAGAAGGCAGTTGAAAGACGAACTGTCTTGCAGTCTGATAGCGGGGAGTGGCTGCAACGCAGAAGAAACATGTTAACAGCTTCTTTATTTGGTAATATCTGTAAACGAAGTCAAACCATCAGTTGTGCTAATTTAGTTAAATCAATATTATACGGCCGCTCTCTAGATAATATAAAATCTGTGCAATATGGTAGAGAACATGAGCAAGTTGCAAAAAGGCAACTTTGCATTCAAGAAAATATTGTGGTCAATGACTGTGGCTTATTTATTGATGAAATTTTCCCATTCTTAGGAGCCACTCCAGATGGTTTGGTAAATGATAGTACAATATTAGAAATTAAATGTCCGATTTCTGCTAGTGGGATGCTATTTGAAGAAGCAATAGCAAAAAAAAAAATTACGTTCTGGAAGGAAGATAAAAACAAAAAAATGTTTTTTACAAATACAAATCACAACTGGTATTATCAAGTACAGGGTCAACTTCACGTTTCCAATAAGTCTGTATGTATTTTTGCCGTCTGGTTGGGTGAAGCAATTCCATTAAAGATAGAAATAATAAAACGAGATGACAAATTTTGGGGAGAAAAAATGGAAAGCAGATTAAGTACTTTTTTTTTTTTTTTTTTTTTTTGTATTAGGCAATTCACCCTAAAGAGAGTGCTATGTGCCGTTAAAGGTAAGGGAGATGGTTATAATTTTATGGGAAATCTATACGGGAATGGGAAATCTCAAATATTGAAGTCATTCAAGTCTATGAACTTGTATAGAACTGAGAAAATGCGAGAATTGTTGAGAGAAAGTAAATAAGGAATACTAAGGGGAGATTGGTGGGTGATTTTTATAAGTAAACGATAAATGCCTTTGAAGGATGAATGATTTTTACAATTAAAGAAAACGTGATCAAGAGTCTCATTTTCCATACCGCACTGGCAGAGTGGACTATCTAGGACCCGGATTTTAAACAAATGGGATGCAATGGAGCAATGACCAATTCTCATTCTCGAGATACAGGATATAAATCTTTTGGATTTTTTCTTGCCGTGGAACCAAGGTTTACTTGGAATATGATTTTGTATTCCAGCATAAAAAGCACCAGTTCGGGTTTTCGTATTAGTCCAATTTTCTTCCCAGGAGCGGATCATGTTGGATTTAAGAATTGGGATGACGTCAGAGATAGGAATTCTAAAATCTAAAGGATTAGAGCCAGAAATTGTTCCAAGTTTAGCTAGAGAATCGGCTTTCTCGTTACCCTCAATTCCTAAATGGCCAGGGACCCAAACCAATATTGTCTCGAAATTTAATTCATTTAGAGATTTAAGGGTGTTTCTGATATTATAAATAATATAGTCTTCTGGTTTATGGATATTTGAGGAAATTTTCAACACTGCGCTTAGTGAGTCAGTGCACAGTAAGGCTCGTCGAATATTGAAAAGCTGGATTTGGCTCAAAGCTTGTTCAATTGCGAAGCATTCTGCAGTAAATATGGAAATTTCTTTAGGCAATTTATAAGACAAATCTAAATCGAATTCGGGAATGTGTACCGCAGCTCCACAATCTTTGTTATCAGACTTAGAACCATCTGTGTAAATGAGAGAAAATTCTGGAAACTTAGAAGATGTAATGTTTTTAAAATTTTCCTCAACATTTTGATTAGATGAGGTTAAAATATCAGTTCGGAAGTCTGATGTTATAACGTTGGGGATATAATTGATAGAATCAAATGGGATGGTGAAAATAGGAAGGATAGGATCTTTTTGTAGATTTTGGAGGGAAGAAGACAGAGATTTGAATGAAAGAAAACTTTTTAGAAGGAGAGGAAGTCGATTTTTATCTGTCGATCTTTTTTCGTTATTTAAGTAATTGAACAAATAATCAAGGCTTTGTTCTAAAGGGTGACGCGATATAGAAAAAGATTTAAAAATATATTTATCAGCTAGGAATTGTCTCCTTAAAATTAAGGGGGGATCAACACATTCTACCTGGAGAGAATTAATTGGAGAAGATTTCATCGCTCCAATAATTATTCTGAGCGCTTTGGACTGAATTCTTTCAAGTTTTTTGTCCAAATATTTAGGAAGAGGATCAAAAAGAAATGTTCCATAATCCAAATGGCTTCGCACTAGAGCACCATACATTAATTTAAGAGAAGTAGGATGAGATCCCCACCACACTCTGGAAACAGCTCGCATAATATTTAGCCCCTTTTCACACTTAGCCGAAATGTTCTGAATATGCGGGAGCCAGGAAAGTTTATGATCCAAAAGTAGTCCAAGAAATTTAATTTGCTTAACGATTTGAAGAGGGACATTATCAAAGCAGACAGAAAAGGGGGGTATTTTTCTTTTGCGCGTAAAAGCCACTACTTTGGTTTTAGAGGTAGCTAAATTCATCCCATTTGTCAACAACCAAACTTTAATATTATGTAAAGCCAAATTCAATTCCTTCGCAGCGCGCGATAGATTTTTGTGTGATAAATATATAAGGAAATCATCAGCAAAATAAAGTCGCTTGATAGATGAAGGAATTACACTGTCTAAATCACTTATATATATATTAAATAATAATGGACTGATTACGGACCCCTGAGGTAACCCCTTCCATAGTTTGCGATTTATAGTTTTTGAGGAAAAGTGGATAATAATGGATCTGTCTGTTAGTAAATTAATAATAAATTGAACTAGTTTTAAGGGAATTTTTATTTTAATTAATTTTTCTTTTAAAATGTTAATTAATACATCGTCGTAAGCTGACGAAAGATCAAGAAATGTGGCCAGAGTGCAAGAATTAAGGGACTGAGATATACGGATGTCTGTTGTTAACACACTTAAATTATCTATGGTTGATTTCTTTTTCCGGAAGCCATATTGATTAGGAGAGATAATTCTGTGATTTTCAACAAACCATTCCAATCTGTTCTTTATCAAGTGTTCTGCTACTTTCATTAAACATGACGAAAGAGCAATAGGACGATAGGATGAGATTTCAGATGGATTTTTGCCAGGTTTTAAAATCGGAAGGATTTTTTGAACTTTCCAGACTTCCGGAATAAATCCCGTTTCGAACATGTAATTAATTAGGGATAAAAAATATTCAACCGACATGTCTGAGAATGCTTTAATGAAACTATATAAGATTCCATCAGGGCCAGGAGAAGAGTCTGGAAGGGATTTGATTACTCGATTTAATTCACTTATTGAGAAAGGAGAGTCCAGCCAGCTAGAGTGAGATGGATAAGAAATAAAGGAAGGCATTTCCTCACATCTGGCAACTGACGGAGGAGCTATCTTATCAGCAAAACCTATAATAATTTCTTCTGGAATATGTTTAGAACGCTGCGGAGTATATGACGAACCGAATTTTTTTAAATTGGACCATACGGATGACTGGGGAGATTCAGGAGACAAGCTTTCACAGAATTTTCGCCATCCAGACCGCTTTTTGTTTTTCAAAACGCGTTTCGCTTCTGCCTGGGCGCGTTTCACAGAAAGGTAATTTTCGAAAGACATACATTTACGGAAAATGGAAATTGCTTCTCTTCTGGATTTAACGACACTAGTGCATTCTTCATCCCACCATGGGGTGGAATGTTTTATCTTAATGTTAACATTACGTTTTTTAAGTGTTTTTTCTGCAGCTTTTATTATCATGTTAGGAAATAATTCACATTGTAAACTAGTGTTGACAAGGGAAGACTTAGATGCTTGAACAATGGAGTCTAATTCTGAAGAAAAATTTCTCCAATTCGCGTCTTTCGTTTTAAATTTAAAACTATTGTTTATCGAAAAGGAATGCGTGGAAGATAGATGGTGGAAGGTAATTATTATAGGAAAATGGTCACTGGAAAGGGGATCTTTAAGAATGTTCCAAGAACATATGGGAATCACCGAAGATGAGCAAAGAGATAAATCGACTGCACTTTTCCGATGTTGAGGGGCAGTGAAACGAGTTGGAGATCCATCATTTAGTATACATAAATTATAGGTATCCATAAAATCTAATAGATTATGGCCAGAACGGTTTGTTAACTCACTGCCCCAAGAAGGAGAATGAGCATTGAAGTCCCCAAGTATCATATACGGGGGACTAATCTGGGATATAAATGTTGACCATTCGTTTTCAACAAAAATTGTAGAGGGAGGGATATATATTGATAGTAATGTAATATCAGATATAACAGCAGCTACTATCTGAAAATTATTGGAGAGAGTGTGGAAAATAATTTGTTTAAAAGGGATAGAATTATGTATAATAAGAGCAGTGCCACCTTTGCCATCCAGTCTATCATGTCTTAGACAATGATATCCAGGAATATTAAATTGGTATGAGGGTTTTAACCACGTTTCGGAGATGGCAGCAACTGAAATATTATGTTCATCAAGTAACTGTACAAGATCAATTTTGTTGGCGAATAGACTTCTACTATTCCATTGAAGTATTTTGCTCATTTGCGGATACATCGGGAAGGCTAGAGAGTAAAGATTTCATATAATCGGCAGCGTTGGACGGTACTTTATTGTTATTTGAAAGGATCGTAATTAATAGGGTAATTAAAGTTTGAATAAAAGAAGAATTTTCAATCGTGACTTTAGGGAAGATATCGGAAGTGGAACAGTTTTTTAAGGCAGTCCCATTGGGAGCCTGGGATTTATTATTCCCATTCGGGTTAAGTAAAAGTTCATTATGTAGTTTTTTATCGAAAGAAGGAATAAATTTTGGATTAGATTTTATCGGTTTGAAAATTGTTTCTTTGTGGGAAGATGATAGAGGGGATTTAGGGGAAGAAAAATGAAAGAGAGAAGCGTTAGACGTTATCTCTGTAAAAGATTTTTTTGTAGGAGGGAATAATTTAGAGGCCTGAAAGTAGGAAATATTGTCTGCAGCCATTGACTGTTTGATATTTCTCTGTCTAGATAACTCTGGACAGGCCACACTAACAGCAGTATGGTTGCCCTTACAATTAATACAAATAGGGTTATTCGTTGTATTTTGACACTGTTCAAAGGGATGATCCTCTCCACAATGGAAGCAACGAGGAGGGGAACGACAAATAGGTTTTGAATGGCCAAAACGGCAACAGTTGAAACATTGGATAGTCGGGAATCTGTATATTTCAACGGGAAGAGCGTTATAATAAATAAATACACGGGATGGTAATGTTTGACCTTCGAAAGTAATAACAACGGATTGGGAAGGTTTCCATATAGTGGTGCCGGTGGAAGTATCCTTAAAATTCAAACGACGTGCTTTTAAAACTTTTGGAGTTAATTGAGAGTCATTAAGAGCATCTACTATTTCTGTTTCTGATAGATCGGTTGGGATACCTCTTACTCTGCCCATTCTGGTTAAATTGAATGTAGGTATGAAAGATTTAAATTTATTATTTGAAAGAGAACCTATTTTTTTAACAAAATCATTAGCTAATGTGGCTGATTTAAATTCTATGGATAGTTTGTATCGACCTTCCGGTTTTATTGATCCATTTATAATACCGAGGTTATTGAGTTTTGAGCTAAAAATAAATTTACCAAAATCCAGGGGATGAATTATTTTCCCCTGTTCAGTCCTTTGGACATTGACAATAAATGGAGCTGAAGATGAAATAGAATACATAAGCTCAATGGCTTTTGCTTCTGGAGGAATGGTATCATTATAACTTCCATGAGAGATTGGGGCTTCGTTTGATTGTGAAAGAGATTTAATTTTAGGAGGTACATTAAGGCAAAGCGGAGGACGTCGTTTTCGTGAAGGAAGGGTTACAGAAGTCTGGGTATCATCAGTATCGTAGTCGTCTACAATATTAGAAATGGGTTCAGGGTCCGGAGGTCGATTTTCATCTTCCTCCATTTCAACAAATTAAAAAAAAAAAAATTAAACAATAATTATTATTTTAGAAATAATAAATGATAGAAATAATACACGCAACTTCGTCGCAAACCAATAACACAAACAAAAATAATGAATACGAAAAGGTAACAATAAATAAATCTTATCTGTACGCCGCGCCGCCGTCAAAGTAAGCCGTCAAACACAGAGCACTGGTAAACACGACTGCACACTACCGAGGTTCGGTGACTCGATTAAGTACTTTCTTTATGGATTGTTTATTACCAGAAATAAGAGATCCTAGATTTAAAAGATCAATGCCCATTCGTGACCCACAGTATATTATATCCGCGTTGGAGAAAAAACGAAAAGCAGCGACACAAATTCGAACAGAAAATAATAAAAAATGAAAGAAAAATCTGTCACGTGTTATTGAAACTAATGTAAATATTGTTCAAATTTTAGATTCTGATACGATTTTAGATAACTTCCTGAATAGCTCATCTATCAGCGGGCACAGTGGAATTATTTCTAACTTAACCCTTCCTTGAAGTTCCTTTTATTTAATGTATTAAACATATACACAGGGTGTTGAGGGACGTACTTGAGTTACTTTAACCAGTAAATCCTGATATTATTTGCAGTAAAAACTGTAAATGAATTTACGGTCACCGGTGACATTTTCGATGTTCGATGTGACATTTCCGGTGACATTTTGAAAAAGTCACAGGAGAACAAAATTTAATTTACATTTTTTCTCTAAATAATGTCAGGAATCACTGGTTAAAGTAAGTCAAGTACGTCCCTTAACATCCTGTGTATATTAAAATAAACCTTTGTTCCACCGCAGGGGAAGCTTATGGCGCAGACTACGCCAGTCGAAGAATACCATCATCACTGCCATGGTTGCCTGGATGGAGTCCCCCCTGATGGCCTTCAAACGAAACAGGAGCCTGTCAAATATCCCCCATGAACATTTATTATCATATACTATATTTTTTGTTTCTTTTCTGTTCCATTCTATGTATGAATGCATTGTTATTTTGTCAATATTTGTACTATTTTTGTACATTCTGGAATAAACTCTCATTATTATATTTGTTTTATTAAAATAAAGAGTGAGTGTCGCTGCAGTTTTGTCATGGTTTTCTGCGGCCTTGCACGACAGCTACTGCCATGGTTAAAAAAATATTGTTGTTTAGTTGTACTAAATAACACAGAAAAATTAAAAAATAAAAAATATAAAAAAAAACTTTATTTTATTTCTCGAGGTCAATATATAAGAAGAATAATACAAGATTGCCATTACGGAGAATCAAGCAAAGCAACACTTTAACATTACAAATACAGTAACAATAAAATGTATAACATGATAACATTAAATAACATGTAAAATTTATTGATAATAATTTAATGAATTACTTGAACCATGAGATCCCAAACACCGTTTATAATGGAATAGCGCTAACTCCTACCTACCTACCTACCTACACTTCAGTCCCTAACGAAACGCGACCACGAAAGGAACCAAGCAACCGCTAACGGTGCAAAACGTCGCTTACGGTTGCTTTCCTCCTTTCACATAATATCGCGAACTTAAAAACCTATTGTCAGCTTTTCAAACCTAATATGATTTACAATAACAAGCAAATGATGAAACATTTGTAAAAAAGATCATACTAAATACTCTACCAAAATAGTAAGTTCCATAAACAAGCCACATTTTGTTATTGGTTTGTTTTTTTACTTGAATATCTATATGTCTCTTCATAACTCACGTATAATGTTGAATATTTTTCATTGGTGAAGGCACCCTTAGTGCCACCTAGCGATTTAATAATAAACATATTTTGGCAGTTTCGGAAATCTGCCTTGCCTATTATATGCCTTTAACGAGAAACTTGTTATAAATCGGTAGAAATTTGGCACGTGGGGGCTTAAACGAATCGTCTAGCGTAGCAACGCTGAAGTTAAGTAAGGTGAGTAAATTTTAACACATTTGTAAAAGTGTCTAACTAAATAGTGTAACAAAATATTAAATTTTGGAAACAGGCACGAACTTTTGTTTACCCGATTGGGATATTTATGGTTACATTTTTTAAGAAGCGCTCCTTTGTAAAAAGGACTGTAGCTCGCGGTATTTCGTCCGATGCGCGGATCCGAATACTTTCTCCCTCACACGCATAGCGCCGTCTCGCTCGGCAACTTTCAGCTCATCACCCGTAGAAGAAGACACCCCGTTGGCCGAGCTCCCCCACGGCTCCGTCATCGGCCGGCACTACCCTGCCCCAAAGGGTATATAACACCATGCAGGCCTATATGAAGTCAGAGTATCCAGTCTCCTGGTTAAACTAAGCAACAGAATCTTAGTGGTCGTTGCCCAGTTAAACCCTCCCCAGTACCAAGTCGAGAGAATCCTCCGGGTCATCATTGGGAACTAAAGCAACAGCTCCCTCGGGGACATTACTTGTCGGGAAAACCTGAACCCAACTAAGAGACCACGGGTTCTCTGTTGAGGTTATTACGCTAAGTGTTTAGTGAGAACGTTAGTGATCATTTTTTAAACTCTAAATGACTACTTTGTGCTACAGTTTTTCTGTACTCTGTTTTTTACTATAAGCTGGGAACCCTGTATGTAAGAGAAATAAACTGACCAACGCTGAAAGACTATTTTCTTACAAACACCCTGACACAGGACTAGTAATTCTTAAGCAGATTTTATTTTCGAGGACCGAATGGTGAAATAATTACAACGCGAGTTGTCATATTAATTTATTGAGAAAACACCGAAAGTCGGATGGTCACGCCGCCCGCGCTCCGCGCAGTTGGTTTGTTCCCTCTTCACTGGCTCGTCTATTCATTCGAATTTCTATGGTGATTAAGCTAGGCTTATGAGCGACCACAATATATTATGCTATGTATACATATGCGAGCCGAACTGCTGAACTGAACCTCGACTTATGGGAAAGGAACAAAGCAACTGGAAATGGCGCAAAACGACGCTTGCAGTTGCTTCGTTCCTTTCCCGTAAATCTTGGCTAGGTTCGCAAATGTATACGTAACATTATATATTATGTGTGTATAAAGAATTAAGCTTCTAATTAACGTATCGTGAAACTGTACACTGGGGGATTGTTCAATGAATATAACTGCCAATTCATCATTTTATTGTTCTCACAGTAATATATCGATGGCTCAGACATGAAATATTTTATCTCCAATTTTGTCGAAAATGAGTTCAGTACCGAGATATACTAAATAGACCGGTCGGTGGCTAAGTTGGCATCGCGTTTGGGTCTCACCCAGGCGTAGCGTGTTCAATAAGTCCTCCATCACAACACAAGCAATATTTTCCGCTTACTGTGGTGGTAGTAGGAGATTTTCAAATATTGTCAGGTTATTCGTAACAGGGGAATGTTTGTCTTTATTTAAAAAAAAAGCTATTTGGATTCAAATATTGCATCTCCTGAACCTACCGTCCCAGAGATATAAACTTATTAACTATGTTGTAAATCCTTATTATGTATATTATTATAAGCACAGTTATTGCGTTTCCTTAGCAATATAATTTATCTATATCATAAACATTAGAAATGTATCTGTGCTAAAAGTATGTCCATGCCAAAATATTATATTTAAATCTGAGACAAGTACCTAATATGGAATCAAAAAGATATTTATACGTCCCAAAATCTAATTTCCAAGGTTTGTAAACGTACATATTCAGTTTTTCAATTTTATGTACAGGGTTTTCCAATAAGAGGTGTTATTTTGATATTCAATCGTAAAAGATCATTGGTTTCGTTGCTTGTGTGGCACGTAGCGCCGTCTTGTTGAAAGTAAACGTTGTCCAGATCAATACCTTCCAATTCTGCCATAAAAAATCATTAATCATCTCTCGATAGCGCAATCCATTCACCGTAACTTTTGCTCCAGCCTCATTTTCAAAAAAGTAAGGTCCAATGACTCCGTCGGACCACAAACCGCACCAAACAGTCACACGTTGAGGATATAGATTTTCAACAATAACTCTTGGGTTTTCCGAGCCCCAGATGTGACAATTTTGCTTGTTGACGAAGCCACCGAGGTGGAAATGGGCCTCATCACTCAAGATGATTTGCATTTGATTCACTCAAGTGAATTTTAATGATTTCAATGCGTTGTTGAAGCGTGTATCGTTCCATTTTTATTAATGGCGTAGTTTCTACTTGTCAAATGTCATAAAATGACAGCTTTAAAGTAACATTTATCGAAATAGCGGGCTATTCAAAATAACACCTCTTATTGGAAAACCCTATATTATGAAGATAAAATATTTTAACTCTAAGTCATCGATATTTTTCTATGTACGCAATGTTGTACTGTATTACGATGCTGAGCAGTTTTTTCATGGATGAATTAATGCAAATTTTGGATGTGGAAATTGACCCACTTCTCGATATCCGATTGAGCTGAAAGTCGATAGATAGACTCGTTGAAGAGACCCATATTGTAGGTGAGAGGAATCACAGAGGTTGGCACATCATTTACAGCCGAGATGTTCAAGTCATGAACGAGTCGTTAAAACAGCACGTTTTCACGTGACAAATATTAAATGCCCCGAAGGGACCTATGCAATGACATTGAAATACCCATAGAACAAAGACGTTATTCCAACCCGAAGCCAGTCCTCTAAAGATCGCAATCCATTTGTACGTAAACTTTGCTTAAGTTTCATTAATGAATGGTACAGAAGCCTTCATATTTAGGTATAATTGTATTAAGTATTTAAGTATTAAGATCTTAAGATTAGAGAGAATTAAAAATATTCTTACTTAGAGAGTTTAGGCAAGGATCACGTGTTTTAAAGACGAATTATCAAAAGACATAAAGCCGGTTTAAAACTACTTAATATCTGAACAAAAACGAGCTCGTCAATCCATCGACAGATGATCTAGATTAAGGCTGCCGAACCTTTTTGACAGTTGGGCAAAATTGACGATTTAAAAGTCACTGGCGGGTCACTAACTACTGACGGTTCCTATTTGTGTTACCTAAGCTTTTTAATGTCTTGTTTTATGCAACAAACAAATAAACACATTGAAATTTTATTGTCGTTTATTGAAATAATAAAATAAATAGCATCTACTGCCAAATAACGAAACAACATTTTATGCAACAAAAATCGAAATCCAAGTAATTGGTACAATCAATGTGATTTCTGACTTTGTTTTTGTTTTAATAACTCTCCTATGTTAGGAGTCAGTTCAAATGTTGACAGTAGCAACAAATCATACATATGTTGCTCAGTTAGAGATGTGCGGTATTTATTTTTTACAAAATTAAGATTAGAAAAAAACTTTTCACAAACATACGTTGATCCAAAACTACTTAAAAATTGGAAATATTTTTTCTGCAAAAAGGTTTTTCAGTGCAGAGTGATTTTTCAGTTCAGTGAGTTCCAACTGGATATTGGCAGGATAACTAATTATTTCAGTCACACTAATTGTGAAAGGATTGAAAAAAAATTGTTCATTTTGTTTTGTACTAACAAAGTCCTTGAATCTGCTTTCAAACGACTGTAATAAGCTTGTAATTTTAGCTTCGTACTTGGTAAGTTTATGGTGGCAATATTGAGCTTCTCTTTCAAATCTTTGAGTATGGGAAAAAGGCCAATATTTTCGTTGGCTAAACATAGTCGGAAGTGAACAATCTTTTCTTTGTAATTTGAATTTAAAATATTGAGATAATTGGTGATGTCAACAAGAAATGCAAGATCAATCAACCAGTACTTATTCTTGAGTAAATCACTTTCCAAATGTAACGCCCCTTTTTCTTAAAAATTCCAACACCTGCTCTCTCAAGATAAAGAAATGTTTTAACATGTTGCCCTTTGAAAGCCATCGCAAAGCGCAATACAGTTGTAACTCTCCAAATTCGCTGATTTCTTCTTCAAATAAAACTCTGAATGATGTAATGATATGAAATTTTTTTTTTGAAGTATCTAAATAAATCTACCTTTTTTACTATAAATAAAATCAGGAATTACTGGTTTAAAATATGTCTTTCGGAAGGTTTACGTATATAAAACATACGTATTATATTTATAGAAAGTAGAGAAAAGGCGATGTTTTATAATCAAGTCGTAAATGTGTTTTCGGGTACTACATTGTTAACGTTGGCTAAAAATTATGAGATACATTAAAATACATAATGTACTATAGAATTGTATATCTTAAAAATGCCTACAGAAAAGTCCGCGGTCTATCAACCCCCAGCAACGCCCGGTACACGTGAGCTAGTTTATTGATAAAAATACCTTCAATAACAACGTTGTTTATTTATTTTAGTCAAGCTGCATGAAGGTTAGTGAATCCAGGGTGACTGTAGGTTTGAGTGGTCCCATTCGGCACCGGCCTGGGTCAATATGCCCCGTATAATATACATTAGACAAAGTCGTTGGTTGTTTGGTCGATTGTGGACTGGTAACGCTCTCAGTTCTCACCCAGTACAGTGGAAACTCTGAAATACAGACTTATTGAAATCCATAATCCATACCATAATAAATGAATTATATTATCTCTGATGACATTTGTTGGAGCGTGTAACAGGCATCAGCAAATGCGGGCTTTATACCCTAGAAAGTGTAACAACTGAAAAATTATTACGCGGCGTTCTAACTTCAAAGATTATGGTTCAAAATTGCCTAAACGTGTTATAAAAACGTGCACTAATCTGACAGAGATCCCTTCCTGCAATAATAAGGCTTCGTCTGGCCCATGCAATATGTGCAGCAGGTTATACTCTTATCAAGTGGCACATCAATTAATTTTTATATGGTGGTGTGAAGAAGAAAATGATTCAATCTTGCAGACTTGCCAAATTTTCCAAACAACAGTAGTAAGAGACAATAGAACACCGAAAAGCACGATGACAAATAGTTCTAATTTTGAAGTATTTTATCAAAATATATTAAGTCATTTGTTATGCACTCAGGAATATGCATCTTTAAGGTACTTATTAAAATACTAGGACATTATAAACTTCTTCTATCTTTGTAGAACGTCACAGCGGTGCTACCAAGGTCTGGTATCTGTGTGAGGATAGTGTGTCAGCGCTTTATTAGCAGCAGACACATACCCGGACGGATGACGAACCTCGTGCTGGCACTGTTGGTGGACGCGGTGGACTCTCTCGCTGCAGCAGCTGGCCCAGTTTATTCACCACCTAGGATTCTTGCTGCAGAGTCTCCATCTTATATTTTCGTGTCACCTGTTCTTATACTTCATTTTACTTAACTTAACTTCACTCTATTTTTGTAATATTTATATTTTCTGTAATACCTGCATCAACTGTAAAGCGCCCCTGAGGTGATATCTCACAAAAGCGGCGCTATACAAATTATCCAATAAATAATAATAATAACCGAATGTTCACGTTCTAACTTAACAAATGTCGATTTCCTAGTCAAAATAATTTTCATTTTTCAAAGCACGCCAAAACGACCGACATCAAACGGGGCACGCGTGACGTCATACTTACGTCAGTTTTGTCGGTTATTAACCTTTTCGTCCCGGAACGAAAAAAATCACGTTAGATCCGAAGGGGGGTCACTAGGGTCCCCCAATTTGTTTTGCTTATTAAAGGGTGTTAGTGACATAATCTTATGTAATTTGTTTTAGCAATAATTAGGGGGGAGTATATTCATCATGTTTCAGAAGTCATTATCTAAATAATTTCATAAATACAATCATAGTTAATATTCTAATGAATTTCGACAAGAATTCGCATTTTTCCATAGAAAACAGGGAAGGCGGGCCGATAACGGGCACAACTCCATGATTCTGAATCTCGACTGGCGATTGGCGATTACAGCGTAGCGTAGCTACTTTGCTAGTTAGTTGCACAGGGTGGTCTGTAAATGATGAATATATTTTTTAAAATATTATTATATATTAAATATTTTTTAAATAAATCTACCACTACTAAACTGGTTACGGATGTTATTGCGAATTTTATAGCATATTTAGATATTAATGAAGGTATTAAATTCTTTATTCTCCTAATTTATGATTTGATATATTATATTTACATTTAGGATCAAATCGTAGTGTTTGCCTTACGATTAATGATGGGTTCGTTTGAAGGTATATTACGGGCGAAAAATTGATAATTAATATATATATATATATTTACAAATTTATATATTCAGTTAACAAGTTTTCATTTAAGGACACTTATATTTTTAACGGTGAACGGTTTTGAACTGCAGATGACATCAAATCAACGCGACCATCTGGGAACGCGTCCTTCTGTCAAGGTTCGAAATAAAACGGATTAAAACAGTGAAAAAAACAAGGTATTTTAAAACTGAAACGTGGAAGTTATATTTTATTGTAACCTCAGAAATACCTGTTTTTGATGTTTTTTTTCTGTGAATACACCACAAGAGTCCCAACTGCTCCTAACCATGAATGTGATTTGTTCCGCGGCACACCAAATAAAAATGCCTTAAAAAGTAAATGTACTTTATTGATATGAATAAAGGAAATCATAATCTGTATCTAATATTTTTTATCATAAAATAAATATAAACCTCGAACTAAATTTACAACTTATTTAAAGATGCCATAATAAGCTGCAAAAATATGCAGTTAGATACTGAGATGGAAATTCCGACCCTTATTTCATTAATAAAATCAAACGACTAAATTGCAAAAATTAATATCTAACTAATCACGCCGTTTCCCCGCAAGGGTAGGCAGAGAGGACGGATCGCCAAACAACTCGGTCTTGGCACACACTTCTTGCCTCATTCACATTCATACATCGTCTCATACATTCTCTTTTATTATTTTGACTCTTGACATGTCCTGACTCGAGTATCTGATTCACTTGATCGTACCATGTCTTCCTCGGGCGTCCCCGACTTCTGGTACCATTCGCATTTGCATCATATATCCTCCTTACACTTCGATCTTCACTCATTCGCTCTACATGCCCAAACCATCTAAGCGTCCCTTTCTTAATCTTACTCATTACGCTTACATCAGCCTTGCACTCTTTGCGGATCTCCACATTCCTCATACAAATTTAATATCGTATAGATTAAATGTTTTACACCCCTTTAAGAGTATTTAAAAAACACCATTGCCAAGGTTTAAAATGTACTTACCAGTCTGAAGATGTAGCAGAGTGAAACTGGTTCGGTCTCACAGATTATAATTATTTACGATAAAGTTAGGAATCAAAAACTGAAACAAAATTATTGCTAACACACGTTTGCGATAAACTTTTTAAAACCATACTGTACTTTTTTCAAACTCCTTGTTTACACATTCCTTCAAAATTTGTATATAAAATAAATATCTTTGTCTGGTCCGTGTGTTTTTCATGTGAGAAATAGAGACAGATATAATTTTAATCTTGTTCATAAAATTTGTGACACACACCGGATGTATTCCAGACAGGCCGACATCTTGGCCCGGCAAGAGAATATCTTAGTATAGCAAAAGGACATACGAAATATGCAGTGTAAGCGACCGGAATTTAGCCCTTTCTGTATATCTTCGAAATTAGTAGCTACAGTTAGTATTGTGCATTTATGCCGACGCCCATATTTCAACTAGTGGTCAATCATTTAAGTAATGCAAAAAGGTAAAAAGTAATGGTAGGAAAGCAAACGTTACTCAAATATTACGACACAGCCCTTTCTATTAAAATGCAACTTTTACGGTCGAGTTCGTATCTCGCGGGATCTCGCCACCTACATAGCTCGGCAAATATTTTAATGGAAGGGATACGAGCGGGGCAACTACAGCAATGTTACTGAGCTGAAGTGAGACGGGAGGGGGAGTAAATTTCCAGAATTTGTTGTAAATTATTTAATATCTAAAGAAATAGATATGAAATATGTTTTTTTTAAATGTAGATCGATAACTGAATAGTTTTTCTAGGATTGCCTAAATTAAAGAGTATGTGGTGTAAAAAACAACTGAGATAAAACATAAAATAATCTTTTGTGTACCAGTGTTCCCCCTGTTCGGTGCGCGAGTGTTAAGGTCGATCCCATCCGGTCAGTACGAAAACAAATAAAACAATTTATGTTACGTAAGCTGCAGTTGTGAACCGTGCGCGAGTTTGCGCAGCGCTTCACATGAGGTACCCGTTGTGCTGTCAGAACTCGCCGACCAATCATAGGACGTTTGAGTGTCTCACGGTTTTTAAGTGAAGATTTTAAGTGAAGATTTAGTAATAAGTATAAAAATATACAAAAAAACTTATATCTTCAGAATCAGCTTTGGTTGATCTACACGAATTTGTTTTTTAGGCAATAATATTTTTCACTCAAGTTCATTATTATGATTATTGAATTTAAGACGCTTGTGTGTTTTTCACGTGACTGCTTAATATAATAATCTACGAAATTTATTTTTTATTTAATTTATTAAACATAAAATAAATCCACTTGATGTGGTCGAATATAAAAAAATATGCTCATTCTAGGTATATATTTAATATCACTGGGAACTAAGCTATACATTTGGATGTCTATACAGTACAGAATTCTGTGTTTTTTATCGATTTTTTTTTCACAATTCTTCCAACGAAGACACTTTTAGGCATTTTCTTCAAGAGATATCTTTGGGTCTAGAATTACATCCATGTACCACTTATGTAGTATTAACCTATTCCAAGTTGTCAACGTCCATTATTTGATGAAGTTCATTGTTCTTTTGGTTACCAAAGATCGTGTACTTTATTCTCATTATCGTGATTCACATTTGGGTTACTGCGCCGTGTTACAATTCCTCCTTTTACAGCTGACGTTTGAGTGTGTAAACTCGGCCATCCGGAAAAATCGGAAACTGCCGAACACTTAATTGAAACCGGTCATTACTTTGGATTTGCTCCTGAAGTCCTGGGAATACTTAAAACCCATTGATCACGCCTGATTATGGAGGAAATTGAAATCTTCCAAAACATTATTAATATTGATAGAGATTACGGGGATAAGCTTTATAGTTCTTGGTATCATGTACTTGACGGCTAGACTTAAACTAAACGCAGAAAACCACATTAATGTAACTAATTATCATACTTAAATATGGCTCCCAAGAGGGTTAACGGGCCCAACAACACAGTATCATGTCTACATCACCACAATTTACACATCTGACCTGATGATTGACACTGTTCGAAATGCTGGCTAAAGAAGGAGGAAGCGCAACACGGCATGATAACCCAAAATTAATCACGATCTTTGGCCGTGAAAATCTAAAATCATATACATTTTTTTAAAAATTTTATTTAATAAATTTAACATGTATTTAAAAAAAAATGTTACACTGATAAAGAAAATTGTGATGGAATTCGTGCACAAATAATACAGTCACGCAGACTGCAGCAAAACAGTCAGTGCTGTTTTGAAGTGCTGTATAGTGGGAGTAGGATCCTGGGAGTCGTCTCATTGTGTCAATAAGGTCGTGCCGTTTTCAGTCGTTACCATGGTATAGTCCGGACTACTACGCACGTTTCTTGAATATGGCCGTTCTTTCGTCGCCATCCAGCGGGCCTTTCAGCTGCAATTTGTGACTTCTTTCTGTAGGGCTACCTGAAGGAAAATGTTTTTAAACACCTTGGAAAACTTCAGAAATCGTCTTCATCAATGTATCGCTGCTTGGGGCCATCATCTTTCCGATGTCATCTTCAGGACTTGATGCATAAAACGGCATGATGTACCGAAAAAAATAAATCAAACCCCATGTCTATAATATGCTAATATTAATAGCCCTTCAAAACTATACCGTCTGTTTTGCCGCACCCTGTGTATTAGGGTGGAACACTTATGTTTGAAAAATTTTTTTTTTTCGAAATTCGAATTGGAATACCAGGGAAAAGTTGCTTTATGTAATTCTAAATAACACTTCTCAATTTGGAAGTTCTAGCTCGACAGCTTGAGGTCCCGCCGTAGACTTGAAATTTTATTTTTTAAGGTTTTATAGACGTTTTGTATTAAACACCCTATAAACAAAATAATAAGTAAATATAATATATTATGCATTAAATGATAAAATAAAAATAGGTTTTAATTAATAAAAAAAATAATTTCAAAAGTAAACACAGGTTCAGAAAGTTATGGTGGTATGAATAAAATCATTTTTTATAGCAAAAATCCTTTTTCGGCTCAAACTTTGGCATGAGTTTTCAGGATGCTAATTTTGATTTTATGAATCCTTCTCGTCTTGTCTTGTCGAATACACTTAGAGCTGCTTCTGTCACAACTTTTACAGATCTTTCCATAGCCTGGGTGTGGCAAGGCTCATAAACTCCAACACTGTATCTTCTCCATTTTCAATAAGATTTTGTAACTGATCATCGGAAATATTCATCAGTATTGGGGGTTCGTATATATTTTATTGCCAGTCAATCACGTCTATGTAAGAATATGCATTTAAGTCCACTTCTAGCACCCCAAACATGCGCCAAACAGAATTTTTATTAACTTGACGAGCCTTTAAAATGCGTCTTGCAGCGAGTTCTCTAATGTGCTTACGTGAATCTGTTATCATACTCAACAACAAGTTTTCTGGATGAGCAAAGTAACTGTTTCGAATTATAACAGGGTCCACTATTGCTAACAACTCGTTGAACAAATATCTAGTGCTGTTAATGAGCTTCCATAAATGATTTGAACCATCTTTGCAGGATGAATGTGTTTTGATAGCAAACCAGACAGGAGCGTATGATTATATGACAAACGTTGCTAAAGTCACAAGATTTTGTTGTAGATTTTCTGTAGAAATATACAAATGCAGTTTGCGATTAGCTCTTGTCAACCAGCGGGCATGGGGTAGTTTACCTGGGCTTCTCTGTAATAAATCAGGAGACCAGGATCCATTAACGACAGCAGAAGTAATTTCTTGTAAATATTTCTGGTCTGTACTGAGATCTGTGGATATTTGTGGAAGTAGTTCACCTTCTATCGTCTCAAAGTTGGCTAACGGCAGCGTCTCGCATATCTCTAATGCTTTACCAATTTGACCTGCAAATGATTTAGGTCCTGCAGTAGGGCCATCCAAATAGATAAACAAATTCCTCAATGGTAACTCATTGGCGTGTAAAAGAGAAATTATCCATTGCAATGGTCGAGATAGTCTATTTTCCAAAAGACGATTCACGCCTCCCACTTTCCCTGTATTTGTGTTTGTTCCATCAAAGCCAACAGCCATTAAACTATCTAGTGATATCTTTTCAGTCGTTAAAAAGCTGTGGATAGCTCTTTCAATATTTCTTGCGCTGCCCGATGTTGGAACACTATACCCAACATAAACAGTTCCTTGTTCTTTTATAATCGAAATATGTTCCTCTTGTACAATCACTCTAAGCCTATTCGATCTTTTTAAAGCACTTTTAGCCGTCTTGTCTTTCCTTCCATCGAAATATAATAAAGGAATTTCTGTTACTCTTTCTTCGGTTGAAATTCTGTCTAATTTTTCTTAGTTTCATCCTATCTATTATGCCTCATTTCTTGTTTGAGAGTACGTAATCTTCTATTCAGCATTTTTTTACTCTGGATAAGATCCGTTCTACCTAAAGCCATTAGTCAGTTAGTGCGTTGGTCTTCTAAAAACATTTGTTCCTCTTTTGGCACTATTTTTTCTCTCAAAAAAGTACAGCTTACAAATTCTTGACATTTACTTGCAGTTATGTCAAAAATCTTTCTACTTTGTACTCTGAACTCTTCTAACTTTTCTTCCATAGTTTTTTCAAAGACTTTTTCGAATTATAACACTTCGAATTATAACTTTTTAGTAATTGTAAGATTCTTTTGTGTGTGACAATTTGAATGGAAGATTTTATCCACAATTCTTCAATTTTCGTTCAAACTATTTCGGCAATTTCCAAAAACGTAGGTTCTTTTTTGTGTTATTCCTTACTTGTAAGTCTTGTGGAACCCATTCGTAGAATTTCATCACTTTTTCATACGAAGGTAGGATATTCTCTTTCAACTCTGCACTTACACCAAATATCGGACATTTTAAATTTCGTCTTCTAGAAGACATGTTAATTCACTTAAAAAACGTTTATCAATAAGTACTCGTGAATATAATTGACGCGCGACCTTTCACCTTCAGACAATTATCGACACTAGTTTAAACAAAACACTGCATTTCGTAGATTGTCAGGTGCCGCCCCCCGCTTCGTCCCGCATTTTGCTCCTCTGTAACAGCGCCAAAGTATATTAAAATAAAGACATATTTGATTGCAATAGCTAGTTAACTATATTTGAATATGTTATTAAATAAAATAAACCTTTTTTTTTTTTTTTATTATTTTAATATACATCATATGGGTTACATTAATACATACATATTTTGCAAAATATAATATTAAGGTTCATAATTGGTCATGTATACCTTATCAGAAAAGAGGAGCTCTTGTGCCTGATAAGGGAGCCACGATTCTTACTTAGATTCATAATTCATAATGTGATATAATAATAATAATATATATTATAATAATAATATATATATATTTTTTATTTTTGTTTAATATAAGTTTTTTTGGAAAAAAGTTTGATTTTATTTATTTGTTCTTGTTGGTTCGTAATACAGCGCAATTCGGAAGGAATTCGAACCTATTTTAATAAATTCTCTACTATTTTGTAGGCCGCCCAAATAGCCCCTAAACCATCGTTTTTTTAAATGTTCGATGTCTTGGCGGGGGCTTTTACCGTTATCTGATATTTTTTATATTTTTAATTGAGGTAATTGATGACAATTGGCAACTTAATACAACTATTCCAAATCAAAATTAAAAAAAAAAAATTTCGTTCCGCCCTACTGTGTATGTAATAAAACATAATGAACCAGATAAATGTAATGGTAATATTTTTAAAAAATTAAAAAAAATATATTTAACTTTTTTTCCGTTAGTAAATAGCTTTCCCGGAAAATAGTGAGCGTACAGTATATTTTCCACTTGGGTGGGGTCGGAATGTACCAGCAATAATCTCATAAGATAAGGTAGACACTGGAAAATAAATAGCTAGAATGACCTACATAATTCACGGTACAGTGGTTATGGTCAATATTTATTTATTCAATTATTGAAGACAATATTAGTGATTCCTAAACGAAAATTTGAAACAGAAAAAGATGTCACATCTAGGACTCAAACCCAGGAACTTGCCTTGCCGGGACACTGCTCTACCAACTGAGCTATCAACTACTAACACTGTCCTAATTTTTCTCATCGTACATTTGTAGCTATATATGCTATAGCACATTTTTATCTATGCCATAGTACATCTATGCACATTTTTGCTGGCAGCTACCTATGCTATAGCACATTTTTATCTATGCTTTAGCACATTTTTATTGGCAGCTATCTATGCTGTAGCACATTTTTATCAACGCTATAGCACATCGATGCACATTTTTACTGGCAGCTTTCTATGCTGTAGCACGTTTTTATCTATGCTATAGCACATCTATGCACACTTTTACTGGCAGATTTCTATGCTGTAGCACATTTTTTATCTATGCTATAGCACATTTTTATCTTTTGGTTTAAATAGGTAAAGTTATAATGTATACATATTACAAAGTTGTTTTTTTTTAATACCATAAAGAGTAAAGTATCAAACATTCTCATAGCATGTATGGTTTCATAGCACATCTATGCACATTTTTATTGGTAGCTATCTATGCTATAGCACATTTTTATTTATGCTATAGCACATCTATGCACATTTTTACTGGCAGCTATCTATGCTATAGCACATCTATGCACATTTTTACTGGCAACTATTTATGTTATCTATTGGGAGCTACCTAAAAAATGAAGACAATGTTGGTAGTTCTTATTTTAAGTATGATACAGTTAAATATGATCGAAAGAGATAGGGTCCCATTAGCTCCATAAGGGTCCTGGCTTCGAGTCCTAGATGTTACCGTATCTTTTTGAAATTTTTCTGTTTCAAATTTTCGTTTAGGAATCGCTGTCTTAAATAATTACACATTACAATTTGAGTTTTTACTCGTTATTAAAAAAAAAATATATATATATATATTTACCATTCAACTTTATTTATTATATTCTATTGGTGATGTACTGTCTCATTAGTAAATTCTGCGATGACATTGATGTATTATATATAAATATATATATTTTTTTTTATAGTGAATACCTCACTTGAGTCCCAACTGCTCCCGTCTGGAGCCAGTGAGACTATGGCATCCCCAATTGGGGGATGTTGTGAGGCTGAAGGTAAGTGGGGAAGGGAAAGAGGAAGGTGGGGAAGTACCTGGCTATTCAGATCTAGTCACTAAACACGGCTAAAGCCATTTGGAGCAACGTTTCAATTCTGAATGGTGGTCTTACACCAGGGCGATACTGGTAGTATCTTCCACTCTGGAACGTGCCGCAAATATACTATATATTATTTTAATTAATTAATTGTGAAATAACACAAATTAATCAAATAAAATTTATTTGCGCACGCCGGGTTCGGACCCGCGACCTTAGGAATGGCAGTCCAATGCGTTACCACTGGACTATGCCGGCCGTCATATTTAGATGAGACATGAATCAAAAAATTTGGTTCCACTTTTTTACCTCCGATTGACCTTCAACGCTCTAACTAAAAGCGATAAGCGCACCGCTAGTTAGCACCGTAGTTGTGTTGAGAGAGCAGGCGCTGTTTATAACATAAGTAGTTTACATAAAAATAACTACTCAATTTTACGTTTAAAATAAAAGACAATCGTTTTCGCACATTTATTGATGTATTTGAATTAGGCGAATGTCAATCGAATATATATTTAACACTGCACTGCGAAGCTAGTGAGACTAGATATTATCTCCAACTGGGTGACCGGATAAATCATCACAATGATAATTCATCACATCTTTAAAAAGTTATATAAAGTCAGTGAAAGCTTTAAAAAACTTTATTAACTGTGTTAATTAGGTTAGGTTAAAAAAAATTTTTTTCATCGTTTCTAATGACTTTATATCACTTTTTAAAAGTGTGTTGAATTGTCACTGTGTTGAGTTATCATGGAACCCTAAAACTGGGATATGTTGTGCGGCTGAGTGCAGAAGGGAGGGGAGAAACAAGAGGAAGAATGGGAAATAACTAACTATTCAGACCTAGTCACCAAATACAGCCAAAGCCATTTCAAGAAAAGTTTCGATTCTGAAAGGTTGGATTTCATCAGGGCAATGCTGACAACATACCTCACCAATATATTAAACAAATTTAATTCATTTGCTAAGACTTGAATGAGAACCCGCGATCTTTGGATTGGTAATCATGAACAATTTTTCTAAGTATATATATATATAAGTGGGCTACCCACAGTTTGATAATGCCTTCAGAGGGCGAAACAGCTGTCACGCGTAATAATAATTACATAGCAGAACTTGTTTAAAAATAAACTGTTTTTATAAACCCAATAACAATATTTATGATAAATAAAAAAAAATAAAAAAAAATAAAAAATCTAAGCATTTTGTACGACATTAGCTGAAGTCCCGGGCGTTGCTCCGTCTTAACACAGAGATTTTCGAAACACAGCAATTTTTCTTTTATTTTGAACGTCAAATATGCAAAATGTCATCAAGAAATATCAAAATTCCGCTCTAAGGGGTTGAAAAGGTTGTAAGGATGGTTTGTTGAAATCTCATAACACAGTTATCGTCCTCCGGTTAAGTGTGCAAAATTTCATCAATCTCGAAATAAAAGTGTAGATATGTTAAAACAAAACACACCGAGTCCATGCTAAGGGGCTTACTAATAAAGCTGTTTTAAATTTTACACAACTAATAAACAACCACGAATGCACGGTAAATGATTGTTTATCACTGATATTAAATGTAAAACGCTTTTTTTAGTAAGGAGGAATATACCTAACCTAATATATTCCATAATTTTTATCTATGCATAGTACCAAAGAACAAATAATTAAAAGCAATAATTTGTTACCCTTTGTGCTATGCATAAAAAACTTTGTCTTATTCTCCTTGCCTAAAACAGGATCCATTCCTAGTTGGCTAGTCAAAGTTTCCGCATGTTTTATTGTATGATTTTTATGTGAAATAATTTTATTATTATTATTATTTATTTCTGCTTCCGATTTTATGTCCGGGTTAAATCTTCCCCATAGGAAAAACTAAACCCTTCCAC
The DNA here is from genome assembly GCA_026573805.1 of Hesperophylax magnus. Classification (NCBI taxonomy): domain Eukaryota; kingdom Metazoa; phylum Arthropoda; class Insecta; order Trichoptera; family Limnephilidae; genus Hesperophylax; species Hesperophylax magnus. The sequence continues at coordinate 9,317,458 of JAIUSX010000028.1, forward strand.
TCGCTTTTCCACAAATGATCATCTAGTCAATCAACACTATGCAAGTGCATTATATAAGCAAAATAAATACAAAACAATACAAGAACAACACGTCAACTCACCAGAGATCAAATTGAAAAATAATTCACCCACTCCAGATATTTTCATATCAGAGGGTTCGGCTCGGTAGAACTTCTAACAGGGCCTATAAATCCTACTGATACCTCAACATAAATATTTAAAAAATCACTTCTTCAAATTTTTCAAATTCACTTTGTGGCACCATTTTATTAATAAAATAATTAAAACACTTTGTTTTGACCACGATAATCTTTATTTTTTATATAAAGTCAACATGTTTCGAGAACGATGTTCTCTTCATCAGGACAAGTAATGTACTAAAAACTAAATTGTCAAGTATATAGAGACAGGTGTGGGTAGAAAAGGAAATAGGGGGGGGGGGGGTTTAGGGGAGGGAAGAGAGGTGGAAATTGATGTTCTAAGCACCTCCCCTTTCCACCTCTCTTCCCTCCCCTAAACCCCCCCCCCCCCCCCCTATTTCCTTTTCTACCCACACCTGTCTCTATATACTTGACAATTTAGTTTTTAGTACATTACTTGTCCTGATGAAGAGAACATCGTTCTCGAAACATGTTGACTTTATATAAAAAATAAAGATTATCGTGGTCAAAACAAAGTGTTTTAATTATTTTATTTAAAAAATCTTTCGTTATCCTACATGTATTCAAAATGACCGACTTTTGCATCTTTATATATAACTTTTTTGATAGATCTAATGCGCCTAAATTTTTAATGAGAGAGCTAGGTATAATGCCAGTAGCCGAAATAACGAATGGTAATATTTTTATAGTTTGAGAATGCCAAATTCTTTTTATTTCATTTCCTAAATCTGTGTATTTTCTTATTTTTTCATTAACAGATTTTTGAATATTACAGGAATTTGGAATAGCGACATCAATGATATAAGTTATTTTTTTTAATTTTGTCATGTAAAACTATATCGGGTCTATTATGACTAATCGTTCGGTCTGTTAGTATAGTTTTATCATAATATATTTTATAAAATTCGTTTTCTAAAAATGAATTTGGTTCGTATTCATAATATGGTACTATATTACGGCAGTCAATCAAGTTATGTTTAATTAACAAATTTTAGTGAATTATTTTTAAAACTTGATTGTGCCTAAATGTATACTCGGACGGTGCTAATATAGAACATCCCGATATAATATGTTCTATAATTTCATTTTCTACATAAATCATCAATTTGATTTGTATCTATGATTATATGCTTCCTATAATTTCTAGTATTAATGACTCTATTTTGAATGGTAAGCACAAATCCTTCTATTTCTGCGCTCAACTCTCCAATACTCAACCATTTGTTTGACGAAAATTTGTCAACATACGTTTGGTTGAGATAATTGAAGTGTTTTGCGTGTAAAATTTTATTTGACCAGGAATCTAATAATTCCTGGATGGGATTTATAAAAATGTTGGCATTCTCATCGTATAAATTTAAAGGTGTAATATTTCTATCTGCCTTGCAAATTATTTTGTGCATTTCTGAGCTATGAGCTTTCCTATGGAAAAAAGTTCTTAGCATTTCTACCTGATTATGTTTCAAATAAGTTATTTTGACTATACCTCTACCTCCTAAAATTCTAGGTAAATTAATTCGTTCTATTGCTGAATTTGGATGATGGCAATTAAACTTTGTTAGCGTAGTTCTAATTAATCTTTCTAAGTTATCTAAATCTGTATTAGACCATTTAATTATGCCAAATGAGTACGTTAATAGAGGTATTGCCCAAGTATTTATTGCTTTTACTAAATTTTTAGCAGATAGATTGCATTTTAAAATTTTCCTGACCCTAGTTTGAAATTTAATCCTAATATCATTTTTAATACCAGTATGGTCTAATCTATTTGATTGTGGGTATCCTAAATACTTATAAACCTCATCCCTTTTCATACTAGTAATTTGGAAATTTCTAAATATACTCTCGTCCCCATCTACAATTTTGCATTTCTCTATATGGATCGTTCTACATTTATATAAACCAAAAGTCATTTTGATAGCATCTGAAAAGTTTTTAACTACCTCGATCATTTTATCTAAATTTTGTTCAGAATTCGAAAATAATTTTATGTCCTCCATAAATAATAAATGCGAAATTGTACTACTCTCCCTTGTATTACCCTTAACTTTTATTCCAAACTTGCTTTTAATTAACATTTTAGATAGAGGATTCAATGCTAAGCAAAACCATTGAGACCAAAATTTGAAAAATTCCTCTTTTAATTGAAATGCCCGGTATTACTATTTTCTTACCTTTTAAATTGATAAGTAAATTGGTATTCCAAAAGGACATAATATTGTCCAAGAAGCTAATAATAATGGGGATAATTTTATATATATTTAATACTTTGATCAGCCACTTCTTTTATTATTATTATTATTACTATAAACATTAGTTTATCATTAAAAAATTAAAATATTTGACAAGTTAAAATATTTCAAACAAATGTAGATATAATATGTCTCGACGCCATCTAGTGGGAAATTAAGCACTAAAAAAGCCTTTCCTACAAAAATAAAGTTTTTTGTTTACAAAAATATAATAAGCGGTAATTTTTGATTGAATTACTAGTACATATTGAATTCTTTGGCGGGTTGGGAATAAGCTGACGTCGCTCAGTGGTCCAGAGCACCTGACCGGACATCAGAATGTGCGGGTTCAATTCCCGCCGGCGCGGCGGCATTTATTTTTAATCGGGAGATATTTTCAATTTGTATGGATGTGTCAGGCGTCTAATTATTACTGATAATAATTTGTTGTCTTACTTATTACATACTTACTTTTTTTGGGGATCTGGTGAGGAGGCACGAAATAAAAGATGTGAAGGTCACAGTGTTTTATTTGAGTCAGGATGCCGTATATGAGTTGACTTGAGGACCGATGATGAAGACTCCGGATGGAGGCGGTGAAGTGTTGGTCAAGGGCGGGTCAGTGAGTCGACGCCGCTGCTGGTGACCGGACTCATTGACGTATCAGGTACTGGTGAAGAGCGTGGGTCTTCCGGGTGCTCCAGTACTGACAGGGAAGCCGAAGGTGCTGTGGACCGTCGGCGGTTGTGCGGGTTGGTGCATAGACCGGCGAGGATGCCGCGTGGTCTAGATGCGTGGATGTAGCGCTGGTCAGATGTGCTGGAACCAGGGCACTGTGATCCGGTGTAGCGCTGGCCAGGGACGATGGCCGGGGCCAGGGCGCTGTGATTATCACGATGGAGTCCATGATTGAACCGTGCAGAGTCGGGTATATTGTCCTGCGCGCGGCAGAGGTGCGCGGGTTGTTACTCGCGAAGTCTTGTAAATTGTTGAACGACTGATGACTGACTGACTGACGAGTTCCTACATGCTGTCGCTTTTATAAGGTGAAGAAGCTTCTCGAACATTTTGGTTGCTATGTAGATATTGCAAAACCAAAATTAAAAAGAATAAAAGAACATCCAAGAAGCTTGTTTGGAAGAAAATCGAAACTTCTAAAATGACGTTCGAATCAAGTAGTGGCGTACCACTATACTTTAAAAAAAATCAATTGCTGTGTAGATGCTATTACTCTTGACAGCTGTTTCGCCTTCTGCAGGTATTATCAAATTGTCTTCGGAAAGCGAATTTGCGTAATAATAACTACGCAGTGGAACTAGTTTATATATATTTTTTAAATATTATACAATGATATTATTAAATGTAAAAAAAAAACTATTAATAAAATAATTAATTTGTTTTTATTTTATTTTACAGGAAAATAAACATTTTGAAAGTCTGTGTGCCAAAAACCGACAGTTATTTCAGTGAATTTTGAATTTCAATGTAATCATAGATTATGAAAAAGTTTATGAATAATAATTATTCATAGTATAGAAGTAAAGTGATTAAAGTTAGAATCATGGGGTGCAACACGAGTCAAGATGCCAAAAAGGTAGAAGAAGAAGATCCGAGTTCAAAAGATAAGAAGAAAGAAGAAAATCACGTGGCAGACAACAAAGGTAGGATTTTTTAATTTAATTTAATTTTTTTTTTTTTTTTATAGTATGATTATCGATAGTAGAAACAAGTGAGATATGCATTATTATAATTGCACTGCGTGTCGCCAACATCTTCACCCATAATTCTGCTGTTACGCACAACGTTCATTGCATAGCTGATGTGACAGTACTTAGCAGATTGGTCTGGAGTTTACTATGTTTCGCTTAGGCCCGATATTATGACGTCCCGATAAGGTGGCGATAGATAAACTCCCCAGATAGCCTAAGCTACTGTATTGTAACACGCCGATAGCGCTTTTGCCTGCTAAAATACGCTTCAACATTTTTATAGAAAAGATTTATTTGGTTCGATTTTATGGTGTCACGATTTTTATTTAACGCTCGTTGAAAAAGCTTAAATATTTACCTGTTTTGTACAATTTACCAATAAACATTGCAATAGATTAGTACATAGACAAAATTGAAAAATTTTCAAGTCCGACAAATTTACACAAAAAACCATTTTTAATCATCTCTTTAAAAACAAAACAAGGCCCCGTATAACCGTTCAAAGATGGTTTAAAAGGGAAATATGTAAATACGAATGTTAGAGGGAACGCGCTAATATTAAAAAACACGATAATAATTAAGCAAAAATTGTGAAAATATTTAATAAAACAGGACTCGTTAGAAATAGAGCAAAAATTTCTCGACAAATGCTTTAGTTGCATTTAAAGATACACTGTGAATTTTTTCATGCCTATAACATATTAAATAACGGTTCCATGATAACTCAACCCAGTGACAATTCAACACACTTTTAAAAATTGATTGAAGTCATTAGGAACGATGAATTTTTTTTTTTTAACCTAAACTAACCTAACCTACTTAACCCAGTTAATAAAGTTTTCGTTTCATCACTTTCCATGACTTTATGTAAATTTTTAAAGATGTGATGAATTATCACTGTGATGATTTATCCGGTCAACTAAATAACAGAACAAAACGTGTTTTTAATAATTTTCGGTGCTTACTTTGAGTGTTTTTTTCTATTTCATATAATTAATGTTTCGGCATAACAAATGTATAGATATTATTTTCAAAAATACCTTTTTTTTAGTTATGACTTATCAATGGACTTGTTATACATCGGTTGAAATTGGGTATGCGAGTGCTTCACTCCTCAGGCCTCCGGTTTATTCTGTCAAAAGGTTGGAGTATTTCCGCTTTGCAATAAAATTAAAATAAATGGAATATTTCTGAACGTATTCGAAAACTGAAAACAATTTTAGTACGGTGTTGAAATACGCTTTCAAATTTTATTATTTTGAAATAAACATGTTTTTTGAATTGTTAAAATTTTGAAAGCAAACATAAAAAATAAATTAAATTTGTTCACTCTAAGTTTCTTGGAAATAAAATTACAATTGTGATAACGAAAAAATATACCAAAACGCGCTTAATTTATTATACAAATGAATTATAAACGTTTTTTTCTCTTCACTTTTTTGTTGTTTTATATTAAAAAAAATATTTTCAATTTACGTTTAGAATCTTTGATTTCAAAAAGGTGCACATTTAAATTCTAAAACAACTCATATGGTCTCATAGAAATCTTTACATCTCCCTTACTCTCATGGTGAGAAATATGATCTAAATGGTGTTAGAAAGAGAAAACACCACGATTTATATTCAAATCTAGAACTTAACCACTGAAGAAATAAAATGTTCACGTTTATGAAACCAAAGATTCCGACTGAAATTCTGAAAAAAATTATGACAATTCAGAATTTTTTGATTTATTACTTTTATATGAAACGATTAAAAAAGAGGTCAAGATAACGTTTGTAATACATTTGTGTAATAAAATATGTACGGTTATATTTCTTTTCGTTATTAGTCAATTTTGTTACAAAAAACGTAAGATGAGCCATCTATCAGAAAGAAATGTAATAATTTAAAAATTATAAGTTTATTTCTAACTAGCTAACGTGTACCCGGCTTTGCTGGAGGTTATCCTTAGGAAATATACATATGTAATCGCTGACTTTTCTGTAGGCCTTTTTAACCATTCTTTGCGGGAAACGAGAAAACTTGTCATACGCCTTTTTACAGTAAGACACGGGAGACGAGTTTACTCGTTTTGTTGCGCAAAGCGGTAAGGAGCGGGAAACTTGTAAACAACGGGTTCTAAGTGGGTGCGGGGTCATGTGTTTTCTATTGTCGGCGGTACCCGATCTATCTACCTGTCAATACAATGAGTTTGAAACACAATAAAAAAATAAAAACTATAAAAACGTTGTCGCGTATGTTCCGCTCACAAAGTACGCAGTGAAACGCGGTACATGTGCAAGTTTTTCAATGTGCCCCTGCATAAAGAAAAGTGTTTCGAACGCTATTACACATTGATGCACTGTTGGGTAATAGTTTTTTTTATATGTATTGAAAATTTCTAAATAATCTTGTAATTTTGTATGAATAAATTTCGATATGTTATTTCGATTGTGAAATACTGTTTTTTCAATGATTCCCAAGAAAGTAGAAAGTTTTTGTTCATAAAAAAAGGAATTACACAAACATTGCTAAATAAATAAATAGAGACATCTTTTTAAAGTAAAACACTGAAAGTTTCATCGAAAAATATCAAATAGATCATAAGATATGAATATTTTGCGGAAAGCCTAATTTTGGCAGTAAAATTTAAAAAAACACCCGTGCTTCGCCCCCAATTTGGCGGTAAAATGCCCGACCATATAAAGTTAAGATATAAAATTCCGTAGTAAATTTATAAGATTAGCAATTTAGTGCCCTAAAATATATTTTAACGACTTGATTACAAAACGTCGACTTTTCTCTACTTTCTATAAATATAATATGTATTATATATATATAAGCCTTCCGGAAGAATTTTTCTAAATAATAGTGTAAACTGTATCAAAATCCGTTGCGTAGTTTACAAGAACTAAGCGCACAAACAGACAGACACGAACAGCGACTTTATTTTATACTATTTAAAGATGACGTCGATACAAAAAAGCTCGTCGCTCGCGGACAAGCTCGTCCGTCAATGTGTCGCTTTAAGATCACAACTGGAAACGAGGGGCGTTTATAATAGTATAGTCGTTTCACCCGTACACATATTCATTGAATGACTGTCTCTTTCGAATGCGTTCCGTTCATTTAGCTATTTATGATGTTATTTGTAGCCATTTCATTCGTCCACACAAATTCGTTGTGGCTATTCTTTACGCGTAAATTTTTGTAATAATTTAAAAATTGTAAGTTTATTTCTAACTAGCTGACGTGTACCCAGCTTTGCTGAAGGTTATCCTTAGGAAATTTACAAATGCAATCGCTGACTTTTTTGTAGGCCTTTTTAAGTTATACAATTCCGTGGTACATTGTTTTCATGTATCTCTTGAGGTTTAGCCAGCGTTAGCAATGTAAGCGCCCGAAAATATATTTTAACGACTTTGTTATAAAACATTGACTTTTCTCTACTTTCTATAAATATAATTTGCATGTAGGTATTATATACAGGGTGTATCGGCAAGTACCCGACAAACTATAACCAGCTATTCCTCAGCACATTTGGAGTAAAAAATGTTATGGGCGCTTTGCTGTCCGGTAACATTTTTTTTCCATTAAAAACAAAAAATAAATAAAAAATCCACACTCCGTCACTGTCATTTGCCTTATTTCTCGCGTTCAACAGCTGTTATTAGCAAGTGCGTCAAAAAGTGTCCTCGCTCTTTCGTACACACTAAATAATAATTGCTAAAAATGAGACGAATGGTGCCGTGCCATTTCGTTATGATTGTAAAAGCGCGCCAACGTAGGTACGTACGTACATTATTCAACGAAACTCGAACAAAATATTGCCAGATGGGTTTTCAAACTTTGACAAAGGATAAAAAATTGGTGACATGTGGTGAAAATATGAATAATAATTTTTTTATTAAAAAAAAATGTTACCGGACATCAAAGTGCCCATAACATTTTTTACTCCAAATGTGCTAAGGAATAGCTGGTAAAAGTTTGTAGGGTACGTGCCGATACACCCTGTATGTAAACCTTCAGAAATAAATTTTCTAAATGATGGTAAAAACTCTATTAAAATCCGTTGCGGAGTTTAGAAGAATTAAGCGTACAAACAGACAGATGCGGATAGCTACTTTATTTTATACTATTTAGATATAAAAAAAATAATAGAATATAAATAGATGGGCCATTAACCATTTTTAATAATAAATAATACTTGGATGACTTGTATAGCGCCGTTTTTGTGCAAAAACACCTCAAGGGCGCTTTAGATAATAATAATCATGCTATGTCTTTTTTTAGATTGTGATAGAAAGGCGGAGAAATGTGTGTGAGAGAGAGAGAGCAGGAGCTCTCTAGTGCGCAGATATGTGAAAAATCACGGGATATTATAATTGTAGGATTTGTGATACTGAAAGTTAATGTCAAAATATTTTTATAATAATTTTTAATATAATAATTCCGGAATAAATTTTCTAAATGATCGATAAAACCCTATCAAAATCCGTTGCAGAGTTAAGAAGAACTAAGCGCACAAACAGAAAAACACGGATAGCTACTTTATTTTATACTATTTATATATTTTAACCTTTCAAAAAACATTCCATTCCATTTATTTGGAATGTATTGCAAAGCGAAATACTATATAAATCCTTGTTCCCATAATTTTAATAAATTTCATGAATAAAGTAGGTAGCTGTAATGTAGGATTTCTCAGGAATGCCTTATCTGAAGTTTAATTATCTTAAGAAATTAATTTGGATTATTCGATATACCTATATGGTATGGATATGGTAGACACGATAGTTCAAATCTCATTAGATAAATGACCCTGCTAGTTTATGACCTCCCTGCTACTAATATCGGTAAGAATTATTATTTGGCAGGAGATTATATACCGATAGGACTACTAATCCATTGATTTGAAACTTACTGATACATATCTCTAACTGCCCATTGACATGGTTTTGTGATGGATAAGAATTATTTCATTAGGGATAACTTACAGAAACTTATAAGCCTCACAGGAATATAATGTAATCATTACATTTAATTAATAATATTTATTACATGTTATATGGTCTCCTTTTTATGCTATCCATATTCGTCATATTGAGTCCGTTCAACATCGGTTCCTAAAAGGGATTTCTAGGAGGCTAGGATTAGAAAGAGGAAATTACTAGTATTATGAAATTAAACAAATTTCTAAGCCTTCTTCTAAAAAATCTAATCTCATTTGTTTCTTTAAAATTATCAACTATATAATTGACTCACCTACATTACTAGAACTCATCTCATTCAATAGACTTTCTCGTAGATTTAGAAATAAAGAACTGCTCTTCCTCAATCAACACTCGACTAATTGTGCTTATAAATCACCATTTTTTTTTTTTTTATATGTTCTTTATTCAGTAAAGTTTATACATTACAGTAAACGGGTAAATTTTTGGCCACCACACTAGGCACATGCCCGTGTTGTAGTGGTCAGTTTTATGTTAAGTATAATAATACAAATTAAAAATAAGTTGAATGAAAACAAAATAATATAAAAATAAAATAAAATAATTTATACATCTAAAACAAGTATGAAGTATAAAGGAATTAAAAATAATGCAAAATATCTACATAAGTTTAAGATATATGAATATAAAAAATAGGTGTGGAAAACAGAAAAATTTAAAATAATATACAAAGTATATCAAAGATTGTCCAGAATATGTAGAATGGTCATACGTCAAGACCACAGACATAGGAATTAATAGACGAGAAGATAAGGGCGAGGGGTAAAATCAACTGTTGAAGAACGAAGGGAGTAAGGCTGACTGTGATTCGTCAATAAATCAATCTGACAGTAAATAGGCATCTCGCATTATAATATCACCATTTAGTTCTTAAAAGTAAAATCTGCTTTTGAATGAATAGACATTTCTACATGGGAGCGCAAATTACTCGCCACGTTATGAACTAATTTGCGAAGTCCAAATTCGGCAAAGTAAGGCAGCTTCTATTTTCAGAGTCGTAGTTAGTTTCAGAGTATTTAGTTAAGACACTTTTACAAATGTCTCATAATTTACTTACCCCAGTAAACAACGATGAGCACACTTGAGAATCGCTACATTGTGATGTGATAGTATATGTTTCTAAAACTGATCCATATAATACGGTGTGAATAAGCTTAAAATAAAGTAAAATAATGCTTACTTATGGAATGTAATACGACAATTGGGTTTATTCTCTTTTTCACATCTATTTTTACAAGTTTTCATATCAAAAGTCAACATTTTGCCGTGTTATTTCGTAAAATGAACCGATGATGCCTCGACCATAGTTCGCACAAGAATGATGACGTCACGTTTTCAAATTTCACTTGAGGCCAATATGCGAGCCCAGCCGGCTCAATGGAACCGGTATGGGGAGTGGGGATAATACGCTTTTAATCACTTAGGGCAGGTCTACTAATATTCATATGTCTATGGTCAAGACCTTGATTATTTTGGTATAAGTCTGAGTGTTTTTTGTTGCTCACTATGCAATTGAGGATATACTTGACTAGACTTGACACTTTTATTTATTTATTTTTTTTAATTTAATTATTTTAATATTGCATATAAACAGAGTGATCAAGTATTGCCATCTCACTAGGTGTGAAAACGCCTGTGTTGAGATGGCAATTTACAGAGCGGTTGTTAACATACTATGAAACATGACACAATAATAAAATATAATAAAATAAAATCTTTTTTTTTAAATTATACAATTCAAGTATTATAAGACAATATGTTTAAAATTTCTCAATGGATATGTTTATTGGAGGTAATCGATGATTTTACTTTTAAATGAACTTTTTGTTTGCGTATTTCTAATGTCAGTAGGTAGAGAATTGAATAGTTTAGTACATTGTATTTAAAACTTCTTTGACCATAAGAGGTTTGACAAACTGGGATGTTAAAAGATTTTACATGTGACTGTCTTAGGGCTCTAGTGCTTATTCGTTCTTCAAACATATGTGCATTTTTAAATTGATGAAGCAGGATATTTTTTCAATACAATTTTTCCAAGTTAGGAACATGAAGTGCCTTAAAAATAAAATCAGTGCTCGTCCTCAATGGGACTTTGAGAATAACCTTCAGAATTAGTTTTTGAATCTTTGCTAAAGGTTCCAGGCAAGTATTTGTGGCACTACCACAACTGATATCATATTCAAGGGATGATTGTACAAGAGCACAATAAACTTGTTTCAGTTGTTTTTTATTTAAGATATCCCTAACGTTTTTAAAGAAGTAGATGAGTTTCCTCAATTTTGCCGTTAGGTTTGTAACATGTAGATTCCATTTAAGACGATCGTCTAATTGAATACCAAGATATTGAATGCTATCAACTCTACTTATAGAAGGACAAGTACATGGGATTAATAATTATTCTTATGTTTTCCCTGTTTGTCTCTGCTTTTATATACCATCCTTTACTTTTGCATTGTACATTATCCCAAATTTCGTGTCGTTTTGTAATATATTGGACGTCAGTCCGTTAGTTAATAAATAAATTACAGGATATAATATTAACAACTCTAAATGAAAATAAATTACAGGATATAATATTAACAACTCTAAGTGAAAATAAATTACAGATAAATAATGTTAGTTATTAAAAAAATGTAAGTTAGATAAAAATGAAGGAACGTAATGAGATGGCAATAGCTCAATTGGAAAAGACGCCAGTTCCGGTAAAACCAGAGGATCTGTTTTTTGTCCAAGTTGCGACCGTTTTTATTTTGTGTTTTTTTCAATGATCCTTTATCAATTATTAAAACAGATTTTTTCTTATACATACTTGAAACTAATGCAGCAGCACATTTGCCAATTAACATTGCTTTTCACACCTTCAATAATATTCGCTTAAGGCGACATAATAATCTTATAACGGGGGTTTGCTCCTTTACTAAAATCTCAAATGTTTCTAGAGGGATCCCTCCCGATATAAGTTATTAATATTTAAAATCAATATGTAAAATGTTTTGCAAATTTTATAAAATGTTTTGCAACTATAAATTTAGCGGTAAGCACCAGATTTTATTTTTCTAGACGATGAATTAGTAACTTCCCGAGGCATCTCTCTAGAAACATTTGAGAATTTAGTAATACATTCATCGGAAATAATTAAAGTAAACCCCACGGAAAGATAGATTTTCTAGGCCTTCTAGGGCAAAGTCAACCATACCGTAAGTCTGTCCAATACAACAGGGCCGCGCGTCGCATATATTTCACTTACGTCTTTAAGATGTAAACTCCAACATCGCAATTTTTACGAATTCACTGTCCATATTTAAAAGGAGCACCATGTCAATAATATAAACTATTCAACGCGCATACAATAGTTACCCTTTCACAGATCACCATTAATTCTCACACCTATAAACATACTCACACATACACACACACTTATTCATTACACACCTCACCCGGTAATTACAAAATATATATACCCCATTATGCTACGTAGGTATACATCTGCGAGCCGAACTGCCGAACTGAACCTCAACTTATGGGAAGGAAACGAAGCAACCGCAAAAGGAGCGAAACGGCGTTTGCAGATCATTCGTTCCTTTCCCGTAATTCGTGGTACGGTTCACGTTTCGGTTCGCAAATTTATACGTACTCAAAAGACATTACATCGAAACATATCACCATAAAATATTTCGTATCTGTAAAATGTTCCATCACTGCAACCAATGTACTGTTTAATCCATATAAATAAAAATGTTAATGTTCGTTTCTTCAAAATCTCCGAAAGTTCTCTACCGATTGTTTTGAAAATTTGACACAACAACCTTGCATTCGAATATGCGTGTGTTTTTAAAATAATTTACTTTAACCAGTGATTCCTGTTACATTATTTGGAGTATAAAATGTTAGTAAAATTTTGATCTCCGGTGATTTTATGTTTTTTTTTCTTTCTAAAAAAATTTAAAATCGGTAAGAATTGGACAGCTAGGGTCAATGTGAAGGGTTTGGCGGTTACTCTGCTTGGTGACAAGTGTCGACATGTGGAAAATTAAAAAAAATATATATTTTTGAAATAAAAAAATATATATTTTTTGATATATTTTATATCAATAAAGTCTCCGGAGACCAAAAATGAATTGATATTTTTTACTCGAAGAAGCCAGGAATCACTGGTTAAATTAACTCAAGTACATTCCTTAACACTTGCATATGGAAAATTTAAAATACTCGTACTATAGAAAATTTTCGAAATTCTATGAGAATTTTTAATATTTCAAGTTTGTACAACAGATTGATAGACAACCCTCTTAATTCCATAAACTATTTTATGTCAGTTTCTATATTAGTAAGATATTCACACACACACTGTATCACTTGAATAAAATTTTCACGACATACAAGGCTGGTGTTATTTAAAAAAAAAAACATTTTTTTCAGTATAAATCAATCACATATTTTTGTTATTTATGTTTAAATTTGTTTATATTTTCTTCTAATTTAGTAAATTGATTAAAATTGAAAAATTGGTTTTAATAATCAATGTAAATAATATTATTAAAATGACTATTGCGCTATTTGTGTTTCTTCAGCTTCGTAAAACATTTTATAAACAAGACATGTTTGTGGGAGTTTTTACGAATTTTTAAATTTTACAGAGTGACATCTATGTTTTGTAAAATTTAGCTAAATGTGTCCACGTGGGGTAGATTTGAGTGCGGACACTTTTAGTAATTACTTCGTTCGCCCTCCGATAGATGTCAGACACGTTCCAAATTTTAACTTTTTGAAAGCTCTTACGACAAAAAGCACGCGAATATTTCTTGGAAATTCCGGGCACGTTTTTTAATTGCCTACATTAAAATATAAATATGCTTTTGACGAGACCTAAATAATTAATTCATTTGAACCATCTAAAACCCTTCTTCTAAACCCACTGAAGAGATACTGCTATAGAAGTGTGACGTAGGCGTGTCTGTGTCCCCGTTATAAGCAAAACTTTTTCTTACTTCTGGTGAAATTGATTATAAATTCGCAAGAATCGAACTTCTTTCTTTAACAGATTGGTTATTAGTTTAATTAGGGTCTACAAAGATTTTATATTTATTTTTTTTATTTATATTTCAACGTTTGGTGACTTTGCAGGAGTTCCCGGGATCATGGTGTGAGGTTTGTCTAGGTCTTGGCGGCAGATGCGTTTAATCAGGAGAGACTGGTTGAGGGAGACCTTTTGAACTCTTCAGCCGGACTCTCTCTCGACCCATCACTTATACCGCAGTGTAAGGGATGGATTCATAAGTACGTCAAACCCGGACACATGTCATTGACCCCCAGATTCCTATCTACCCCTTATAACTATTTCTTTCCAAGATCTATCTCTCCTTACTTTTCCTAAAAGACCCTCCACACAGCATCCCCAAGATGTCAAAGGCCCTAAAGGAATTTAATTAATTTAATATTTAAATTTTAATTCTAAATTTGTTGATAAAATTGCACATATGTCATTTTGTCAAGCGAAGAAACCAATAAATTTTTTTATTATTTATTTATTTATTTTTTCATGTTCTCCATAAAACGGTTATACACCAATATATCATGGAGAAGATTACAAATGAAAAAGTTTACAGAGGCAGTTTTACTATTTTGTGACATATGTTAAAAGATAGTTACTGAATTGTCTGTAGGTGACATTGAAAATGTCGATGGCTAATGCAGAATCGTTAAGCAGTTGAGTCGCTCTGTTTATTGTAGAGGTGTGAATAACGGTTCTTTTCCGATACCTAATATAACAAATAACACCCCAACCCAATAACATAATATTCCAAGAATTTGGATAAGCTTGTAGATACGTAATAACGAACGGCATCGTTATTCGTTGCTGGGGCCGAGCGGCTGAGTCGATAATGAAATGTTATAATATGTTATATTCATATTAGGGCAGGAGAGGAGCATAAAATAAATAATGTTAGTAATTTTTTTTTTGTTATTTGTTTTTGGGGTGTTATGCCGTGTTGCGCTAACTCCTTCTTTAGCCAACGTTTCGGACAGCATTGCAGTGTCCATCATCAGGGCAGATGTGTTATTTTTGAAACATAAAATAACACATCTGCCCTGATGATGGACACTGCAATGCTGTCCGAAATGTTGGCTAAAGAAGGAGTTAGCGCAACACGGCATAACACCCCAAAAACAAATAACAAAAATACTTTTGGCCGTGAAAATCTTAAATCATATGTTTATAATTTGATGATTTTTATTGCTTTGCACTTTTCTAGTGACAGTTAGGTTGCATATACATTATGAAGTACATAAAATTGTTGAATTAATTTTGAATAAATACCTCAAATAAAAAATATATATTTTTACCACTGGAGCGATTACAGAAATAAAAAATATTCTCCTTGATTTCTTGACATTCCTGCGCGAAAAAAGTTCATTCCACATTAAAAATATCTTACCGCCGAATTTGAATATGGAGACACCGTTCCGTTCGTTATTCGTTATTCGAATTATTTAGTTATTCAGTTATTTTACAAGTCAACCGTTCCATGTCAGAACGGTCGACTAGTCGACTTATAAAATAACGGGAAGTTATTCAATACTATGTTATGCGGTACTAGAGTAACAGGTATGCCATTATTTGAAGATACTATGTTATCCATACCTGTTAACGTTATATTAGGCACACCTCTAGTTTATTGGCGAGATAGGCAGAAGTTCTCGCTTTCGGAGCATATAGGAGTGCATGGGATCTCCCTCGAGTATAATTGTTAGGGACATAAAAGTTAACCTCTTTCAACATAGGCGGATTGTATATTGTACCAGAGATTAACTTAAAAAAGTGTTTGCCTAAAAATATTTTTCTGCGGGCTTCTAATGTATTGAAATCGAGCATTCCTGTTAAGAACAAGGATGGATACAGGAATGGATAGTATGTATATTCCCTCATATACAGGTAACGCATAAACCTTTTTTGTACTTTTTCTATTTCTAAGATATGGTTTTGTTCAGAAGGGGTCCAAATAATGGAGCTGTATTCCAGGATGCTGCGGAAAAGTGCTTCATATGTTCTTCGTATTGCAATTCCATTAGTAAATGATCTCGCATTACGAAGAACAAATCCAAGCATATTGTTGGCGCGGGAGACAATGTCAGATATATGGGATTTGAAAGAGAGATTTGCTTCGAAGATCACCCCAAGGTCACGAATCTCGTTTTTGCGTGTTAATATATTTTTGTTAATATGATATGGGAATAGAAATGTTTCTTTGGATCTTGTAAATGTGACTACACTGCATTTCTGGATGCTGAAGGGTAGTTTATTTAATTCCGACCATTTGACAAGAGAATCAAGATCATTCTGCAGAAGAATGGAATCGATACAACTTTAAAATCTCAATAATCAATCTTTAATAATCAACCTAAACAATCTTTATTGAAGAAAATTAAGATAATATAATAGAAAAAGACACAGAAAAATATAAATATAAAAGTCACAACTAGGAATCTAACTCAGGATCTCTTGTCTTACAGGGGCAGCGTCTTAATAGGCATGTAAACAAAATCGGATATGTATACTCGATACACTATCCAGGTTACAAACCAATTCTTTAGAAATTTCTGACCATTCAAAAAGGTAGATGCAAAGAATTAATTTAATTTTGCCAATTCTGAATTTGAAATATGAGCTAGACAAATATGACGTTTAATAAATAGGTCACAATGATGTTAAGACGCTGTCCCGGTAAGGCAAGAGATCCTGAGTTCGATTACTGGTTGTGACCCTTTATCTTTTTATTTTCTGTTTCTTGTTCTGTTTCATGTTTCGTTTAAATTTATTAGTATTACGTTCTTTTTCAATGATATATTACATTGATGGGGATAACTTTCGAAAGTTATTGAAAAGTTGTTGAAAAAAATGACAATCTTTGCTTATCTACTGTGCAGATTATTAAGGACCTTGGTGTCACTTCAGATTGCAAATTGTCTTTTCGTGAAGACGTTAATAACGTTGTCAATAAATCACTTAAACGACTTGGCTTCATCAATAGAATTTTACCTCCGATTTCAATAATATAAAAATCCTAAATAATATTTGGTTCGCCCAAATCTAGAATATTTTACATTCATTAATTAATACATTCCTTGATGTTCACATTAATCATTTTGAATCCGTACACCATCGCTTCATAAGGGGAATTGCTTGGAGGTTAGGGCTAGAAAGAGGCGATTACTCATACGATGAATTTGAGAAATTAAACTTTTCTTCTTTAGAAAAACGTAGGAAGAACTTTATCTCATTTGCATTTTAATAACTATTGACGGTATGATTTACTCTCCTACTTTGTTGCAACTCATCTCTTTCAATATCCCTTCGCTTAGACTCAGAAATAATGAATTGCTTTTCCTCAATCAACACTCCACAAATTATGGATACAATTCATCAGAATGGCCAGAATTTTTTTTCGTGAGTCTTAGAACGGGTTATTTTGGAGAGTTTGTCAATTCTTCAAATTTTAAAGTTAATTTTCAAGTTATGTGAGAGTTCTTCTCAAGTTCTGTTATTATTAAAGTTATGTCAAGTATCTGGACTATCAAACAAACAACTCGCAAAATAACGCTGATATTTGATTTGTTCAAATTCTATGAAACAACCCATCCTTTTTATCAGTCATTACGCAAGTAATATTTTGTATTGAAGTGGCAGAAGTCTTGAACTCCATCAAAACCTTGTTCCTGGCTTGACTTGCGATCATCTTTATTGTTTTTGAACCCTATTTTTTCAGAGGTGTAATTTTTTTTTTCAAATTATCCTTTATTGAATCATATCTCCATTATTAACTTTGTGTAATATGTAAAATGTTGTAATTGGACATGGTCCGTTAATAAATTAATAAAATTGGGCGAAATCTGTTTAGTTTTTTAATCGGTATAGTAAACATCTCTAGAAGTTTTTGTTCAGTGGCTAAGCCTAATGACACTAGTGAGAAAATTAGTGGAATTTACATTAAAATCATTTTAAAGAGCGCACGTTCGAGTATACTTACCTATTTGTGCACACCAATCGTGGTTTAAACAGGTTCAGGATAATTTTAAATGTAAATCACATGCATTCCCCTCTTACCCCGCATTATTCCTACGATACAGTACACAATTGAACAAGGAAGAATCTATTAAGGAAAATTTTAACAAATTGCTTATTTTTTACGTAAACACGAAAAATATATCGTATTCTCCGGAGACTGTAGGTATATGGATTCACTGTTTGATTAGGGTTTTCGAAGTGGTTACCAACCTTAATCCGTAAGAAGGAATCCGTAAGTCACGGTTTCATGTCCAGTTATTTCACAATTTACTAATTTAAATCATATGTAGTGTATTTGTAGTACGTTCCAGAGATGTAGATACTTTCAGTATTGCCCTGGTGAAAGACCACCATTCGAAATTGAAACGTTGCTTGAAATGCCTTTCAGTACTTACCTACCTACCTTCCTCTTCCCAATTTTCTTCTTCCCCACTACCTTCAACCCCTCAACATACCCTAATTGGGGAAGCAGGGAGCAAATTGTGACTCTGACTGGCATGAAAATAAACAAATTATCTTCCACTTTGGTATTTGTACGGAGAATAATGAGTTTTGCTAATTAATAATCTGGTTAAAAACCTGATTGCAGGCCGTTTCCTTAAAAACTTTTAGTAAATTCTTCAAATATCGAACACGTGTTCAAGATCAAGTACTTGATAATTCGAACAGTTTATTAGGAAACTTATCAGGTCCTGCAATCCCGTGTTTAACCGGATTAGAATAATTTGAAGATATCCTAAATATATAAGTTTGTAATATCAGTAATGTTTCTCCGTGTGCCTAGCCTAATTGTCCTTGATATTTTAAAAAACCTTATAGATAAAAACATCCACCCTTCTTTAGACAACGGATGTTGTTCCTTGAATTTTTTTTGGAAAAATGCCATTTTTACTGCAGCAAATAATTTTTAGGTTCCTCTAATGCTACGTATACATATACGAACCAAACTGTCGAGCTGAATCTCAACCTATGGGTAAGGAACGAAGTAACCGCAAATAGCGCGAAACGCGCGCCGCTTGCAATTGCTTCGTTCCTTTCCCGTAATTCGTGGCTCGGTTCTCGTTTCAGCTAGCAAATAGAATCGTATCATTACAAAGTAGATAATGCGGTAAGATGCTATGGAGGACGCACATATTAAATGCCATTAATGTAAATAAATTAATTAGTTTTGCATTAATTTTAAAACTTTTTACGAAAATTGATTTAAAGAGAATGCAAGATTTAAAAAAAAAAATTTCTAGTATCCATAAAAGATTTATATACCAATATATACATATTAGTGGTAATTCTGTTAATGGTTATTTGTATGGAGGTATATTATAAACTATTTGTTTTATGTTACATTTTTTGTATTTTAAATAAGGAATTTTACAATGTGTCCAAAGAAACGTCACTATCTCCATGTCAATTATTTTTTCAACATTCTACTCACGCAGGTAGGTACCACAATATTGAAAAATACGAATAAGAGAAACCAATATTTAAAATTTATTAAGTGATCCATTTAAACGGCAACCTTCTTAAACCGGAAACGGAACGTACAAAAAACTGTTCATTCAATTACAAAGATGACAGATGTACACTTGTTGAGCACATAAAGGTACATTGAATAAGAAATGGTAAAACAATATAAATTAACAATCAATAGTTATAATAAATATTCCTAAAAAGTTGTTTTTTTTTGCAAATGATTTTTCGATTTGATGAATATTAAAAATACATTCAGAAATAATTTCGCAATATTTCCAAGTAAGGCTGCGTATACACTGGACAAAATTTCTTCGAGCTGAGCCACAAATAACGGGGAAGCTACGTTTTTCGGTTGCTTTGTTCCTTTCTTGTAATTCGTGGCTCGGCTCGTGGAATTTTATCCAATAATACGTAAAATAATGACAGCTGTCAAATAAAAGAACAAATCCTATTTTTGACCCAAAACCCATTTTTTTAATAATTTTTTTTTTTACATTAGCTCCACGTGCCCTGAATAAAATAATTTCCCAAAAGGCCTATGCCATCTTAGGGTATTTATAAGGAAAATAATTAGAGGAAGTTCTAAGAAGAAACAGATGTGGGTGTGAGGGGTCGGTAGGAATCTAAGAATTAGTGTGTCCAGAAGTGACGGACGAATAAATCAATCCCTCTTACTCTGGCGCAAAGCGATGAGTCGAGAGAGTGCTGCGGGAAAAGTCAAAAGGTCTCCCTCAGCCAGTCTCTGCCAATCCGGCCACGCAGCAGGTGGGCAGACGTATCTGAAGCCAAGACCTAGACAAACCTTATCCCATGAACCTGAGAATCCCTACTAACCAAAAATAGATAAATTTAACTAAGTTGTGCCGATTTTTAAGCAGAAGTTCATGTATTTTACTACATTTAACATTTTATACGTGCGGTTAGTGGAATCCATCACCTTTCTTAAAACAAGTTTTTTTATCTTCTTTCTATCTCGTTAGTATCGTAAAGCATTCCCTTTGCCAACATTGCAAAGAATAATTAAATGCATTTCCTGGCATAGGCCCAGAGGCGTGTTGTCAAATTTTTGCATTTTTTTCAACACAACCTTCGAGCTGTTATTTCCTTGACCTGCAATCCCGTTTTTAACCGCAATTACCAACAAATTAATAGACGAGAAGATAATGGCGAGGGGTAAAATCAACTGTTGAAGAACGAAGGGAGTGAATGAATAGACATTTTTACATGGGAGCGCAAATTACTCGCCACGTTATGAACAAATTTGCGAAGTCCAAATTCGGCAAAAAAATTCGGTTCCATTTTCAGAGTCGAATATTTCGTTTAAGAATTTAGTTAAGACACTTTTATAAATGTCCATAATTTACTTCCCAGCAACCAACCAGCATTGTGTTTCGCGTCCAGACGTTTCTCGATGTGATATTAACAACTGATCTATATTATACGATGTGAATATGCTTAAAATAAAGTAAAATAATGCTTATATATGGAATGTAATACGACAATTCGGTTTATTCTCTTTTTCACATCTATTTTTACAAGTTTTCATAGCACAAGTCAACATTTTGCCGTGTTATTTCGTAAAATGAACCGATGATGCCTCGACCATAGTTCGCACAAGAATGATGACGTCACGTTTTCAAATTTTACTTGAGGCCATACGCGAGCACAGCCGGCTCAATTGAACCGGTATGGGGAGTGGGGATAATACGCTTTTAATCACTTAGGGCAGGTCTACTAATATTCATATGTCTATGATTAGCAACAATTTTCCGATAACATTAAGTTGGCACAAACAACGTGATGTTTCTCGATGACGCTTGGCAATAAATAAATATAAATAAATTCTTTATTCCAGGATGTGGGGAGGTGAGTGCAAACCCATACATCCCAAAGAGATAATGATATTACTGTCGAAAGCATGTACAAATGCACCAATACACACATTCTTAAGAAGGTATTTGTTGTTTGCATCAACTTTAATTGGGCGACCTATGATTGGAATCAAACTGTCAAAAGTCAGTAGCTTTTTTGTCACCTTGTCTGGGTTTTAAACCAAAATACACAAAACTAGCTAATCCCGCCATCAACAAACTTAACACTAGAGATCATTATCCTTTGTTTAACAGAAAAAAAAAACATCAAAACAATAACATACAATCGAAACAAACCCCTAAAACAAACTTCCAAAAACACTGAAACATCCAGAAAAACAAATAACCAACAAGCTTATATTCCTTTGTTGAAAAACTCGCTACTTCCGACGTTATTCCGTTGGAGTTTTCCATTTTAGTGAGCTTATCAAATTTTGAATTTCCTCGTTTTGTGTCTTGGGAAAATAGTACTTATAAGATATTTGTACTGAGGTGAAAATCGCTTGTATCGTGGAAGGTGGTTAATTCTCTTTGTGGATGTTTCCGCAGGTGAAATTCTCGATCGATATTAAGGCTTTAGTACAAGCGCCATAAGGACTGTTTTACCTTACACGGGTAAGGGATGAATTTCATTTTGAAAATGAAACGCACGCTGGTTTTCAAAATTTTGAGGCGATGGAACCCATCATGTATTAATTTAAGAAAATGTGAACCAAAGTCACTTTTTCTCGATTTGGAAATTCGACTACCGCAGTCTTTAATCTATAAATACAGGGATTTCCAATAAGAGGTGTTATTGTGATATTCAATCGTAAAAGATCAATGGTTTCGTTGCTTGTGTGGCACGTAGCGCCGTCTTGTTGAAAGTAAACGTTGTCCAGATCAAAACCATCCAATTTTGGCCATACAAAACCATTAATTATCTCTCGATAGCGCAATCCATTCACCGTAACTGTTGCTCCAGCCTCATTTTCGAAAAAGTAAGGTTCAATGACTCCGCTGGACCATAAACCGCACCCAACAGTCACACGTTGAAGATAAAGAGGCTTTTCAACAATAACTCTTGGGTTTTCCGAGCCCCAGATGCGACAATTTTGCTTGTTGACGAAGCCACCGATGTGGGAATGGGCCTCATCACTCAAGATGATTTGAATTTGATTCACTCAAGTGAATTGTAATAATTTCAATGCATTGTTGAAGCGTGTATCGTTCCATTTTTATAAATAGCGTAGTTTCTACTTGTCAAATATTAAAAAATGACAACTTCAAAAGTAACATCTACCGAAATACAGGGCTATTTAAAATAACACCTCTTATTGGAAAGCCCTGTATATAAAATAAAGTAGCTATCCGCGTCTGTCTGTTTGTGCGCTTAGTTCTTCTTAACTCCGCAACGGACTTTTATAGTGTTTTTAAACTTATATGTACCTCAAATTTGTAATCTTCTCCGTAAGGTATTGGTGTATAACCGTTTTATAGAGAATATGAAGAAAAACAGCTAAACATCATACGTACGAGATGTGGCAAGCTATCTAGGGGGGTAATTTATGTAACTCCAGACGACGTTCAAAATTACCTCATTTAAAAAATGGTGACCGGATAAATCGTCACAATGATAATTCATCACATCTTTAAAAAGTTATATAAAGTCATGTAAAGTGATGAAACAAAAACTTTATTAATTGGGTTAAGTAGGTTAGGTTAGGTTAGGATAGGTTAAAAAAAATTCTTTTAATCGTTTATTTTCATAGTTATAATGGAACCTTAAAAAAAACCTTGAAAAATAAATAAGCAAAATCATTTCAGTCAAGGTATAGGCAATCTGTTATATTATTTTGTATTTATTTAGGTACACGGAGAAAAATGAGTATAGCTGATTTATTGAAATACTGTTAAAAACTTGATTTCAATCCATTTCATAATAAAATATTATGCCATTCAGAATATCGCGACCCCTGTTCATGCTGTGTTTTTCCTGAAAAATATAATCACGAAATGCCACAATATTATATTGTTTATGAACACGTGTTCTGACATCCTTATAAACTTATTCGTGTACAGTTTGTTAGAAAACCTGTCTATTCATTCGCTAAAGGCCCGCAGTCTCGATTTTAACAGGAATAATTTTACCAGATTTTAAATAATTTAGCAATATTTTATATCAGTAAGTTTTCTCCGTTTAGTGAAATATAAATATTGAACTATATCCCTACCAGGTTGGGCAGCGTTGTAAGGCGGGTTCAGATAGGGACCGGTGTATCATTTTTATTTGAGTTATATCGACCACCAAGCTAAAGTGATGCCCATATATGCTGAAGATTATATTTTTAAATATATTTTTGAACAATACTCCAGTTTACAGGGCAGTTTTTACGCGCCCCAAAGTTTGACATTCGCCGCGTTCCGGAAAAGCATCCCCTCTTCCCTCTGTTCGCTCATTCTCCGTCGAGCAGCCACCGAAGTAGCACGCGTTCGAAATTCAAATTTTCAAATTCGAATCGATTTTGAATAAGGAACGCGCGTTCGAACCACCAGTAGACGATCCCGCACATTCGAAACCCACTAAACTCGCGACATTCGAAATATTATCGGTGAAATTCGTTTTTATTCGGAAATTTCGTTCCATTTTTAAAATCAAGTGTTGTTCGGCTTAACACTAGCGGCGCGTTCGAAAGGTATTTTAAATTTGAATTTGTTCGATTTTTGAATTAAAAGTGTTCACAGTGAGGATTTCCGGTTTGCTTAAAGAATCAGTCTAATAGGTATGTAGTTTTTAATTTAATAATCTATGATAATTATTTTTAAAAACATTTAAATATCTTCGTAATATATTTTATTTGTAATGCTATTTGTCTATGGTATTATTAATTGTATTGATGTTTTTTAGGAACGTTCTTACAATTTAATAAAAAACATATATATTATTTGAGATCGTGTTTTAGCTCCTTTAAAAGTCTTCATTTTTATGTTTTCTTTTCAGAGATTTCTCCCTTATTTAAGTGTAAAATGAACCATAAAAATGTTTTCTGGATGATTAACCTTTTCCGCCTTTTTTGAAATGAAGAAAAAAAGGAGAGCTTAATTAAATGAGGCTTCTCCCCCTTTATCATAAAGTGTAAACTATCTCCTTTAGATATCGATAAACATTAAAACATGATATATTTTCGATAAAATCGTTCTGATTACCTTTGCTAGTATCTGAATTTTGGAAAATGGATCATTAGGCATTTTTACCAACTTATTCATTATTAAACTCCGAGGATTATTTCCGTTTTGCCGAGATATATAATTTACCACAGATACCGATATTTCGCAAAAAGGGGTTTGTCTGAAAATTGAGGTAAATAGACAATATTACACTTAGATAAATAGAAGTAAAATAAAATGGGTTATCATATAAATTAATAATATTCTATCTGGTAAAATGGAACACGATTAATCCACAATTAACAAAAAAAAACACTAAGGACGTGTTGTTTCAGAGAATTTGAACAATTCATCAAATTTCACAGTTAATTTTCAAGAGAAAGTTCTATTATTATTTCAGTTATTTGAAGCAACTGGCACATGTTAATATAATAACAGAACGTCAATAGGATTTTCACAGAGCTTGGAAATTAAATTTGAAAATTGAAGAATTATTCTAATTCTCCAAAACAACCCGTCCTTAATATATAGAATATCTAAATGAAAAGTGAATATTTCATAGTTACTTTTACATTTAAATAGTTACTTTAAATTTCGCCAATAATGCAATGAACTTAGAAAGGAGTTTTTGAATAACTACCCCCTATTCATGTTTTTTAATCCCACTCTCTACACCCTATTTCGCACTTACCTACATAATTCTCATGGATATTTTTTACAATCCAATTATAACATCAATCCTCTTTGTCTTTGCTTTGTAGTTATCAGTGTCACCCTGGTGAAGGATCATTATTCAGAATTTTAACAATGCTTAAAAATTTACTTCATTAATTTGTATTATTTCAATAATAATAATATTCAGAGCGGTACACACTCTCGTTATCGCCCTGGTTAGAGTAAGCAAGTATGAAATGACTTTAGCCGTTATTAGTGTCCAGATTTGAATAGCCAAGTACTTCCCCATCTCTAATTCCTCCCCACTACCTTCAGTCTCAAAATACATTTACTCCAATTGGAGATGCCATAGTCTTGCTGGCTACAGAAGGTTGTGAGCAGTTGGGACTCTTGTGCTCCACCTTCCTCTTCCTATTTTGCAGCCCCTACTCTGTCTTATTCCTACTCACTCCTTTCAGAATCACAATAAAACATACTCAAAAGGGGAAGCCATGATCCTGCAGGCTCCGGGATAATTAACTACCCTTTTAAATTTAGACTGGGTTCGTTTTTGGAGTATTTCCCGACTATGCACCGGTACTGAAGTGATCAATGACGCTGGTTCCTCGAAGCATATTTCATTGAAATACCTGTAGAACAATACAGCAATCCCACATAACGCTTGTGCTTTAAAGATGGCAATCTGTTGCCTATCGGATGGGTCAGTGCAAATAACAATATTCTAAATCCACTAATTAAAACCCAAATAGCCATAATGAAAATTATACTGAAAGTTCCTGTAAGAACTAGCATTGACAAAATCTGAAAACAATCTATTATAAACAATTCTCCTTTATATTCATAAATTACAATTCTAAGTAACTATTAAGGCCCCGTAGTAAGCGTTCAAAAATGGTTTAAAAGGGAGATATGTAAATACGAATGTTAGAGGGAGCGCGCTAATATAAAAAAATCGATAATAATTAAGGCAATGCCATACGTAGTAATGCAAAATCATGTGTTTTTGGTTTGAAAATTTGGTTGCCTAGAAATGTTTCAGATGCTTTAATTAAATACTGCGAGTAGAATACATCTTGGCCTTTGAAATAATCGAGTATCTTTTAGATAAGTCTTTTTATAAGCCCAGAAAAAAATAATGTATTTGCCTATGAAAACTGCTTTAAAGTTCAAAATCGCCTACTTACGAACCCATTTTCGGTTATGATTTTATTGTATAATGTGGAAAATTAAGTTATTTATAAAATGATCGAAAGAAAATTAAATATTTATGCCTGAACATCCACAAAATAAAATAAAAGACACTTTTTGGCCATGTTTTTTTCTTGCATAAATCAAAACAGGCGGATGGTGTTAAGCTGGAATTTAAACCCTATCGCCATCTACGTAAGGGTTGTTATTGATAGCGGGTCAATTTAAAATACTACACGACGTAGTGCATCGCTTTAAGCGAAAATGGTGAACATATTTAATTAAAACACGACTCGTTTGAAATAGAGCAAAAATCTCTCGACAAATGCTTTGGGTGCATTTAAATATGCTCTGTTAATTTCATGCCTATAACATATTATATAACAGAACAAATCTGTTTTTAATAATTTTCGGAGCTTACGTTACGATTTTTTTCTATCGATGGAATTTCATATAAAACACGTTTCGGTATAACAAATGTATACATATTTTCTTCAAAAATAACATGTATTTTTTGTGGAACTTAAAACATAAAGAGTTAACGAGAAACTTGTTATAAATCGGTAGAAATTAGGTATGCGGGGGCTTAACTACTGAAAAAAACTTTCTATATTACGGTACTAAATTCTATAACATAATCGCACTCTTATTCAAATTCACAACAACATTATAACATTTAAATCTAAAATAAAAAGCTGGAAACAAAATATAGGGAGACCAGGAATAGATAATAAACTGACACCAAATACAAACTCAAACCAAAACCACTCAACTGCACTAAGAAGCACTACATGATATATTTATAATTACTTCATATTATTAAATATTAATATGTAATTGAAATCCTCTGCACGGGAGATCCCAATGATCCCAGTGATCATTATCTCTACTTGCTACAAAAAGGAAGATAATGAAACATTAATTATTTTTATGATTTATTTATTTAACGCCCAGATGGCTTTTACATGGTTGGTAGTATAATTATAATTTGACAGATACTTTGAAACATAAAAAATAAGAATAAAATTACATTTGATAAAAGCTATGCAACAAGTCATACAAACACAAGAAACAAAAACAGAAAATTACAGCTATTTGTAGGTTTACATGATGTGTTTAGGAGTATTGTTGAAATAAATGTTTTAAATGATCCACAAAACTTGCCAAGTTGGTATTGAATATGTCAACATCACCCAAGTAATGATTTCCCATGGAGTGAAGTCATTGTATCAGAGAGTGGGCAATGTAGTTACGCTTATGTGTGCTGCTGTAGAATATTGTATTTTGTCGTGTTGTTACTGTGGGTGTATGTATGTTTATAAGTTGCAGGAGTTCACAACAGTCGAATTTAGAGTTAAGTATTTTGAATAAGAACGTTAAATGGTGAAAAATTGTCCCAAAGAAGCGAAGCTAGCAGTCCACAATAGAGTGCTGATATCTACCCTGATGTATGGAAGTGAGGCATGGAACTGGCAGAGAAATGATGAAAATAGGGTGAACGCTGTAGAAATGAGATCCCTGAGGCGTATGCATGGTAAAACCTTGTATAATCGTGTGAGAAATGTTAATATCCGCAAAGAGTGCAAGGCTAATGTAACCGTATGAGTAAGATTAGGAAAGGGACGCTTAGATGGTTTGGAAAGAAAGGAGTGTAAGAATATGACGAAAATACAAATGATAGCAGAAGTCGGGTATGCCCGAGGAAGACATGGCACGATCAAGTGAATTAGATACTTGAGTCGGAAGAGTATGCGTGAGACGATGTATGAATGTGAATGAGGCAAGGAGTGTGTGCCAAGACCGAGTTGTTTGGCGGTCCGTCCTCTCTTCCTACCCCTGCGAGGAAACGGCGTGATGGTTAGTAAGTTAGTTAGTTAGTTGGGGGAAATTGTACCGCCCAATATTGCACAGAGTCGAAGGATTTTTTTTGATTATTTTGGGACTCTCACTGACCAGACTTGGCTTCCACTTTTGATACACCAACTTGACTAAGGCTTCGATGGAGCTCCCGCGCCTGGTCACTTAGAGTTACACCTATGAACGAAAGGCCTATTGGAAGTATAGTGCGGTTTTCACATAAAATAAAGTTGATTTGTTTCGAGCCAACCCCTTGCAAAGTCCCAACATTCCCATTAGTGGAATACTGCCATGATCCTGCAGGCTCCAGAATATTGTGCCATAACCGCAGAAATATAACATAGACATTCTACAGGCTTTTCATATTTACATTTGTATATTCTCTTTGATCAATTCACCCCTAAATAAGTAGAGCCTTTTATACATCCGATAAGCCTATTTTAACCCCTTTGCAAGAATTCACTTCCGTCCTGTCGAGTGCCGGCATATTCTATCGGCAGGCTTTACCGCTCGGGGGCGAGATAACATCAGTCAGACTCGCGATAAGTTTTCACGTCCTTCCGTCGTACTTACAAAGACCTGAAATTATAATGTAAGGGTTGAATATTATGATACTGCTTGTGAATGAAGAATTTTGTGAATATTTGTTGCGCAACAAATGAATCAACACCACGAACAATATTATCAATATAATTGTTGGATTGACTTATTGCACACAAGGCCGAATTGTCAATTTACGACGAAAAAATATTTTTCTTTGATATTCTGATCAGAAATGCTTGTGAAGAGAGTACTTAAGAAAATCTTTCTGAAAAATTTATAAAATGGGTTTGTCGGGGTCGGGTACTCTTGGTATTCAAATAAAAAAATTAAATATTTCATAAACAAACTATTTCTGTATTTTGAGTTAGTGAGATGGGAAAATATAAAATATATTTATGATTAAATTGTAAAATGACTATAACTTGTAAAACTGATTATAGGTATATTATAAACACACGCGTATTCGAATGTAACGTTTTGTCACAATTTCAAAGAAATCGGTGAAGAACTTTCGGAGATATAAGATTTTGAAAAAACATTAACTTTTTTATTTAATTAATAGCTGCTCCCCACCACGCATTGCAGTGACTCAGTCTATCTGTGTAGATAGAGAAACAATAGCTCGTGTTGTTTTTATGTCCAAAAGATGGCGCTGTTTTTCAAAACAGCAAGTTTGTCCAACAGATTTCGCTGTTTTTCAAAAAAGTATGTTTTTACCCGTCACAAGTAACTTCTATATAATACAGATATATAAAAATACACGCGTATTAGAATGCAACGTTGTGTCAAAATTTCAAAGCAATCGGCGAAGAACTTTAGGAGATTTAAGATTTTAAAGAAGATGTTTATTTTTATTTTTTTTATTTATTAATCTTAAGTTAGCTCACATCTTCGTGTGTGCTAATAGTTTTATAAACATATAAACATGTACATTGTTTGGCAAACATAATCTTTCCTTAAATATTTCAATAAAGTCACAAAAAAAGAAACATTAAAAATTGAGATAGACATATTTTCTTAATTCATTTTTGAACTTATTAATATTTTCTATCACAGCAATTTCCTTCGGGATTTTGTTATAGAGTTGAACGGCCTGGTACATCAGAGATTTTTGGGTGCTTGTTTTTTTTCTTGTTGGCAATCTAATTTGCTTAGAATTTCTCGTCCCGTGTCCGTGTATCTCGTTATTGTAATTTATTTTTCTTTTCAGTTCCTTAGACATCATCCCTAATTTAATTTTATGTATAAAAATAATTACATTCAAATACACAGTTTGCTTCACCGTCAAAATATTCAGCTCCTTTAACATGTCTCTTATCCGTGTGTAGATAGATTTATTAAATAATTTTAGCGCGTGATGCAGAGAAAAAAATATTTTTTTAAAGGTTTAGATAGCAAATAAATGACCATACTTCTTGCTATATTTATATGAAGAACTTGTTTGTATTACCCTTCTTGCGTACTGAATCGATTGGTACTCGACGAATGAACTGTACATTTGATCCATAAAATAAGATTAAACAATTGTGTTTATCCCAAGGAGAAATTGGAATGTATAGGAGGTCTTTAATGAGATTGTTGGGAATCTACTTGGAAGTTTCGATGTTGGTCTTGAATCTGGGTATATTAGTCTATAGATGTATATTTAATATATAAAAAAAAACAAACGGTTTTTTTGATCACCACATTCGTCAGCTTTTCGATAAATCTCGAGAAGACAATATCAATCCATTGTATGAAAATTGGATCCGATTAATCACAATTACATTTTTTCGGATTCACTGCCCAAATTCAAACGTGGCATCATGTCAATAATTTAAACTGTTGACGCACACACACACACACACACACACAAACACGCTCATACATTACACACACCTATATACTACACACGTCACCTGGTAATTAAAACATATCATAGGTACCCAACATGAAGTATCTTATTCCTGTATATTGTTTCATCTCTGTAAATCATGTACTGTTTGTTTCTATAGTATAAAATAAAATAAAAATTACCACACGAGGGCGACCAAATATATGCAACCATCAGACTACCCAACCTCACTTTTACAAGACTTTCAAGTCCCACCACTAAAAAATAGATATAGAGAAATACGCTGCTTCAAATCCACAAAGATCTGTATAAGAAGTCACACCATGCCATGGTTCGTGTTGAGAGCAATAGGCAAAATACAATGGGTCGCTTATGCACTCCATTATTGCACATCAGTTTTGCACAACACTATTACACGTACACTGTAGTGGTGTGGTTTAATCAACTAACGACAGAGATGATATTAGAACCGGACTATAATAAATTCAAAAATAAAATAAACTTCACTACCTTAAATAATTTAGTGAATTAGAATGACTATGACATCTCACTATATTACTCTATATGTTATTATAAAAAAAAAAAACAAAAATCTCTTCACGTTTTTATGATTTTTTTCTTCTATTTTCATATGTATGTTAAGTTTTTTTTTTTTTTTTTCCCTTTACACACGAGTTTTTGACTCAAAATATATATATGCAGCAACGACAATTATGAGAATAATAATGTAACTTACTTTTTTCGAATGGAAGACCTTTTTGGAAAATGGAATAGACAAGGTAGAGGACAATTTAGGTAGGAACCGGATTGGAATAACCATAAAAATGTTTCAATACTAAACAACCCTAGAATATAGCTCCATTATTTGGGCATATTCTGAATAAAATCGTGTATAAAACATTTATTATTACGTCTTATAGTGTATAACTTAGTTCAAATAAAGCTCAATATATTCAAGCAATAAAGGCTATTAACTGAACAATCTAAAGTAGCTCATTTTAAAGAACTTAAACCCAGAGAGTGGCTTTAAAGTAGCTCTTCAAGAAACTCAATATCTCAGAATAATGCTTCAAAGAAACTTCTCTGTAAACTGCATTCTCCGAGTAATGTTCTCCGAACTAACTTTAATGGGAGAATTCTATTCAGTCAAGTCTCGGAGAATAGTGACTTGGTCTGGCCTTTCATTATGATGAACTCCAGCGTTTTAGGGTATATATGACCGGGCGTCCATATTTTATGAAAGTATTTTTATCTTTTTTTCTATCATGCAGAAATACATAATTTTTTTGACGTTAGAAAGAAAAATGATAATTCTTTCCAGTTTGTCTCAAATACAGGGTTTTCCAATAAGAGGTTTTATTTTGAATAGCCCGCTATTTCGGTAAATGTTACTTTGAAGATGTCATTTTTTGACATTTGACAAGTAAAAACTACGCCATTAATAAAAATGGAACGATACACGCTTATTAAAATTCACTTGAGTGAATCAAATGAAAATCATCTTGAGTGATGAGGCCCATTTCCACCTCCGTGGCTTCGTCAAAGCCTCTCTATCCTCAACGTGTGACTGTTTGGTGCGGTTTATGGTCCGGCGGAGTCATTGGTCTTACTTTTTCGAAAATGAGGCTGGAGCAACAGTTACGGTGAATGGATTGCGCTATCCGAAAGATGATTAATGATTTTTTATGGCCGAAATTGGATGGTATTGATCTGGACAACGTTTACTTTCAATACGGCGCTACGTGCCACACAAGCAGCGAAACCATTGATCTTTTACGATTGAATATCAAAATAACACCTCTTATTGGAAAACCCTGTATTTAAACTGGAATCCATCAATAAAATCCTAAAAATAGTCAAAATGAATAATTCATATTTCGCGCTGAAAATTATTTCTTTATTTTTTATCATATGAACGAGATAAAAGTGAAGGCACAATTTTCTTACAAAATTATCCAAACAAAACGATTTTTTTTTGAAATATCGAGTTCTTGCAATTTTTTTACATGATTGGAGTAAAAAATTAGGTAAAAATGTGGTAAGCGTTTTCAACAAAATTTTTCAAATTTGATATTAAATTTTTATTATTTTGAATTAGTAATTTTTATTTTAAATGCATATTGCAAGATAATTATATCTAGTTTCTAAAACAGTATTTGTTTTTACGGAGAATGTTTATAGAGCATTTTAAATAAATATTGCAAACTGAACAAATGTTATGAAAGTACTGAAAGGTTATAGTAATTGTTTCTAATTTTCTCTCATTTAATAAATCTTAACCAAAATTTCACCCAAAATCATAAGACGTTTACCTACTTAATAAATTATGAACTATATATTTTACGTAAAAATATTATATTTCATATAAGGAATTTTATCACAATAAAAGATATACATTTGTTTTAGACCACTTAGAGGGAGAAGGAGAACAGTGTTAATATTCTCCTGACGAAGGAAGGGTGCTTCCGAAACCGGTAGAGTGCAATTAAAATTAAAGTGATCTAAAACAAGTTTATATCTTTTATTGGAAATTATGACGAGCCACAAAGTAAATTCTTATTAAAAATAAAGGAATTATATCATTTGTCCCAAGAAATGTCACCATCTCAGTGACAATTATTCTTTTTTTAAGGTATGTAAAATGCGAATAAGAAAATTCAAATAAACACGACGATTATACATTAAAAAAACTTTACTGAACCATTTAAACGGTTACCATATTAAATCGGAAACAAAACTTACAAAAAAATTACAGACAGATGAAATGCAAAGGACTTCGTTACGCTACGTTTTAGGGTTGCCTTTGGAATTGTATTTTGAAATATTATCACATTATTTGAAAACCGTGCCTTTTAATATTAAAATTTTCCCCTCTAAACGTCGATTCTCGTTCCATTTCAGCTTTTGATCAAATCTTGATTAGATAACAAGCATAATTGTCATGTTGTCATGCTTGTCTTTTGAATATAATTTGAAGAAAAGCTGAAAAGGACAATGGTGGGACTATACCATTCCCAATAGGGGTGTGTTGTTAGGCTAAAGGAAGTAGGGAAGGTAAGGAGATGGGGAAGATGAAGGTTGCGAGGTTCCTGGTTATTCAGATCTGATCACCAAACATAGCTACAGCAATTTCAAATAAATTTTAGATTCTTAATGGTAGTATTTCACCACGAAATTTGAGAGAATTTACCACAAAATTAATATCTTAAGTCTTGCCTATCGCTTCACATATCTCATCGGAGACAATTCGTGTTGAAGTGGTAGTTCAATGTACCTCGTATGACCAAGTACCTAAGAAAGGCATAATAATATTTTAGAAGGCTTTATTTAA
The DNA here is from genome assembly GCA_026573805.1 of Hesperophylax magnus. Classification (NCBI taxonomy): domain Eukaryota; kingdom Metazoa; phylum Arthropoda; class Insecta; order Trichoptera; family Limnephilidae; genus Hesperophylax; species Hesperophylax magnus. Next base: position 9,351,533 of record JAIUSX010000028.1, read on the forward strand.
TACAAAAAGCATTTAAGCGTAAGCGCGTACGCGTATCCTAGCTCTGTTCGTGATTGCACGAACGTTACTTGCACCGGAAAGTTTTTTTTTGTTAAACTCGCAAAGCGTACTCTACAAGGCTTTAATTAAACTACAAACAGTCTCGAAACTTGGCAAAAACAGGCACTTAATGCAGTTTCTTAAAGCGATGCCATACGTAATAATGCAAAATCATGTGTTTTTGATTTGAAAATTTGGTCGCCTAGAAATAATTCAGATGCTTTAATTAAATATTGTGAGTAGAATACATCTTGACCTTTCAAACAATCCAGTATTTTTGATGTAAGTCTTTTTATAAGCCCATAAAAAAATAATGTATAGGCCTATGAAAACTGCTTTAAAGTTCAAAATCTCCTACTTACGAACCCATTTTCGGTTATGATTTTATTGTATAATGTGGCAAATTAAGTTATTTATAAAATGATCGAAATTTTTTTAAATATTTATGCCTGAACATCCACAAAATAAAGTAAAAGGCACTTTTTGGCCATGTTTTTTTCTTGCATAAATCAAAACAGGGGGATTGTTTTAAGCGGGAAATTAAACCTTATCGCCACCTACGTAAGGTTTGTTATTGATAGCGGCTCAATTTAAAATATTACACGACGTAGTGCATCGCCATAAAGCTTCTTTATGTGTTTCTTTGTAGCCGACTGGTCAAATGCGTTGAGAAGGCACATAAGAATTTGTGGTGATTACTTGTTTAGATAATAAACTGAATCACCAAGTTAACTAAGAAATTGTTACGTTAAAAGTTAGCCAGTTAAAAAATGCAAATAAAGCTCAAACATCGTATCAGTACTAATAAAGCGCGTCTGGCGTAAAAGTAATAAATAAACAATGTTTATTTATTTCTTTATATCAATGACTTTTACAAACACGTGATATACATAATAATTTAGTGTAACAGTAAAATTTGTTATTAAAATGCAAAAGAATAGTATTATGCTAACCTTATTTATTATTATTGAGGTATGTTATTATAGCCTTCTTGTAACTATATTCCAGATGAACACATCTACGATTTATGCGAAAATATTGCATGCAATCTAGGTGTAAGCTAGTATCTAAATAATATTGTTGTTGCAATTAAAAAGAATTTTCGATAGAGTAGTCTATTTGGTATGTTGAAGGTGATTAAGCTCAGTAAATCAGGGCTGTCTATAATTTCATTAGCAATTTTAACTATCACGCAGCCAAGTGGGGGAGTAGGTAGTACCCAAAATTAATATCCTCCTTATATTAGCTTAAATACTTGACATATCATTTTAGTAATTTACGTATTCCTGCGCAAAGACATAAGTTACCATTAATAATTGGGACTTCTATAGGTAAGTTTGTGCTTTCACTTAAATTGCAGTTCTCTTGTACTGTAATACCTACACGCTCGTAGTGGATTGAAGCTGGCGGCACGGTATCGCTTCCAAGTAAATAAGCACAAACTCGACAACCAACAATTACACATCTTCGGATCTACCGGATCTGCCCTGATGATGGACACTGCAACGATGTCCGAAACGTCGGCTAAAGAAGGAGTTAGCGCAACACGGCATAACACCCCAAAAACAATCAACAAAAAAGGGACTTCTACAGTTTAAAAGCCCATAAGATATAAAAATTCATGGGGTCGTCGGAAGACCCACTTGGTTACAGACGTTTTGTTTGGCATCTTGGCCCGTAAAGAGTTAATTTATATTTTGGGGAGAATATACTGTTTTTTGTCGACCGAGTTTCAAGTTGCAATCAACAAGGCATATAATAAGAAGATGATATAAAAAAGCACACACGCCCTTTTATATGATCGGCATAGTCATTGTATCTCATTCATTCAAGAACGTCTCGTTCATACCTTTAGACATACGTTCATCACAGAATTTAAATGCCATTTTCGAAATTGGAACTGATTGTGTCATGAATTTAGATTAATTAGTACTACCTACACGGAGAAAATGAGTAGTTTCGGCTTTTTAAAAATCAAAATACTATTGAAAATTCACAATAAAATATTAGTCATTCAGAATATATCTGGCAATCTTTAGAGCACAGGCGTCAGGTAGGTATGCTCTCCTTGTTCTATCGGTATTACAATGGAAGATGCTCTGAGGAACTAGCGTCATTGATCCCTTCGGCACCGGTGCGTAGTGGGGCACACGCCAAACGCGCGCCCAACATTTGTACACGGTTGACATTTGTCACATGAGAACGGTTCGCTTCTACGATTCGTTCTCAAGTTCAACAGCTCGGCTGTGGAACGAACTGCCGGCCTCTGTGTTTCCTCCCTCCTACCACATGGGACTCTTCAAGACCCATGTTCACTCCTTCCTCTCCACACAGCATCCCCAAAGATGACATAGGCCCTGAGGGAAATTATTTTCTTCAGGGCCTCCTGTGTGGAGTTAATATAAAAAAAAAAAAAAAATATCTGAACACGTATTCACGCAGGTGCCCTTGTCCGAATATATATAATGGATGATATGTTAAATTATTATTGTTAACACGTGTTCCGACTTCCTCATAACATATTCGTGCTTTACTGATAGTAATTTGTCAAATCATTCGTTATAGGCCTCCAGTCCCATTTTTAACAAGAAAACGACCAGATTTTTAAAATATTAGCAATATTTCTTAATGATAAGTTTTCTCCTTGTATAAATAACCAAATAAAATGTTTTACTCGGTCTGTCTGTGCAGATAGAGAAACAATAGCGCGTATTGATCGAAGTGACGAAGTCCAACGGATGGCGCTGTTTTAAAAAAACACATATTAACCTCTCACAGATTACATCTACTTAATGTAGGCATATAAAAACATACGCGTATTCAAATGCAACGTTGTGTCAAAATTTCAGAGCAATCGGTGAAGAATTTTTGGAGTTATAGATATGGAGGATGATATCTTTTATACATTACTATCGCAGACCCTTGAAAAATCATGGGATATTGAGAAGCATTAGATTTAAAATTAGTTTAACTTAAAATTTGAAAATTAAAATTAAAATAGTGATATTATAGACCTCTCTGGGAATTCTCGCATAGATTTAGCTCTGCAGGGAGTGACGATGAAATTCAGTCATCTGTGCATTTAAGCTGCTGGATTCATCTGAATTATATTGTTTGACAAGAGAGGGCACCAATAGTCCTGATTGTCATCTTCTGATTTTAAATATTTTCGTCACAAGAAAAGTGACAGTACTTTTAGAATTACAATGTGTTAATTCAATTTTATTCTAAATTCTATTCTCTTGAGACCTTGTCGTGACAAATTATTTTATCGTGGTGCAAATGCAAGTGTTATCGTGCTGATTGCCGTCCGCTGCCGAATTCGGAGATTAAGGAATCGCTGCCAATCTCAATGCGAGTGATTTATTCGGTGAGTTCTCTGTTTTTTTTTGTATTTGGTGGCTGGATGATAAGTTGTTACGTTTCCTGCAGAGTAAATTTTGTAATCAACCCATTTTTTTCATAGGTCAATTATAATATTGTCAATGTTTTAATGAAATAATTGTATTTTTTGTTGACAAGTTAGAGAGATCGAATAAATATAAAAATATCAATAGTAATGGAAGATAAAAAAAACTGTAAATCATGCAATGTCCAGTGTTTTTAATAGTGTCCTCTGCGTGCGTATGTTCTCCAAGCTTAAATTTTCTAATAAAACTGTGTTTATCTAAATTGGCCAACCAGGTAAATATATCAATAGTTAGAAAAAAAATACACACAATTTAAATAAAGAATTATTAATTAATTAAATAATTAAAGTAACTATGTACTTCAAATATCAAAAAATAAAATTTCATTGAACTTGAATAACTTTACGCGTTACGCAGAAATACAATAACTTCAAGTGACGCATGCACCGACAACCGAAATTATTATGTTTAATTAGATGATCTCATGATCCTTATATTGCTTAAAACTGATGATTTTTTTAGCAACTTTTTTTGCATTAATTCTACACTGAGGATTTTTAGATTAATTTCATCTCTGCGGATGCTGTGGGGAGGGTCTTTTGAGGACTGGAAGGAGTGTACACGCGTTTTGAAAAGACCCATGTTGTAGGAGGGAGGAAATACAGAAGCCGACAAATCGTTCCACAGCCGAGCTGTTGAACTCAAAGAAGAGTCATAGAAGCGACCCCTTTCTCTGTAAATATGTTGGGAGATGTTTGGCGTGTTTCCCGAGTGTGCACCAGAACCGAAGGGGTCAATGACGCTGGTTCCTCTATATACCTGCCTGACACCTGCACTCTAAAGATTCTATAAGGAATCTATGAAACAGGTGTTCAGGTATTTTGGGATCTACTAGTCTCAAGGGTCGAAAAAAGATCAAACTGAGACATTAAATGTGCACACGGTGATTTAAAAGGACCTCTGGAGAATTTTAGAGAAATTCTGGTTAAATCGCACCCCTTTGAAATATTTCTGCCGTCGCGACGTCAGGCGTCGCAACGTTTCGGCCGCCGAGGGAAATTTATTATACGGACACGTACGGTCGTTAGGAATGACAGGGCGGTTTTGTCATACACATGCGATGGTATCGCATTCACTGAACAGCAAATCCCTAGACGTGTGAATTGTGAGTGTTAATTGTAACAATTCTACAAGTTTCAAAGTTAATTTTCAAGTTATGTGAAAGTTCTTTTCAAGTTCGGTTATTATTTCAGTTCATACTGGCCTATAATGATATAATAACAGAACTTGAATAAGACATTCGAAGAACTCGCAAATAAATGTTGAAATTGTTCTAATTCCATGAAACAACCCATCGTTAGTATCGAGCAGTACAAATGATAATTTTCTAAATTCAGCAAATTAAACTCACCCGCTTAACTGCCAAAGCAGTCTGTCAGCAACTGTCAACGATTTTAATAATAACACTAAGCACACCTATAAGGCACGATATAGAAAATAGATATAGAAGAAAAATATTTCAAGTGGCTACAATACATAGGCCTATTTTCGAACTCTCCTCACCTCTCTTAACCTATCTATCACCTTTTAAAATGTTCGGTTCTTGTATTTTTATTTCATTATGGTAAGGTATACATAACCAATCATGATCTAAAATGTTATATTTTTAAATACAGGGTTTTCCAATAAGAGGTGTTATTTTGAACAGCCCGCTATTTCAGTAGATGTTACTTTTTTACATTTGATAAGTAGAAAATAAGCCATTAATAAAAATGGAACGATACACGCTTCAACAACGCATTGAAATTATTAAAATTCACTTGAGTGAATCAAATGCAAATCATCTTGAGTGATGACTCCCATTTCGTCAACAAGCAAAATTGTCGTTTCTGGGGCTCGGAAAACCCAAGAGTTATTGTTGAAAAGCCTCTCTATCTTCAACGTGTGACTGTTGGGTGCGGTTTATGGTCCGGCGGAGTCATTGGACCTTACTTTTTCGAAAATGAGGCTGGAGCAACAGTTACTGTGAATGGGTTGCGCTATCGAGAGATGATTAATGATTTTTTATGGCCGGAATTGGATGGTATTGATCTGGACAACGTTTACTTTCAACAAGATGGCGCTATGTGCCACACAAACGATTTAATCTCAAAATAACACCTCTTATTGGAAAACCCTGTATTTATGTATTTATCCCTTATATTACAATAAAAAAAATTGATTGTCGTAATCTTATTTTTAGTATTTTTTTTTTATGTTCTAAATTAACCACATAAACTTAAAATGTAAAAAATATTTTAAAAAATGTAAAGAATGCATAAAATAAAAAAATAAATAGTCATATATATATAACACTATATAACAGTCAACATACCCATAAGCGTACACACACTCAAAGGCACACAAAATACTTAAGCCCACTCAAGGGCACATTTATTCGCTCATATGCATACAATCCTTGGACACTAATGTATGTAGAAAAAAAATCAATATAAAAAATCTTAACCCATTAATATTTTTTTTGAGTTCAGAAACAACCCAACTGCACTAAAAACAATATATAAAATATTTATAATTTACTTCTTGTTATTTCTCTGCTTTACTAGCAGATTTCTGTGTTGGGAACTCTTTGATAAAGTAAAGGGTTCTTTTAATATAATTGTGTTTATTTACGTAACAATTAATAAATCTGGATTTAGCTACACTGTTCATTACCCGAGGGTTGGTAATTCTCCGTTTCTGGAAGCTTTTTGTCTGTCAATAAAATCCCACAGGCAATTGTTACACTCTAGCGACATCTGTCGGAATCTGGAGTAAGCTTTATGACTAGTGTCATCTATCGCTTGAATACCCAACTTATTACCATACATCACACTTCTTTACTTGAAAGGAAGGTGAGAAAGTTCTGGAAGGAAAAAGGTATGAGGGGTGGGTGTGGATGGATGGATCAGTGTGTTCAGAAGTGATGGACTTATGTATCTATCCCTTCAACTGCGGTGCAAAGCGATTAGTCAAGATATTAAGAGAACAGTTGGAGAGGTAAAAGGGTCACCCCAACCAGCTTTTCCCGATCTGGCACACCACGCAGCTGGTGGGCAGGCGCATCCTAAACACACCTCACCCGATGAACCCGCGCACCCCTGCTAAATCACCAAACGTGGTGATCTACTTGGAGTGACCCATTGCAGGGGTGTTGGTTATCCAATAAATGGTTCCCGAACCAAAACCGCCTCGCAAATTGAAAACAAAACATATATTTGTCAATTATCTGGTATCAATTCGGGCACGCAGACACGCCTACGACGCACTTCTATCGGATTACTTCTTCAGTGAAGCCAGGCTTTCGTATGAAAACTTACTTCAACATATTCATATTCAGTAGTTTTACTATACTTTGCGTGAATTTCACCTTGGATAATGTTACGACTTTTGAAACTATTGTAATTTAGCATTTCACCTACGTGACTTGGTTTTTATTTTTGTGCATATTTTTAAATTACACGACTATTATAGGACGCAAAATATTAGTAATTTTACATGAAATTACATTGCCAAAACGTTAGAATAAATAGAATAAAACAAAAGCAGGTTAATCAAATTTTTATTACACATATGATGAAGTAATAGGTACCGCAAAGTGTATATTAATCTTTTATTTTAATGATAAACCAATGTTTATAAGACAAAGTTTTTTAAATAAAAATCCCCAATAAAAATAAATGCCGCCGACGGGAATTGAACCCGCACTTTCTGATGTTCGGCTTAGGTGCTATGGACCACTGAGCTACGTCGGCTTATTTTAATAATTTAATATATACTAGTAATCAACATTTATTGCTTATTATGTTTACATACATTTATTTATTTTTACTCGAGAGATATTTTCAAATTGTATGGATATTTCATGCCACTAATTCATCTAAAAAACTGAATACGTTAACAGCAAGTAAAAATAAAATACATAGTGAATAGGATTTGGTACATCACCCATAAAATTTGTTTAGTTGGTCATTAAGAAAACACGGTAAAAGTTAACAAAAGAAAAGTAGTGTGAGATCAAATCATTTCTAGGTAATGTCACAGTTGAGCATAACACGTTTCAATGGTCGATATAAATCCAAGACATCGGATCTTCTTGAACACTTAAATTCATTGGTAGCAGGCAGGACAAATTTTGAATTCTCGATTCTGGTAAATCGCCGGAAACTCCGAGATTAGGAATTCCTAGAAGAATTCAGTCAACGCAGCCTGGTTCTAATGTCCCTGTCACATTTAATGACTTTCATCCAAGATGCTTCCACATTGGATGCTGCCGACAAGGAACTATCATCCAATAGCCGAAACATTTTAGCTGCCAACTACAAGGGCAGTTTTGCAATTAGGCCGAAATTTACCAAATTCACCTGGCTGAGTAATGCATTGAAAAAATCCATTATTAGGTAAATCTAATCATTGACTCGAGAGGAGGTTTGTGTAATGTTTATTTTAATCACATTTTCTATTATTTTTTCAGTCCCATCTTAGAAATGTGCCCTTTCACTGTCCGTTCTATCTTTCCCCACCTAGTCACCTCTCCACCCCCACTTCTACACTTAAAAATATATTATTGTTTTGTAATGTCAAGTTAGTATATTTTGCCCTGGAGGTTGTACTAACTAACTAACTAACCAACCATCACACCGTTTCCATAGGCAGAGAGTACAGACCGCCAAACAACTCGTTCTTGGCATACACTCTTTGCCTCATTCACATTCATACATCGTCTCATAATAACTCTTCTATTATTCTAACTCTTGACATGGTCCGATTTAAGTACCTGATTCACGTGATCGTGCCATGTCTTCTTCGGGGGTCCCAGACTTCTGCTATTACGCTTACATCAGCCATGCACTCTTTGCGGATCTCAAACATTTCTCATTTCTCAAACGAACATACATGGTTTTACCACCATACGCCTCAGGGATCTCTTTTCAGCAGCATTCAGTCTAATTTCATCCTTTCTTTGTCAGTTCCATGCCTCACTTCCGCACATCAGGGTAGGTACCAGCACTCCATTGTGGACTGCTAGCTTCGCTTCTTTGGAATCCTCCATTAATCCATGAATCCGGTTACCATATATTAAGGCGATGCCATACGTAGTAATGCAAAATCATGTGTTTTTGGTTTGAAAATTTGGTCGCCTAGAAATGTTTCAGATACTTTAATTAAATACTGCGAGTAGAATACATCTTGGCCTTTGAAATAATCGAGTATTTTTTAGATAAGTCTTTTTATAAGCCCAGAAAAAAATAGTGTAAAGGCCTTTGAAAACTGATTTAAAGTTCAAAATCTCCTACTTACGATTTTATTGTATAATGTGGCAAATTAAGTTATTTATAAATGATCAAAAAAAGAAAAAATATTTATGCCTGAACATCCACAAAATAAAATAAAAGGCACTTTTTGGCCATGTTTTTTTCTTGCATAAATCAAAACAGGCTGATGGTGTTAAGCGGGAATTTAAACCTTATCGCCATCTACGTAAGGGTGGTTATTGATAGCGGCTCAATTTAAAATATTACACGACGTAGTGCATCGCCTTAAGAAACAAACTTGTGGTTTGAACAAAGTAACATTTTTCATACATTTTTTTTATGTTTTGTTCTTACCTTACCCCATGAACCCGGGCACCTCTGCTAAGTTTTTTTTTATTTTTTTTTTATTATTAACAATATAAAGTTTTTTTACAGTTTTTTTTTTCGATGTCTGTCTCACTAGGATAAACCTGTGTCGAGACAGACGTATTGAGTACATAAATTAATGTTTACATATTATTTGATACATATAATATTTCATAACATAAATGACAATGTGAAAATGATAAAAAAATAATAAATAATAATAATAAATTATAAAATGGTCACCAAACGTCGCGAACCACTTGGGGTGACCTCAGACAGGGGTTATCCAATAAATGGTTCCCGGGGCGGCGCTACCTATACCCGCCTCCCAAATATAGTAAATTTAAAACAAATAGGTAGTAGAAATTCGTTTCTTCAAAACACAATATTGTATTTAGTTCTTTGCATCAATTCCACTGAGGAGGCATTGGAAAAAGAAAAAAAATTGTATAAACGGTATAAAATGTGACAGTTTTTTTTATTTTATTTTATTTTTTTTTTTTTTTATGTTTTATATATTCAATAATATTGTTATTGGATTTATAAAAACAGTTTATTTTTAAACAAGTTCTGCTGTGTAATTATTATTAAGCGTCACAGCTGTTTCGCCCTCTGAAGGCATTATCAAACAGTTTGATGTTTTTATAAATCCAATAACAATATTATTGAATATATAAAAAAATAAAATAAAATAAAATGAAGTTCTACAAATTAAACTTGATAAGAATTAATACAGTTTTCTTACTAATTCAATCTAAAGGTAATTTTATCTATTTTCCAAAATGTTATTTATTTCTACGACAACTTCGAAAATAAGAAATGTGTAGCATATTTAAAATACCTCTGAAGCTTTCAGAAATTCCATGATAATGGGGCGTATAGGTAAAAATATTTAAAAGCTTGAAAGGTTAATTACTTCATAATGAAACATTCAATTTTAACTTATTTATAAGGGTAACGTACAATGGTTTGTGCTTTGCCTGCTTCACTGGGAGAAATTCCTATGTTGAAACAGGATGAGATAATAAATTTCAGGATGAGACCCAAACTCCAATATTAATATTGAATGTCCCGTAGTTCCGTTGTTTTTGTAAGAATAACGGAGAAGGAATAACAACGCTATAATTCTTCTTTGCAATAAATTCTCTCTCACTTGGAATTTTGATAACGAGAACGTAATGAAAAAAAGTAGAAGAATAAAGGATAACCGAAAATTCTTTTTAGCTAACTGACCATTTACTAATGGGTAGGCAGAGAAGTTATATTGCCACACACTGCTGTTCTGTTCTGGCATAATTATTCTCTTTAATGCTAACTATTAACTATTGTTGATAATAGTAAATACGGTTATTTTCACGGGCTAAATAAATTATTGTCGTGATTAATTTTTTAAATTTATTTACTGCAATTAAAATAATATATATAAACAGTTCCATGAAATTTCATCAAAATGACAACTAAACACACCTTTAAAAGTGATATGGACTCATTAAAAGTGATAAAATAAAAACTTGGTTAAATAGTTACTTTACCCTGCAAGACAAATAAGTGTGCTAATTGTTGTTTACTGGGAAGTAAATTATGAAACATTTATAAAAGTGTCTTAACTAAATACGTCAACAAAATTACATCCAATCAATTCAATACTCCATGACTAAGCTTTTGGTAAACAAAGGTATTTATGTACAAAGAAGAGATATAAAATTATTATATGAGTCAGTTAACGTATTACCTGTTCGAGGAATATTATGGTTTAGAATTATATGTCAAAACATAACGTCACATTCAATATACAAAGAAAAAGTAGCTCATTCATATGACACAAGATTCAATAGAAATGAAGGTATGTCCATTCCGAATACTATATATAAATACGGACAACGGACTTTCTCTTATTTTGTGCCTACCACATTTAAAAAGATTCCAATGGACATAAAAATTAAATCAAATTGCACCACAGAATTAAAAAATAAAATTAAAAAATGGTTAATAGATCAAGCTTTTTTATACTTATATTGTTTAAAATCTTATGCATATGTATATAGTATATGAATATAGTAATTTGTCTGTGTTACAACTGACTGTCTTTCTATTTCATTCTTTTGTATTGTAGTAAGTTAAAAGTTATTCTATTGTTTCTTTTTTATATATGGCTCTGTTTTGTAATTATTTAAATTCTTCTGTATCTATTTTAAATATTGTGATTTCTCGTTATTTGTATGATTTAGTAATATATTAAAATTGTTAATCTGACATGCTGACAAACTGCTTTGGCAGTTTAGCGGGTATAAATAATAAAAATAAAAAAATAAATAAAAATAACCTATTTAACCTAATTTTTGTTTCATCACTTTTAATGACTTTATATCACTTTTTGTAGGTGTGTTTAATTGTCATTTTGATGAAATTTCATGTAACAGTCATTTTTATGAGAAACCCGGTCACCAATATAAACATAGAAACATTTTAATTTACACTTCTAATACTTAACATACATAATTTTTCTATAAATAATCAAGCTATATTTTTTTTTATTTCACGAGAAACCAAACTGTTCTGTGTTTTCGTTTTTTAAATTATTTTTTAGTCTGATGTTTTCTTTCTGTCTTGTATGGTGTGTGGCTGGTTTTATATTTTGTGATATACGTGAAAATATAATTACTGAACTGTTTGTAAGTGACGTTGAACATGTCGATAGTCAATGCAGAATCGTTAAGCTCCCGCATAGACAATTTCTAACGATTTATAACAAGTTTCTCGTTAACTCCTTAAGTTTTTAAGTTACAAAAAAAGGTATTTTTTAAGATAATATATATACATTGATTATGCCGAAAAGTTAATTATATGAAATTCTCTCGTTGGAAAAAAAAACGCAAAGTAGGCCTCGAAAATGATTTAAAACACGTTTTCTTCTGTTATTTAATATGTTATAGGCATGAAAAAAATCACAGTTTATCTTTAAATGCAACTAAAGCATTTATCGAGAGACTTTTGCTCTATTTCAAACGAGTCGTGTTTTATTAAATATTTTCACCATTTTCGCTTAATTATTATAGTTTTTTTTAATATTAGCACGCTCCCTCCAACATTCGTATTTCTTTCGTATTTATTCGTACATATCTCCCTTTCAAACCGTATTAGAACGCTTACTACGGGGCCTTAACAGTTGGCGCGTTCTGATAGGCAGAAGTCCTCGTTTCCGGAGTATGAAAAAGTGCATGGGATCTTCTACTAGTATACTTATTAGGGACATACAATCAAACGTCTTTAATATAATTGGATCTAGTATCGTTAAAAATATTTTTCAGCGTGCTTTTAAGCTGTTCGAATCGAACATTCCTGTTAACAACAAGGAAGGATATAGGAATGGATAGTACGCATATTACTTTAACAATTCTTTAAGTTCTGGTTCTTTTCCAGCTCAGTGGAAAAAGAGTTATTTAACCCCTATTCATAAAAAAGGTGACAAAAGCGATATATCAAACTATAGACCAATTTGTATAATGTCTGCTTTACCGAAAGTTTTTGAGAAATTAGTCCTAGATATCATTGTAAAACCTATCAACAACATTATTGTTCCTAACCAACATGGCTTCATCACAGGTCGCTCTACCTTAAGTAATTTAATGATTTATGAAAATTACATATCTGAATCTCTGGGTCTCAAACAACAAGTGGACAGTATATACACTGACTTTAGTAAAGCTTTTGATAAGGTTCGACATCACATACTTATTTATAAACTTCGATCGTTGGGCATCAAAGGTAAATTATTGAGTTGGATTGTTAGTTATCTTAGCCATAGGGTGCTTAGTGTTAAGATTAATTCTGTACAATCTTATATATTCGAGGCCACAAGTGGGGTTCCTCAAGGGTCCCACCTCGGCCCAATATTTTTCTTATTATTCATCAATGACATTGTTGACCAATTTAATGATGTAGAAGTTCTGATATTTGCTGACGACTTAAAAATATATAAAAGAATACGAAATGTATCTGATTGTCAAATTTTACAGAGTAATTTAGAACAACTTCATCAATGGTGTGAACAAAATGCTTTATTTTTGAACATTCAGAAATGTCAAGTAATACGATTTTCCAAAACTCGTTATAATATATAACATGAATATACATTAAATAATATTAAATTAATACCAGTATCACATATTCGTGACTTGGGTGTAATATTCGTTGAAAACTTGTCATTCATTGAACACATCAACTATATAACTAATAAGGCTTTAAAGATGCTTGGCTTCCTTTGCAGAACTTTAACCGATTTTAAGTCCATAGATTGTATGAGAACCCTCTATACTTCATTAGTCAGAAGTCAATTGGAGTATAATTCACCTATTTGGTCCCCTTTATATAAAGTTCACTCCAATAATATAGAAAGAGTTCAGCACAAATTTCTTAAGTACGTAAATTTTAAGCTCGGAATTCCTATTGATTACATTAATTATGTTAGTTTGATGAATCAATTGCATCTAATAACACTGTCTGACTGGAGAATTATTTCAGACCTGGTTGTGTTACACAGAGTCATTAACAACTTAATTGATAGTCCTGCCATCCTTGCCACTATTAAACTACATGTGCCGACTAGGAATACAAGGCAAAATATAACATTCTTCTGTAATACATACTCGACCAACTATCAGACACACGCACTGACCAATAGGATGCATGATCTGGGCAACAAGTATGGGGGTGTTGTTGATTTATTTATTGACTCCATATATAGAATTAAGCATAATCTACATCAACACTTTGTTGAATCCTACAAATTGGAGTAGCTTTGGTAAATTAGTTTTAATGATTTGTTTTATATCTAATGTTGTTTTAATTTCTTTTTTACTTTATGTTATTTTTTTTTCCATTACATTACATCTATTTACTGTCAATATCTCCTGTATATTACATATTCTCTTATTGTACTGCATCATGTATCACTTCTATGTAAAAGCCTTTTTAGGCGTATATATATATAAATAAATAAATAAATAAATATTATGTCATACGTAGATAAAGCATAAACCTAATTTGTACTTTTCTATTACCAGGGTATGGTTTTGTTCAGATAATAATGGAGCTACATTCGAAGATGCTGCGAACAAAGGCTTTATATGTTCTTTGTGTTGCGATTTCGTTAGTAAATAATCTCGCATTTTATACTGTGTGTGGAAGTCGTTATCGTAATGTAGTCTGTCTCTTGTAAGTTGGTGGTTTATTGTTAAAACTTTGTAGCTAAAAATTAAAACGTTTTACAAAATTCGTTGTTTAACACCCGTTATATTTAATTTAACATTGATTTATATTTATTACACTACAGAAATTTTCTCATATCTCTATTCTGGATTATTTTTTTTCTACCGGTATTACAAAGATAGAGAATACTAGAACAGTAACTTATATATGTGAGGTGCAACAATTGTTTTTATAAATTAGTAAACTTTTTTTTTCATCGAAGTTTTTCCTAATGCTTCCAATGAACAATTTATTTAAGCTACCTGCATTACTAAGATGAAGAAAAGTAGAACAGTGATGGCGTGTCCCGCTTTTTCCTTATTTAGCCTACATATCGGACCTTTAGTTTAATTTAGCCTACATCATCAGGGAACACTTATTTATCCGATAGCTCAAGCCCCCGGTGATGCCCGGGCTTTACACAGAGTTTTTCGAAATGTATTAATTCATTAAGAATAGTGGATCCCGCGAAATGCTCCGCTATTGCGAATGTCTTTCTCATGAGCCTCTGACTTCTTCCACTGTTCACTAATGTATACCACAATGTTACCATTCAAAAACTACATAACATCGAATTTAATTCGACTCGGAATCTCATTACGGTGCAGAGATATTGCATTAACCATTCCTCGGGCATCACCAACTACTTCTACCATTTAAACATCTCTAAACACTCCCGGCACTAATAACAACAAACTTTGAAATTTTCACCTATGTCGGTCGACTACTTTTTGAGTTGTCAGAGCAAAAATATAATCAGGCTGAATTTTTGTATTTTAAATTGTTCCTGAAGGTTCCAGACCATCCTCGAACATTCCAGAATGTTACGGAATGTTCTGGAATGTTGTGGAATGCCATCGAATGTTCTGGACTGTTCTAGAGGGCAACACTTCCAGAATCTTAAAAAGCACGCTCTTCAAGTAAAAACGGTAACCTTTTTCATGGATGGGGGATAGAGGGCTACCACACCATATATCCATATCCATACCACCACTTCTTCATCCTTAGCTCAAAGACAATTCTCATACTTAGGCCCTAAATTGCTTAATCTTATTCCCGATGCATGGAAATCAAAAAGTGCTAACATTCTTCGAAATCTGGTAAATAATTGGCTTCTGATCTTGGGGAGAGATGAATGCGAAAATATGCTAATTAACAGTCATTAAACTTGCTTTTCTTAAATGTCGTTTTTCGAACTACCCTGTATTTTATTATATATATATATATATATATATATATAATAAAATACATATATATATATATATATATATATGTATTACAGTAAATTTATATGTTTACCATTGTAAATTCAAAATCTGCTTATAACATTTCTTCACATCTTTTTATTTTATTTTTCCTTGTTTTAGTTTCTCAACTCTCTTTTAAATTATAAATATTAATTTCATCTTAATAAAAAGTAAAATTTCATTTTGATAAACTCACATGTCAATAATTTTTTACTATATTGCTATTTTTGCATTATCATATTTGAATATTCTTTTAGTCTATTCTCTACGTTCATATTATTTAAAATATATAGTTATCAACTTCTTATATCAACCAAGAAAACTTTTCATATTATTTATAAAGTGCAATAACTAAGAAAAAGTCAATACACTAGACTAAACAAGAATCGCATTTAATAAATCTGCCTATTTCTGACTGTCCTAAAACAGGTAATCTCCTAGTTGGACAGCCAAAGATCACTGTAATATGTAATATGTCATGTTTTTTAAAAATAAATAGATAAATAAATACTCCCTTGATCGTACCGGGACTCATTTCTGAGTTTTAGCGGCACGCACATTGTACACTTACTTTATAATCAATTGACGAACTATGTAGAGTTACAAATTACATGAAGTTAATATAAATAAATAATAAAAGGAGAAATTAAAGAATGTAATATTAAAAAAATAAAGCCAGTACATAAAAAAAACAATAAAGATAATGTCAAGTCAATACGGGAACAAGGTTTTGATAGAGTTCACGATTTCTGTCACGTCAATACAAAATATTACTTGCGTATTGTTTGACAGAATCATTAATCCCCTGTATTCCGAATTTCCACAACTTGTTTTTAAGTTCCCAAAAAATATCCGTTGTTTTTTTAACATGTATCTTTACATTTGTAAAGTTGAAACGGTAATTAAATATGAAATTCCCTCGATAGACATAAAAACAATTCAAAGTTTGCTCCAAAAGTTATTAAAAACATATTTTGTTACCTTATTTATTTATTTATTACACGCCCTAGTGGGCTTTTCTTTAAAAAAAATACAAGCATTTTGTATCAGAGTAAACACTTAAAAATTAATACAATAAAGAAGAATGTAAACATAATGGCAAAAATGAATCCACACGCATATATTGAGTTTAAAAGATTCAACAAAACAAAATAGTAGAAGCGGAGAAGTTATATGGGTACATAGGTCTATTTGTGTCTAGAAGAATAAACGTGATAGAATATACAACATTTATACTGATTAGTTTTCAAATGAAATATATCACCCAGATCAGAATATTTGTTTCCGAGATTGTGAAGTCTCGGAATCGGAGAATTTTGGTAAGCTAGTGTCCTGGTGTTATTGAAGTAAAAAGGTAAGAAATGTCGGCATGATTTTTTGGGAACATGGATATTGATACATTGAAGTAATTCGGGACAGTCAATTTTAAAATGTAGTATTCTTTGTAACAGTATTAAATCTGTGCTTATTCTTCTTTCTGAAAGTTTCAATAGAGACATTTTATCCAAGAGGTAATTGTAATAATTATAATTTATAAACCTTAGAAACTTCCGTTGAATCTTTTCAATGTTATCGAATGAATATTGAAAAATGGAGACCATAACGTTTCGAGTTATACTCAAGTTGGCATCTGACAAGGGTTTTATATAACATAATAAATGTTCCTAAATCATTGAAATCTTATTGAATAAAGGTATGAAAAAATTAACAGTTGAAGTTTTTAAATATTACCACGCTCCCTCTAACATTCGTAATCACATATCACCCTTTAAAACCATCTTCTTCTTCTTTTTTTGAACGCTTACTACGGAGCCCTCAATGGCACATGTGTAGATTGTGACAGAAAGTCAGAAAGGACCATCTCCAAAAGGGTTTCAGAACTCTTTCGAGCATGCAAACTCAGCCATCCGGACAAATCAGCAATTTCCGAGTGCCTAATTGAAAACGGCCATTACTTTGGATTTGTTTCTGAAATTTATTTATTTATTTATTTATTTATTTATTTTATTTTAAATGCACATTTACAGTTATACATAACCAATAATAAACATACATTTTATTTTAATTTATTAAGTAATAATAGCGTTTTTGAACTGGTGAATATTAAGTTGGAAAATATCTATATCAGGGGACAGGTAATTTAGTAACATAATCATTTTTCCGAGCGGCATTACTAATGGTAAGTTGGTTCTGCATTTTGGAACGACAAAGGTTCTGTGCCTGCGCGCTCTTGTATAATTGTCGGGGACATAAAACTCAAATTTTTCTATAATATCGGGAATACAGACGTTACCATTTAGAAGTTTATATGCTGTTATCAGCAAAGCAGTTTTCCTTCTATCGGTGAGGCTATTAATACCCAGCATGCCGGACAAAAAGGCTGATGGATATAACCAGGGATAATATCCGAAGTCTCTAAGATATAAATATCTCAGAAACTTCTTTTGTACTTTCTCTATCATTTGAGAGTAAGTTAAATCCATTGGTCCCCATATTACAGAACCACTTTCCAAAATGCTACGTACTAAACTATAGTATAGCACACGAATCGCGGCCGAGCTGCAAAAATGTCTGGAGTTGCTTAGCACAAATCCTAGCATTCTTAAAGCTTTGTTGCATATCGTTTCTATGTGGACGTGAAATGTTAAGTGCGTATCAAATGCGATTCCCAAATCTCTTGAAATAACAATGTGCTGAAGAGATGAATAAGACATTTTGTAGTTATAGTAAATCGTTTTGTTTGCCTTGGTGTAGCACATAATGGAGCATTTCTTAATATTAAACCCTAATTTATTGGTATGACTCCATTCGACGATAGAATTTATATCACTTTGTAGCTGCAAGCAATTTTCCAAAGATTTTATTAAAAGGAATAGTTTCATGTCATCCGCGAATAAGAGAAACTTGGAAAATTTTATGCAATGGTAAATGTCATTGATAAATAGCGAGAAAAGTAAGGGTCCAAGATTCGACCCCTGTGGAACTCCAGAGTTTGTGATGAAGTTGGAAGAGTGGAAAATACCATAAGTTACGTATTGTTGTCTATTTGAGAAATAACTTACAAATAGACATAGAAGTTTCGCTGAAAATCCAAATTGGTCGAGTTTATTTAGGAGAATAAGCGGATCTACTGAGTCAAAGGCTTTTGCGAAGTCATTGTATGATACATCTACTTGATTGTTACTATCAAGAGCTTGAGATATGTACTCCGTAAAAACCATTAGATTAGACACAGTAGATCTGCCAGACCTAAAACCGTGTTGCTGGTCAATTATAAAGGGTTCAACTTGGGTATAAATGCATTTATGAATTATTAGTTCAAACAACTTGGCTGGAGAGGATAGGATCGCCACTGGTCTATAATTAGAGACTGAAGCCTTATCACCAGTTTTATGTAACGGTGTAACTTTAGAGATTTTCCACAGGTCTGGGAATATTCCGGAGTTAAGTGAGAGATTATAAATATACGCGAGAGGTGTTAATAAGGGCTCAAAGCATCCCTTTAACACGAATGACGGAATAAGATCCGGTCCAAAAGAAGTTTTGGATTTTAATTTTTTAACAGCAGCGGTGATGTCAGTGTTTGTAATATTTTGAATATCAACATTCTGTGCTTTTGTTGGCGTATTTTTTCCAGGTATAAAAGATTTCAAGTCCGCAGCTTCCTTACTATAAGTTGATTTAAAATAGTCTGCAAATGCTTCTGGAATATCTGCTCCTGAGAAAGACTGATTATTCCAAGTAACATGGTCAACAAACCCGCCATCACTTCTTCTGGACGAGATATACTTCCAGAAAGATTTGGGATCGCATTTGATATTTTTTTCAATAGAATTAATATATTGCACATGTGCTAATCGAATACTGCGTTTTATTTTTGTTCTAAGTAGACAAAACATTTCCCGGTCACTCACCATTCCAGTTTTCTTCCATTTTTTGTAATGTTTGAATTTGAGTTTTATGTCGCTAACAATCTCACTAGAAAACCATTTAGGATATTTTCTACCATTCCTCGGAGTGCGCTTAATTTTGAAACACATATCAAAATATTTATAAATTATGGAATAGAAAAAGTGTGTCGCTAAATTAACATCATTTATGTCCTTCAAAGGTTGCCAGTCATGAGATTGTAAATGGCAATAAAGAGCTTTAAAATCGCCATGTTCGAAGTTCCATCCTCGCCTAACACTATTATCAATATTATTCCACAAGTTTCGTGTTTGACAATTGGTTGTGTTTTTGTTCGGCGAAATCTCTATACACAACGATGGATGATAAGCGTCTTCTTTAACTAGTGAGTATAAGGATTTATATACTTTTAAATCAATGTTGCTGATAACAATGTCCAGCGTGCTTCCCTTCACATTTGTAATAGAGTTGCTTTGTTCCATTTGGAAAAGATTCATAAAATATATGAGATCCATTTCGGTGCCTTTGTTACTAGATTTTAGATTGAAGTCGCCTATTATAATAATCTTTTTATTGATTAAAAAATTAAAATTCTCAGTAACCTTATCAAAAAAATCGGTATATGTTTTATTTGGCGATGCCGGTGGAATGTACACAACACATATGTAAATAACACCAAAATCATTTAGGCATGTCTTTATCCACATATTCTCGTCTTTACTTTCCAGATAGGTAAGTCTCTGGGTTTGAGTTGCACGGTCA
Source organism: Hesperophylax magnus (assembly GCA_026573805.1). NCBI lineage: Eukaryota > Metazoa > Arthropoda > Insecta > Trichoptera > Limnephilidae > Hesperophylax > Hesperophylax magnus. Next base: position 9,371,807 of record JAIUSX010000028.1, read on the forward strand.
CGTCTCGCGGCTAGCAGTACTCCTCCTCCCCTTGAATGTCCCGAGGTTCTGTCCTTTCTGAACACGTCATACCGTTGATCGAAGAGTTGACTATTGTAAATGCTGTCGTTAAGCCATGTCTCTGATAGTAATATAAGATCGTTGTTCTGTATTATTACACTTTGTAGGAAATCATCGGTTTTGGATCTTAATCCCCGTACATTTTGGTAAAAAATTGTGCAAGGGAGAGAATTCACTTTTAGGGGGTTCTCTAGTCATTTCGCGGCGGCATTTTCATTCACTTTGGTCCGGTTTTGATTATCATCAATAGGATTTTGTTTTGGTTTTAAGTACCGATAATGTCTTACCGGTACTCCTCGAGGCCATAAATCTTCCCGTAAAAGTTTTTCGTATAGATCCTCCGTTACACCTATACGGAAAGCTGCGTATTCTTGAGAATGTGCGATGAATTTTTCTATTTCACTTTTTGTTATTTCGTTTTTCTCCAGATGTGCCCGGATCTCTTCTACTGTTGTGTCCTTATGTAATCTAGACACGATAATATTCTTTATTCTTGGATATGATTTTATACTCGAAGACTTATCGGAGTTACCGATAGTTAAATTCTTCACTGTGCGTTGTCTGCGTTTAATTTTTATCCAATCTTCCGTATTAGGATCGGTTTTTGATTCCGGCTCGGAAATTGGAACGTGTGGTTCCGTGGCGTGCGTTTTGGGGATCGCGCCGCTAAAAGATGCGGTTTCAAATTGACCGGCGTCATTTTTTGCTTTGGTGGCCGCTCTAGTTCTCATCCTTTCCTTGGTTTGCGTTACTGCTGACAGGGTAGCGGGCGCGGTGTGCGGTGCAGCGGGGGCCGCTACGTCAGCCCAGCGCTGAGTCGCGGGATTTGTAGGTAGTGCATTTTTGTTGTCACTTTTGCTTGTTACCTGCCGATTTAATGTCGCTTCCACGGCCTTTACACGGTCCAACAACTCGTTAATCGTCCTACTTTGTTCGAGAATGATGCTCTTCAGCTCTAGGAGCACGACGTCACTCATTATTCGATCCAGCAGTGAACAAAATTCGCGAAAAAAAATTTTTTTTAATGACAGCGCGACAGTAAGACGTGCGTACCGTATCAGTGATGAGTTGTTTTCCGTATCAGTGATGAAATACTGGGAAGACCCAAAAAGCATGGAGCACGCTTAATTACGGGGGTAATTGAAATACACAAAAACCTCATTAATATTAATACGAATGACGGGTTTAAGCTTTATAGTACTCTGTATTTGATTCTTGACTTCCTTTACTTGCGCCTCCTTATTTATCCGACGTTTCGGAAAGCCTTCCAGTGTCCAACATCAGGGCAGATATCATTGATGAAGTGTGTGTTTTTCAGTACATATAAGTGAAATGAATGTGGTTTTCTTCGATTCATTTTGGTGTAGCCTCCAAGTACCGGATACAATGACCTATGAAGCTTCTATTGCCTCCGTAACTATGATTTACACTGTAACGCATTCCGAAACGTTGGCTAAAGAAAGAGGAAACGCAACACGGCGTAGTAACACAAAAATACACTTGATAATAGACAGAGAGACGTCCTGCAAAATCGAGGGGTAAGGCTCTCAACTATCAAGCCGGAAGTCGTAGGCTCAACACCCGACGTGCGCAAGTAAATTTTATTTGTATTTTGTTCACAATTTACACATTTAAAATGATATACAGAATATATATGCCGCATGTTTCAGAATTGAAGATACTCTGCTAACATGAAGAAACGTTGCTTAAGGCGAAGCTTAATGCTAAATCACTATTTTGAATAATGTTTATACCGAATTGGTGTACATTATGAATACCAAAAAATATGCTTCATATAAATCGAAGGTTTTCCAATCGTTTTGCTTGAGTAGAATACAAATAAAATAATAAATTACTCAATAAAAGAAATACAAATAAAATAATAAATTACTCAATAAGGGACGAGAAATTCTAAGCAAATTAGATTGCCAACAAGAAAAAAAACAAGCACCCAAAAATCTCTGATGTACCAGGCCGTTCAACTCTATAACAAAATCCCGAAGGAAATTGCTGTGATAGAAAATATTAGTAAGTTCAAAAATGAATTAAGAAAATATGTCTATCTCAATTATTAATGTTTCTTTTTTTGTAACTTTATTGAAATATTTAAAGAAAGATTATGTTTGCCAAACAATGTACATGTTTATATGTTTATAAAACTATTAGCACACACGAAGATGTGAGCTAACTTAAGATTAATAAATAAATAAATAAATAAATAAATAAATAAATAATAAATAATAAAAAATATAAATGTAAAATACTAAAAAAATATTTTTTCAATAGAAATGTATGAACGCGTAAAGGAAACAACCTTAAAATGTTACAGTATTATGGCTAATATTATCTGTGACAGTTTCACTTGATTAAATTTTTTGCTTTCTTATAAAATTATTTACAAAATAAATAAAAACCAGTTTTGTGCTTGAAATCGAACGTTTCTAGATTCCGTTTGTCAAGTGATTTTAATGTCTATTACCTGCAATATAAGGTATACCAAGAATATACACATTTTTGGCTTGTAGCTTCCCCTTAAAATGGCTTTGGCCGTGTTTGATGACCAGATCTGACTAGCCAGGTACTCCTCCATCTTCCTCTCCTCCATCTCCTTCCCCTCCACACTGCCTTTAGCCTCACAACATACCCCAATACCATGGGGTCATTGGAGTAGACAGTTGGGACCAGCGTGGAGTTTTTTGAGGTTTCTCATAAAAAAAACCAGTCTAAAAGAATTGACATAAAAAACCTGATAGCTCTTTGTAAGCGAGTCAATTGTAGTTTGACCTAGTGACCTATATAAAAAAATGGTGTAAACAAAATCAAATCATCTGAAATTCTTAAATAATATTCGATTCACGTGTTGGAAAATAAGTTCCAACGTAATCACATGAAATTAAGCTCTTACTTATTATAGGGTTGATATTAAGCCCCCGCATACCAGATTTCTACCGATTTATAACAAGTTTCCCGTCACACAAGACTAAAGTTTATAAGTTCTAAAAAAATGAGTTATTTTTGAAGATAATATCTATACATTTGTTATGCCGAAACGTTAAGTATATGAAATTCCCTCGATAGAAAATAATCGCAAAGTAAGCTTCGAAAATTATCAAACACACGTTTTATTCTGTTATTTAATATGTTATAGGCATGAAAAAAAAAATTTTTTTCACCTGTAAACAACCAACTTTTTTTTATAGGAAAGGCTTGGCAAGGCTTGGAAAGGCTAAAAAAATATTATAAGCAGTAATTGTTGATTGAGGTACTAGTACATATTGAATTATTTGAGCACCTGACCGGACATCAGAAGATACGGGTTCAATTACCGTCGGCGGCATTTATTTTTGCTCAGAGATATTTTCAATTTGTATTGATATTTCAGGCGGCTAATTATTGCTTGTAATGATTTTTATTATTATTATTTTAAATAACACGTGTTCCTACTTCTTCGTAACATATTCATACTTTACTGATAGTTTGTTATGAAATTTGTCACATCATTAGGCCTCTCATCAAGAAAACAAATTTGACCAGATTTTTGACCAATATTTCATATCAATAAATTTTCTCAGTGCAGATGTAGTCTGTAATTTTCCTCTTATTTTGAAATTGAATTGTGCAAAATTTCGTGAAGTATCAAAATTCTGTTTTAAGGAGCGGGAGAAGGGGGGTGGTTTTTCGAAATCATATGTAGACATTGACCTTCCTCCTGTCTTGAAGGTCAAGTGTGCAAAATTTCATTAATCTCCGAATTAAACTATCGATTTGTTTAAAAACATACCCACAACGTGACTGTATATATTTAATATCTTTCTTTTATACTAGCTGAAGTCTCCGGTGTTTTCCGGGCTTTAAGATTTTCTTTTGTTTTGAAGGTCAAGTGTTCAAAATTTCATCAATATTGGAACCAAATTGTAGATTTAAACAAAAGTCGGCTTGCATGTCTCACATACTCTTAATTAAATGAATTGAAATAGATTACTATTTTTAATTCACTGGAATTTTCGTTTCAATAAGTTTTAATCGTGTTTTAATCCATAATATGTTGAAGTATTGTTTTAGACTTTAACCCTTTATAGGACAACATTTTTTTAACGATACGCCCTTAATTGTTTGATCTATATATTCTATATTCATTTTGATGAAAAGAAAAAACATAATTTTTTTTGCTTTTTTGAAATTTTCAATTTTCCAGCGGTCTTTTTTCTGACCGGTGTTCATTTAGGTAAAAAAAAATAAATTATTTAAAATTATTGTTTTCATTACAAAAAGACAGGTTGTTAAGGAAAAATGTACTTTTATTTATTTGCTTTACAGGAGAATAACTGCTTTGATAATTTTATAGAGAAACTGACCAGGACGCGATTTTCGTAAATTTACTCAACATGTGCGATCTTCGGGGCGGTTGGTTCGACTCAAAACCTCTGTGCGTTACCTCAGAATGATTACAACCCATACTGGCGATTATAACTTGTAAAAATAAAGAAATATAGACCTTAATGTTGCTGGTCTCAAAACTATACGTTTTTAGCTAATGACTAATGACCTATAAAGGGTTTCTTGTTTTATCAATACAAAAAGCACGTGAAATTCTTTTATGATTCATTTGAAATCAGATATTTCAAACAAATTGTGAAAAGCAGTTTATTATAGTTTGTTATTGTAGGTTCTAGGTGTAGATTTAAGGGTATAATTAAATATGGCACACCCTCGTGTACTACGATCAGCCTTCTGTAGAGTCCCCTCGCTGCTATAAAGCACTTTTTACAACGTAGGGTGGGAAATCGATTTTATCAATATTCATACCGGTATTCGAAACAAGGTCGGTCGATGTTTTGTAGTTTGCTAAATCTGTGTGCATTTACTAGCCTTGCTTGATTTATTAAACCGAGCTTTTTTACTCGTTGAGTACAATTTTACATTATGGTGTTTTGTTGGGTTCCTTATTTTTTGCAATACCATTGAGATTAACTGCACACAGGAGTTTCCGAGGAAAAATAATTCCTTTCAGGATCTATCTTAGGGGATTCTGGTATTTTAAGGAAAGGAAGTGTAATGTTTGTCATACGTAGCTCGTGCCAATGTGGTGTAGAGGCTGAGTATTATTGTAGCGGGTGAAGGTCGTACACAATAATGATACTTAGGTGATCTATGTACTGATACTTATTAAGGAGCTGCTTGTAGCAAAAAAGGGTGCACAACTTATGGCTGAATGACGCAGATATTGAAACGCTTTTACTATAAATTTATTGATCCTCTCTACAACTCACTTGCTGAAACTTTATAAACTATTGTACATAATGTTTTTCTCTTTACTTTTTATAATAACTATAAAGAAAAAAAAAAACTTTTTCTACTAATGTATATTATACTTTAGGTACTTGAAATATAGTAATCGTTTTATATTACCCACACTCAGGCGGTGCCTTAGTGGGTTTTCATTTCTTGTGTATATTATTTGGTATTATATATTATGTTATTATATACTATCTATTAATATGTATAATATATGTAAAGAAATGAAAAATAAATAAAGTAAAAAAAAAAAAAAAAAAAAACTAACGTGCATCGCCTTTTGTAAGATCTTGCAAGCATTCCATCTCGCTTGCACTCATCCACATTCGTTCAATCATCACAGGAAGGATGGTAAGTTCTGGGAAGGTAAAGGGTATGAGGAATGGTAATTATCTGGGGGTCAGTGAGTCCAGGAGTGACGAACGTTTGATTCCACCCCTCCCACAGCGGTGCAAGTCGATGTTCCGAGAGAGTCCCATTGGAGAGTTCAAAAGGTCTCCCTCAACCAGTCTCTCTCGATCACGCATTTGTTGGATAGATGTATCCGCTGCAAAGACCCGGATAAACCTCACCCCATAAATCCGGGCACCCCTGCTAAAATACCAAACGTAGCGAACTTCTTGGGGTGACCTATGACAGAGGTGTCGGTTAGCCAATAAATCGTTCTCGATGCTGCGGTATCCACACCGCCTCCCAAATTGAGATGATCAGGAGATATTAATACTTTGGTTTATCTGAGATTACGAGTATGTTTATAATCGTGGCATATTTAGAATGTATATCTAACTTGACTCACGAACGTTCTATATGATGTTATTCTGAAGCGGTAGGTTCGTTTACTGACGACGCTCGCCGGTCGATCGGCTAACATTGTTTTTTTTGTAACCATTCGAATATTATACAGAAACGTCCGGCATGTTATCTCTGTCATGGGTTATTACTGCTGAAACCTATGGAGATACCTTAAAACTACATAGGTAAACTATATAATCATTACGCCGTTTCCCGGCAGGGGTAGGCAGAGAGGACGGACCGCCAAACAACTCGGTCTTGACACAAACTCTTTGTCTCATTCACATCCATACATCGTCTCATACATACTCTTCTATTATTCTGACTCTTGACATGGCCCGACTCAAGTATCTGATTCACTTGGTCGTGCCATGTCTTCCTCGGGCGTCCCCGACTTCTACCATTAACATTTGCATAATTTATTCTCAAAAAAAAAAAAATATATATATATATATTTATTTTAAGAGTTTGCAATAGTCCCACCGACTTCCGATAGTTGGGAGCAGTTGGAACACTTGTGCGGTATTCACATTATTTCACACAAGTACAGGGTTTTCCAATAAGAGGGGTTATTTTGATATTCAATCGTAAAAGATCAATGGTTTCGTTGCTTGTGTGGCACGTAGCGCCGTCTTGTTGAAAGTAAACGTTGTCCAGATCAATATCATCCAGTTACGGCCATAAAAAATATTAATAATCTCTCGATAGCGCAATCCATTCACCGTAACTGTTGCTCCAGCCTCATTTTCGAAAAAGTAAGGTCCAATGACTCCGCCGGACCATAAACCGTACCAAACAGTCACACGTTGAGGATAGAGAGGCTTTTCAACAATAACTCTTTGGTTTTCCGAGCCCCAGATGCGACGATTTCGCTTGTTGACGAAGCCACCGAGGTGGAAATGGGCCTCATCACTCAAGATGATTTGCATTTGATTCACTCAAGTGAATTTTAATAATTTCAATGCGTTGTTGAAGCGTGTATCGTTCCAATTTTATTAATGGCGTAGTTTCTACTTGTCAAATGTCAAAAAATGACAGCTTTGAAAGTAACATCTACCGAAATAGCGGGCTATTCAAAAAACACCTCTCATTGGAAAATCCTGTATTTTGTTGTCTTTATTCAACAAAAAAGAGAGATAAAACATAAGAGTCTCAACTGTTCCCCAATGGGGTATATTGTGAGGTTAAAAGTAGTGGGGATGCGAAGAAATGAGAGAGAGAGGAAGGTGGGAGCCTGGCTATTCAAATCTATTCACCATATTTCGCTAAAGCCATTTCAAGCAACGTTACAAATCTGAATGATGATCTTTCAGTATAGCGATACTGATCGTATCAACCACTCTGAAATTAATGTAACATTATTATTGGCAATTTCGAAAAAAATATTTTTCTGTTTTACGCGATCCTTGGCTCTTTAAGGACGAGCCGCTTCCATCAAAACAAAGTTCCTGACATTTTTCACTTTCCTTTCAGGAAAATCGCTTAGGAAAATAATACCATCGCTAGATTTTGACAGGAGCCATTATTTAAGCAACACCGCCCCACGAACCTGAAAAATAAACTGAAAAACACCGGAGATTCACACTGAAAATGAGGCTCCATAGTAAATATTGGACCATGTAACTAAGGAAGGACACGTAGAAAGATTGAATTTACGTGGTTCATAAATAGTAATAATAATACCCCTTATAAATGTAACCTCCGGCCGCAAGTTTCTTGTTGACGAAATGTTAACTTTTTTTTACAATACTTCACATAACTCCTCAAAGGAGGCCATGTGGGGCCTATGCCAATTTCCCTTGAGGCCTATGTCATCTTTAAGGATTCTATGAGTGGGGGCTTTTTGAGGACAGGAAGGAGTGAAAATGGGTCTTGAAGAGATCCATGTTGTAGGAGGGAGAAATCACAAAGGCCGGCAAATCGTTCCACAGCCGAGCTGTTGAACACAAAAGCTAGTCCTAGAAATGACTCGTTATCATGTGACAAATGTCAACCGCGTACATATGTTGGGAGCGCGTTTGACGTGTTTCCCAATCACGCACCATTAATTTTGCGATCAATGACGCTAGTTCCTCGGAGTATATTCTATTGTAATATCGGTAAAACAAGAACAGCATATCTACCTGATAAAGATTTTTTTGTGTTTCAGTGTTTTTATTGGTTTTATCAGTTTTTAGGTGTGTTAAAACAAAACCACCAAGCTAGGCACATGCACGTATTGTGGAGGAATCTATCTAACGGACCGCGAACAGAAAAGGGAAAATAAATGGTACTCCGTGACGATGCCACCAGAATATTGAAAAGCCCTATCTTATTCATGGTCTCCTTTTGGTTCCCTCAAAGAAAAAAAAACTCCACGTTGAATTGCAAGCAACGCGGTTTCGAACTTGTAACTTGGTCAGTTGCGCGGTAGAAAAGGTATCCTAAAATATCACAAGAAATACTGATTTTAGATGTGCGTGTTATTCGGTCCCGTTTTCAAAATGTCATGTGGACATTCTACTTATTTTGATAGCCAAGTGTGCAAAATTTCATTTATCTCGGAATAAAATCATAGATTATTATTTTTTTGGTAAACTAATGTTTAAGACAAGATTTTTTTATGCATAGCACAAAGGGTAACAATTATTTTTCAAGCAATAATTATTCGCCTGAAACACTCAAGTTCAAGTATTTCACCTAAAAATGTAGACAATTTGTCTCGACGCCATCTAGTGAGAGAGTTAGCACTTACAATGCCTTTCTTATATAAAATAAAGTTGGTTGTTTTCAGGTGAAAAAATGTAACAAGCAGTAATTGTTGAATGAAACACTAGTATATATTGAATTATTTCAAGGATAAGAGATAAGCCGCCATAGCTCAGTGTTCAGAGCTGTCGACCGGAAATCGAAGGGACACGGGTTCGAATCCCGTTGGCGTCATGTATCTTTTATCAGGAGATTTTTCAATGTTGATGAGTGTTTCAGGCGAATAATTATTGCTTGTAAAATAATTAAAATCATAGATATGTTTAAAAATCAAACCCACGCTGCCCGCTCGCTCTGACTCACACTTCGAAAGATTTCCATTCAGTGACTACATAAAAACTTTTCTACTCCAATGCAAATCTGACACATCTTCTAAGTTCTTTAACCTTTCGGCAACAAATGAATGGATAATGAAAATTGATGGTACAAGTGTTCAAGAAGGATTCTTCCTTTTCAAAAAAAATGTTTTCCTTAAGGCTTTACATCAAGAATAAAAGACTGGTGCTAAGCGTTCACTCTCCTAAAGATATGAATAAAAAATTGAATGGAAAACAGGGACTAGAATTTTTAAATGTATAAAGATTATTTTTCAAAACGTTTATGAATATACTACTTAGTTCAAAAGTTTTTTTTTTATTGCGGCTTCAGTAAAGGTTTCCAAATGCCTGGGGCTAGGGGGACAATGACACCCCCAGCATTTGGAAATGTTATGAGGCGAAAGGATTGGTATTTATGAAAGATGATTTTAGATAAAAGATGGTTGGTTATTATTATGTTTTATGTGTATACCGCAGAGAGTCCCAATTTCTCCCAACCGTATGGAGTCAGTGAGACTATGGCATCCCCAATTGGGATGTTTTGTGAGGCTGAAGATAGTGGAGAGGAGAAGGAGATGGCGAAGAGGAAGGTGGGGAAGTACCTGGATATTCATATCTAGTCACCAACTAACGACGTTTCAATTCTGAATGGTGGTCTTACACCAGGGCGATACTGAGAGTATCTTCCAATCTGGAACGTGCCTAAAATATACTATCGCTATTCAAATGTTTTTTTGTTTCTATTCTTCCTTCTTCTCCCTACTTATCGTTTAATCTTCTGTTCCTCCACTCACCTGGCTTAAGTTCTCAGAAAATGATAATTATTTTTTATGTATCTTTAGATATTTTTAGTATTTAGTTATTAAAACCCTCTCGTACCGTAGGGGGTAATTCACTTACCCCAAACGAGAACTTTGTGCGAAATCTAAGTTGTATTTTACATTAAATACTCAATAATCAAAGTGATTCTAGAAAAGGAATTCGGTAATCGATATTTATTTATTTTTTGTATTTTTTGTTGTTTACGCCTTTAACGCTTTTACATAAAACAAGTCTCAATTAAAAATTATTATAATGTTTTTATTCCCAGATACATGAATGGGATATTCAATTCAATTTATCCATTTTAGTACTATAGCGAACAATAGATTACAAAAACAAGACACGAAAAAAATTAATAGTAAAAATAACAATAATAGAAAAAGTAAGATTTTACCATATATTATTTTATTTATTTTACCATTATACCCACAATCAAATAGATTAGACCATACTAGTATTAAAAATGATATAAGGATTAAATCTCAAACTAGGATCAGGAAATTTTTAAAAAGCAATCTATCTGCTAAAAAATTAGTAAAAGCAATAAATACTTGGGCAATACCTCTATTAACATACTCATTTGGCATAATTAAATGGTCCAATACAGATTTAGATAACTTAGAAAGATTAATTAGAACTACGCTAACAAATTTTAATTGCCATCATCCAAATTCAGCTATAGAACGAATTAATTTACCTAGAAATTTAGGAGGTAGAGGCATAGTCAAAATAACTTGACCGGTCGGTGGCCGAGTTGACATCTCACTTGGGTCCCACTCGGGCGTAGTGTGTTCAATTCCTCGGCTGGCTAAGTCCTCCATCACAACACAAGCAACATTTTCAGCTTAATGTGGTGGTAGTAGGAGATTTTTAAATATTGTCAGGTTATTCGTAACCCGGGAATGTTTGTCTTCTTTTTGAAAAAAGTTTTTTTTTTTTTTTAATAAACTTCTTTGAAACATAATCAGGTAGATATGCTAAGAACTTTTTTCCATAGGAAAGCTCATAGATCAGAAATGCACAAAATAATTTGCAAGGCAGATAGAAATATTACACCTTTAAATTTATACGATGAGAATGCCAACATTTTTATAAATCCCAACCAGGAATTATTAGATTCCTGGTCAAATAAAATTTTACACGCAAAACACTTCAATTATCTCAATCAAACGTATGTTGACAAATTTTCGTCAAACAAATGGTTGAGTATTGGAGAGTTGAGCGCAGAAATAGAAGGATTTATGTTTGCCATTCAGGATAGAGTCATTAATACTAAAAATTAAAGGAAGCATATAATCAAAGATACAAATCAAATTGATGATTTACGTAGAAAATGTTTGGCTTTTCCGGAAACTATAGAACATATTTTATCGGGATGTTCTATATTAGCACCGTCCGAGTATACATTTAGGCACAATCAAGTTTTAAAAATAATTCACCAAAGTTTGGTAAAAAAAACATAACTTGATTGACTGCCGTAATATAGTACCATATTATGAATACGAACCAAATTCATTTTTAGAAAAGGAATTTTATAAAATATATTATGATAAAACTATACTAACAGACCGAGCAATTAGTCATAATAGACCCGATATAGTTTTACATGACAAAATTAACTTATATCATTGATTTTGCTATTCCAAATTCCTGTAATATTCAAAAATCTGTTAATGAAAAAATACACTGATCTAGGAAATGAGATAAAAAGAATTTGGCATTCTCAAAATATAAAAATATTACCATTTGTTATTTCGGCTACTGGCATTATACCTAGCTCTCTCATTAAAAATTTTGGCGTATTAGATCTATCAAAAAATTTATATATAAAGATGCGAAAGTCAGTCATTTTGAATACATATAGGAAAACGAAAGATTTTTTAAATATTTATGTTGAGGGATCAGTAGGATTTATAGGCCCTATTAGGAGTTCTACCGAACCGAACTCTCTGATATGAAAATATCTGGAGTCGGTGAATTATTTTCCCATTTGATCTCTGGTGAGTTGACGTGTTCTTGTTCTTGTATTGTTTTGTATTTATTTTGCTTATATAATGCACTTGCATAATGTTGATTGACTAGATAATCATTTGTGGAAAAGTGTGTGGAAGGGTTTAGTTATTCCTATGGGGAAGATTTAACCCGGATAAAAAATCGGAAGCAATAAAAAATAAATAAATTAATTAAAAAAATAAAATATCCTGTTACTGTTTTTAAGGTATTACATATATATATAAGTCCTCCATCACGATTTTTCGCTTACTGTGGTGGCAGGAGGAGATTCAAATTTTGTCAGGTTATTCGTAACCCGCGAAGGTTTGTCTTTCTTTTAAAAAAAATGTATTTATATATTTTATACGTATTTTCATATATATAAACAGGGTCAAAAATTAATACTGTAAATTACCGCCCAATCTCAATACTCACGGTATTTAGTAAATTTTTTGAGCGCATTGTCTACGATCAAATTTACACAACAATTGTTCGTAATATACAAAACCAACAACACGGATTTCTTCAAAAAAGATCAGTACTAACAAACTTGGTAAATTTTACGGAATATTTAACGTGCAATATGGACAATAGAAACCAAGTAGATGTAACCTACACTGATTACTCTAAGGCCTTCGATAAGGTAAACCATTTCATTCAAAAATTAAAACAATTAGGCATCCATGGTGACTTACTCCGGTGGCTCACTTCATACCTTTGGAGTAGACTTCAAAGTGTCTTGGTTGAGGGAACAAAGTCCAGCTTCTTCTCTGTGCCCTCCGGTGTACCTCAAGGTTCTCATTAAGGACCATTATTATTTAATGTGTATATATACGATATTTACAAATGTTTTTTACATGCTAATTACCTAGCATATGCAGATGATAAAAAAATATACTTAGTTATTAAATCAATCAACGACTTTTTGTCTATTGCAAGTCTCCTCCAAACCAGCCTCTCACGATCTGTTAAGCGACGCAGCTTGTGGGCAAGCGCATGCCGAACACACCTGACCCGATGAACTCGGCACCATCATGGCAGAGGTGTTTGGTTCCTGGGGCGGCGGTACTAAAACCCGCCTCCCAAATTGAAAGTAATCTAGTTTCTAGTTGCAAAAAAATATTATGTGTTATTTTATTCACATTTTTGCCTGAATCTCTGGCGATTACTTTTTCCTCTGCACTACGGTACTTTTGCATGTATTGCAAATCACGTAGTTAGAGTGAGCACTTGTAAACTGTAAAATAACTTTTAAGTGTTTCTTGCATAGTTTGGATGGTCAATTTTTAACGAGCTCGGTTTAGCGAAACGGAAAACTTCGAGTGCCATTAGGAAAAGAATATATTAATACTGTGCCGTTACAACAACGTGGAAACTTAACAAGTGACTCAACTTTGTAACCTAAAAGATTATTTTTAAAGCTTGGACGATATAGCTCAGAAGTATAGAGCAAATCCTGCCATTTTGAAAAATATATATTTTTTAATTTTAAATAATTTATTTTTGGAATAATTTAATGTTTCATTATTGAAGGACAATATTAGCGATTCTTAAATGAAAAATCAGAAAAATATACGGTCACATCTAGGACTTGATCAAACCCAAGAGTTTTGCACGGCAATTACGTACATTAATAAATTTAGGTTTTACTCATTATGTTATTCCAAAAATAAAATGTTCATCCCAAACTTGCAGAAAAAGTCAATAGATGGCACAGATTAAAATAAAAATAAGATATATTTATCTAAGACACTGTCTAGATTGCATGTAGTTCGAGTTTAATATTGCATTCATACATATAGAGCTTGTAATTATGTTATACTTTCAGTCGTCATTTTATGATCTAATAATTTAGATAACAGCCAATAAAAATGTGCGGTGCGAAAATGAAGATAATGTTGATAGTTAAATATGACCGAAGGAGATAGGGTCCCATTAGATCAGTGGTAGAGCGGTGCCTCAGCAAGGCAAGGGTCCTGGGATCAAGTCATAGATGTTACCGTATATGACTTCGCGTCAAAGAACTATGTTTCTAATTTTCTCTAATTTATTAAAACAAAACCAAATTATTCTCTGAAATCAAAAAAAAATGTAGGAAGGTACTTAAATACCTACCCAATTATTTATAAACCATATATTTCATGTAAAATTTTTGCAAGTCAAGTGTGCAAGACTTCATCATTCTTGGAATACAAATATTGATTTTATTTAAAAAATAAAATCACGCTGCCACTGACACTCTTCGTAATACAGCTAATAATATTAATAAATTTCTAAGGTCTTCCTTTCTATATAAGAAATAGAGATACTTATATCCTCACTGGGTTCTCCCATGCTGGGGATTGCATTTAAAGTTTATTAAAATTTAGTTGTAAGGATAATATGTTTTTTAGATTAGTGGTTTCGGATTTAGTTTGTATTTGTTGTCAGTATATTTTCTATTTCTGATCGTCCAGTGTTTTCTATTTAGCTTTTTGTTTGAGATTTAAGCTTATTATATTTTCGCAAGTTTTGAATGAGAGTGGGATTTTTTGTAGATTTTGATAAATTTTCACAGTGAACAGCGCAGTTCATCCGTCTCAAACAGCAATATGCCAAATAGAAACATATATAGCGAGGGGTGGGTGTATTCAATCAGGATAAAGGTATCCGAAGCGGTATGCAGTGAAGTGCAATGGTTCGGATAAGGCCGCCAATACAAAGCGACCAGTGAATTGGAAATTTAGTCCCGTAAATCGTTTCTATCTGGGCTGAGATAATTACGTTATGCAATATAGATAGCTCATTTTGTTGAAAACGTAATCATAATTACACGATATGCACATGGATAATTGTATGCAAGCGTTGAAAGGTGTGGGCTTGGGTGCGGAAATGAAGAATCGGATATTATGTTACCCGTTCTATGTCGATGACGCGTACGTAATTCTAACCGAATTGAAGATCTACATGAATACTCTCTTACTAATAAAAAAGTGTTACCAAATTTAACAAAAGTCATCAACAACGATTTATATATCGTAAACGGCTGTTTAAAAGTGTCAGCTGCGTAAAAGAAAAAAAGCGTTTATTAGTAAGGCGCATAGTGTCAAGGATAAACCAAGTATGATTCTAGGTAACGTTGTTCCCTGCCAAAATGTTCCCAGTTAAAATGTCCCCAGTTAAAATGTTCCTTGTCAAAATATTCCCAATACAAATATCCCCAGTTAAAATGTTACCAGTAATAATGTTTTCAAATTTTCTCAATTGGAAACAAGCAAAATATGATTATATTTGCACACTCAGTCAGCAGACTCAGCATTTAATGACCCAACTTAACCTAACCTAACTAACTAACATTTTGGCATGGGAGGTTTTAACTAGGAACATTCTTACTGGATATATGTTGACAGAGAACACTATTACTGTCCCCGACCAAGGATGTATGCAAAAATATTTTATTATGAATTTAAGTAAGGCTAAAGTGATGGTGCTTGAAAAAGAGAGTATGAAAGCAGTGTGCAATATAGTCGTGAATGATGAATTCTTGCAGCAGGTCAAAGAGTTTGTGTATTTGGGAAGTATGTTTACGAGAGAGACTGATAATATGGATATTGAAAGAAGGGTAATTGCAGGAAACTCCATTAATGGAAGACTGAACACGGTTGGGGCTAATAAAATGTCTAAATAAGTGAAGCTAGCAGTCCATAATGAAGTGCTGGTACATACCCTATATGACATTGAGGCATAGAACTGGCAGAGGAAGGATTAAAGTAGATCCAATGAAATCCATGTATGATGTTCGCAAATAATGTTAAGCTGATATAAGCGTAACGAATAAGATTACGAAAGGGATGTTTACATGTTTTGTACACGTAGAAAAATATACAATGTGAAATGAATGTACGAGGTAATTAGGGACACACGAGAAAGACAAACAACGACGGCCGGCATAGTCCAGTGGTAACGCATTGGACTGCCATTCCGAAGGTCAAATAAATCGAATAGTCAAATAGGTCCCAAATAAATTTTATTTGATTAATTTGTGTTATTTCACAATTAATTAATTAAAATAATATATAGTATATTTGCGGCACGTTCCAGAGTGGAAGATACTACCAGTATCGCCCTGGTGTAAGACCACCATTCAGAATTGAAACGTTGCTCGAAATGGCTTTAGCCGTGTTTAGTGACTAGATCTGAATAGCCAGGTACTTCCCCACCTTCCTCTTTCCCTTCCCCACTTACCTTCAGCCTCACAACATCCCCCAATTGGGGATGCCATAGTCTCACTGGCTCCAGACGGGAGCAGTTGGGACTCTTGTGAGGTATTCACTATAAAAAAAAAAAAACAAGGCCTGGAAAAATTAATTAAATACTTGAGTCGAGTCATTTAAAGAGTCTGTATTTACTACACAATGGTATTATGAGGCGGTGTATAGATATTAATAAAACAAGAAGTGCCTACCAAAAGAGAATTTATTTATTTCTTCATATTATACTGTCCTGATGAAGCTACGGTTGTAGCGAAACCCGGTCGGCATTAAGTATTTACCTATAAGTGATGTTTACAAAGTTATTGTTTAATTTTAAATTAGAATTTATTTAATTTACGGTACAACAGAAATCAATTAAGAGTAACAGATTTCTTTTTTTATCATTTTCATCATTATATAAATATATTCTGTTTTAGGAATTTAATTCAATTGCGCCAATGCTATTGTCTTGCGCTGTGCTAGAACATCTGTTCTGCCGTGTGGTATCTTGAACAAGTCGTGGCGACGATTTAGATTGACGTTTTCAGGCACTGTTATAAGCAAAATCATTTCTAGAGGAACGGACTGTCAATAGTATTTGCAAGATTTGCAGAATGTCTTGTATATAGGCTAAATCTATTCGTTGCCTCAAGTACACATTATGATGCATGAACCTTTCATTCTCAAAAGTTCCTCAGGTCCATATGTATATATTTTCCATGATGTTCACATTAATCACATCAAATCCGTACGGCAGGACGCTTTGAGGTTAGGGGTAGAAAGGGGAAATTACTCATACGATAAACTTTAAATAAAATTGTTAAACCTTTCCTTTTTACAAAAACAATGGAAAGACTAATCTCATATACGTTTTCAAAATTATTAACAGTATGATTGACTTACCCACTTTGTTGTAACTCATCCCTTTCAATATCCCTTCCCGTATACCCAGAAATAATGAATTGCTTGTCCTCAATCAACACTCCACTAATTATGGATGCCATTCACAAATTTCCAGAATAGCCAGACTCATGGGAAAAGTCAGGGCTTTGAATTGTTTGGTGTAAGTCTTAATGATTTTTGTCAGTCTATTGCGCAAGTCATATTTTAAATGGATGTGGCAGAAGTCAGGAGCTCCCTCAAAATTTTGTTCCTGCTTTGACTTGCCCTCATCTTTATTGTTTTCTGTGCCCCCTTCTTAGCATTTTGTAAATTATTCCCATATTGCATCATTTCTTCCTGTATTAATTTCGTAATGTGTTGTAATTTCACATAATCCTCTAATAAATTAATAAATACCTGAAGATTTTTTTTGTGGATTTGTTCCAGTACATTAATGTATTTATATTGGTGTGGAGTCCATACACGACAAGCATACTCCTGCTAGCTTCTTATAATTGATAAGCTTTCGGATTTCACTACGTAATACTAGAAGTCGGGATTGTTTTTAGTGCAGAAATTCTAGTACTAACTACCATATGCATTCCTCATTTCCCAGAATACTTATGGAGGGAAATAATTATATTCAGTCAGTGGATATATTTAATTTATCACTTAACAAAGAAGTTTAGTTTTGTACAGTAAATATGTATTGCGTCAATATATATTTTTAATATGAATATATAAAACACCTAAGAAGGGTGTTTATAAAGAGATAAATAAATAATGCCATCGAAAGTGAGGGCGTGGCGACGATATGCGCCGTGATCTGCTAGCCAGGATATATTTGTAAATTATGCGACCCCCTCTCCAGCCAATTCCAGAAGAGGCGGTCAGAACAATTTACGAAGCGCCGTAATTACGCAGCTGTCATCTGTCAAAGTGACAGATCCCATACAAAGAAATAAGATTCCGCGGCAGTTCCCCAATTGATCTGACCTCCTCTTCTAAGGAAGATAATAGCGTAGTGTGTCAGCCCAACATATAATACGTATATCCCAAATAATGCGTAATGTTTCTAAGGCTTAATTGCGTAAGTAAGTTGATTTGTTACCTCAAAAAATATTATTTTTAATATATTTTATTAGTAAATTATTTTTTGCACGTATAATTTTTGGGTATTTTCGGTTGAGTCAACAAATTTTGAGCGAATTCATGTTTTATCACTCTGAACGGTAAAAATAGCGCTTTTCTGCTGATTTGCAATTACCTTAACGACATTAAAGTCTGTGTGCGCGGCACTTTATAATTTCATACTGTGTACACGGTGCTTTAAACTGTTCAAACATGACTCAGGAAATGTTAGGGGGAAGGTGGATAACTCGAATAGGACAATTTTTGAGATGCCAAAAAAATATGAAAAGCATGAAAATGTGAAAATTCCATTAAAAATAAATTATTCTTCTTTAGCCAACGTTTCGGATTACAATACCCACAATCAGAGCATATAGAGTAATAAGACATCACAGCTCTGATGATGGACGAAACATTTTGGACAGAATTACAATGTCCACCATGGACAATGTAATGCTGTTATAACATGCAACACGGCATTATACCTCAAAAATAAATTTCTATAATACTAATTTTAGCGTTGAAAAACTCAAATCAAATGCGTTCGTTTCTACATAAATGTATCTATATATATGCATATGCAAACAGAGTTGAGTCAAATACAATACGTACTCGAACAGATGCATTGTTTGCATACAGCATATTTTAAGCTTGTTACTAGACTTATAAAATTACTTATTAAAATATATTTTATTATTTTTTTTGGTAAACTGATGTTTAAGACAAGATTTTTTATGCATAGCACAAAGGGTAACAATTATTTTACAAGCAATAATTATTCGCCTGAAACACTCATCCACATTGAAACATCTCCTGATAAAAGATACATGACGCCAACGGGACTCGAACCCGTGTCCCTTCGATTTCCGGTCGACAGCTCTGACCACTGAGCTATGGCGGCTTATCTCTTATCCGCGAAATAAGTATTTCACCTAAAAAATGTAGACAATTTGTCTCGACGCCATCTAGTGAGAGAGTTAGCACTTACAATGCCTTTCTCATATAAAATAAAGTTAGTTGTTTTCAGGTGAAAAAATGTAACAAGCAGTAATTGTTGAATGAAACACTAGCATATATTGAATAATTTCGCGGGTAAGAGATAAGCCGCCATAGCTCAGTGGTCAGAGCTGTCGACCGGAAATCAAAGGGACACGAGTTCGAGTCCCGTTGGGGTCATGTATCTTTTATCAGGAGATTTTTCAATGTGGATGAGTGTTTCAGGCGAATAATTATTGCTTGTAAAATAATTGTTAAAATATATTTTAGTGAAGCACTTCATAGACATATGATTAATTCCTATGTCTGTGGAAGCACTTACATTTTTGGAACGTTTTGGTAAACCTTTTAAATCTTTCTTTTTTGAAAACATTAATGCGAAAACCAGACAAAATGTTATTTCTCAGTGACGTTTTGCAAAAACATTTGGAAGTGTATGCACATTGCAACATAGTCTTGTTCACCACAAGACAATGTTTTTGCCAGCCTAATCCCCGTTGTTTTCTCATTTCCACTACTCAGGGCTCTTCAAACCGATATTTTAGCCCACACAGAATCCCCAAAGATGATATATTGACCTGTTAGAAACCTCAGAGCAGTATGTGAAGTTAGAACGACAAAAATCCACCCCTTTATCAAATATAATATCAAATGATATGAAATTTTACGGAAGAAACAGCAAAAGCAATAAATATGTTTTATTTACGTTAGAAACAAAACGGTTTGACAGACGTCGTAAATAAATCAACATTTGTCAAAATACTCGGATATAATATATACAAAATTGTTATTTGTCTTTTATCTTGTTCAGTGAATTGGTTGGCAAAGCGTTTACGTCCAAAACCTCCTATCTAGGAGGTTTTAGTACGTCCCATCTAATTTAAAATTCATATCTAGGTTGCGTCCGAGTATTGCCCGACGTCGTATATCGCCGTCCTATTTGAATTTCATAACGGTCAGTGACTGAGTTGGTATCGCGTCTAGTTCTCACCCACACGGAGAAAAATTACTTAGGTATATTAAATACTAGCTAACGTGTACCCGGCGTTGCTCGACTTTTGTCTGCTTTCAATAAATATAAAATGCGTGTATTATATATATAAACCTTTTAGAAGAAATTATCTAAATGATGGCGAAAACCATATCAAACTCCGTTGTATAGTTTAAAAGAACTAAACGCACAGACAGACTGACGCGGATAGTAACTGTTATGTTCCCACAAATAGTTCTCCAACTCGTCGTGGAAGGAGATTTTAAATAATAGGTTCTTGTGTTTAAATCAGGGATTTATTAATACTTTGCGTATTACAGTGGTGACTCGATAGTCGACTACTAGAAGCTGGCTAAATGGAATCTGAGAAGAGTAAGTTTGTCTGGGAGCATTCCCACTGGTCCTGGCGACTACTGGCCACTAGCTGCCATCTTACGGACTTCCAAGCAAGCTCTATGCACTGCCCTCTATGGGTGCATCTGTGAAGCTCTTATTTCCCAACAGTAACTTTGTTTTATACTATTTAGAAATAGTATAAAAATATATATTTAAATTCTTGTTAAAAACGGGACTGCAGGATTTTAACGAATGAACTAATAGGTTTAATGTTAAACTTTTAGAAAAAAAGGAATGTATTAACGTCACATCGGGACACATGTTCATAAATATCATTATATTTTCTCATTTCATCATTATAAATTAACAGGGTAAACGCAGGTGCATAAATACGTGTTCCGAGATATTCTGAAAATATTAATTACTTTATTAGAAAACGGCTGGCTGTCCCATTTTTAACAGGATTTTATTAAATCAGCAATACTCATATGTCTCCGTTCAGGCGTCGTGAGTTCAATTCCTCGGCTGGGTAAGTTTAGTCCTCTGCCACGACACAATCAATATTTTCAGCTATCTGTGAAGACAGTCGGAGATTTTCAAATATTGTCAGATTATTCGTAACGTGGAGCACAGTTTTGTGTTGGAAATGTAAAGCCAAGTTTGTCAGACCTTGGATCCTGAAATACGCCCAAATCGTATTTCTTATGTTCTTCTTTATTTAATGGTGGGATTCAAATCCTTCAAAGGCGATGTAGAAGAGAATCGTTCAGAAGTTGATACCTGGATATTCAGATATGGTCATTAAACGCGGATAAATTCCCTCCAAGTAACTTTTTGATTCTGAACGGTCGTTTATTGCGAGGATTAAGTATATTTAATTAGATTAATTTATGTTATTTAAAATAATCTATTTATATAAATAGGAGTGTCTGTGGCGACCGGACATCGGACGGACGGTGTGGAGTTGATTTTTATACAAATCTACAGTTTTATTCCGAAACCGATAAAATTTTACAAACTTTTTATTATTTTTTTTTTTTAGTTTATTTATTTATACTGGGTTTTACAGATGATCACACTTACGTGAGAACAATCCACTTATAAAAACTCAGTTATTGTACAATTACAAAAATCTACAATTAAATAAAGATACAAAAAATTAAATACAGACACATACAATTAAATACAGATACATATAATTAGAAAACGAAAACATCAAAAAATAAAAATAAAATACACAATCATATAGAAGTTTTTAACTTAAAAAAAAAAAAAAAAAAAAAAAACTTTTTTTTAAACTTATTTCAAATAACTCCATTAAAACCCGGCGAACGCCGGAAAATTCAGCTAGTTCTAGTATATTTGCAGCACGTTCCAGAGTGATAGATACTTTCCACCCTTGTGTAAGACCACCATTGACAATCGAAATGTTGCTGAAATGGCTTTGGTGGCCAAATCTGAATAGCTAGGTTCTTCCCAACATTCCCCTTACAACATACCCCAATTGGAGATGCCATAGTCTCACTGGCTCCATACTGTTGGGAGAAGTTGGGACTCTTGTACGGTATCTATCTTCTATTTATACATATAAAGACGAGTATCTTTTCAAAACAATATTAAAATGATGTCAATATCTGATTTAGAAAAAAACTCGGGGACTTCAACTAGTTCACGTATAAAAATAAAATGGCACGAGTTCAAATTTCACGCACAAAATAACGTGAATGATTTTCACCATTTGGCGTTAATTTTTTAACAAACTGTTTTTGTTTAATGTGTATCCTGTTTGACAGTTCGTTAGACGCAAGCCGTGCGACAAACGAACAGTGTACAAATTACCCCTATTGGAGATGCCATAATGTCACTTGCTCCAGACGGTTGAGAGCGGACTATTATAAAAGGGCAATACTGGGAGTATATACCTCTCACGTAATAACTCGAAATCGTAAAATCTTGTTACCTTATCCCGTATTTTACCAGGTGCGTAATATGACAGCAAAAATATTCGCAAGATTTATTTTTATGATAAGGTTTTTCCGACAGAAATTTATTCAAAGTGAAGGGATATGATAGATTGGACATTTTTATAAAATTGGAACGATTTTTTTAATACGGTTCTTTTCAAAACATTTGCCTTTCTGTATTTTTGTTCTGATGGCGGAAAAAATCACGTAAACCTTTATGAAATAATATTTTTAGAATGACTCATTTAAATGGTAGCGTAATATTTTATTTTATTTGGTTTTTCGCCGAGCTGTGCTTTAATATGGATTATAAGAACTGAATATACCTAGTGAGTTAAATAACTTTAAACTGATTAATATATGAAACAATATTAGTAAAACATATAACAGTAACATAAAATAAAATACAAACTAGAAACATACTACAGGGTTTTCCAATAAGAGGTGTTATTTTGATATTCAATCGTAAAAGATTAATGGTTTCGTTGCTTGTGTGGCACGTAGCGCCATCTTGTTGAAAATAAACGTTGTCCAGATCAATACCATCTAATTCCGGCCATAAAAAATTATTAATCATCTCTCGATAGCGCAATCCATTCACCGTAACTGTTGCTCCAGCCTCATTTTCGAAAAAGAAAGGTTCAATGACTCCGCTGGACCATAAACCGCACCAAACAGTCACACGTTGAGTATAGAGAGGCTTTTTAACAATAACTCTTGGGTTGTCTTAGCCCCAGATGCGACAATTTTGCTTGTTGACGAAGCCACCGAGGCGGAAATGGGCCTCATCACTCAAGATGATTTGCATTTGATTCACTCAAGTGAATTTTAATAATTTCAATGCGTTGTTGAAGCGTGTATCGTTCCATTTTTTATTAATGGCGTAGATTTTACTAGTCAAATTTTAAAAAATGACAGCTTCAAAAGTAACATCTACCGAAATAGCGGGCTATTCAAAATAACACCTCTTATTAGAAAACCTTGTACATAAATAGGCAAATCACTAAAACTAAATTACCAACGCTACTCTAATATATAGGTTTCAACAAAGTTATGGTATAGATTAAGCTTAATTCTATATAAATAGAAAGAACAAATATATCAACAGTACATCCAAATTTGTCGCACAGATCATGCATCCTATTGGTAAGTAAGTGTGTCTGATAGATAGTTGTATATGTATTGCAGGAGAATGTTACATTTTGTCTTGTGTTCCTAGTTGGTACATGGAATATTCAGGTTTCGTCAGCTCTAAAATGGTTTCTGCTGGCAAATATAGTCAGTTGAGTAGCCACTTACGGTCAGCAAATAGAACATGATCACCAAATAATGTCAACACCTAACCTAACCTAACCTAAACAAATTGAAAATAACCTAACCTAACCATGTATTGAGCCTGATATTCTTTCACTGTCGACAAAAACATAGAATAGTGTCCAAATGATTTAATTTTTTTCAAATACGTATATTTTAATTTCGATTTTGTTTTCGTGAATAAATAAATGCAAATCTTTGATGTTAAAATTAACCCAATTCCCGACATCCGATCGAGATGAAACTCGGCAAATAGACTTGTTGTCAATGACAGTTCATTCAGTGGCACGCGAACATATACGTATTTCTCTCAAATTAGATGACATAACAGCTGTTAATATACTAAATAAATGTCAGTTCTACCCAATCGGGATTTGACGGAGATGTTAGAGCAGTTGAATAAAGTCCCTGGGGAGGAAGGTTAAATCCTGAGGAAACGGTTTTTTTTTTAAATTTTATAGGGCATTTTAAAAGTTCGCATAAGTCTTATAATCCCTAGGGAAGAAGGTTGAATCCTTAGTCAAACCATTGTTTTATTTGATGTTTTGAGTTTTTGATTTTTTACACCAGCTCCACACATGAAATCTTAAGGGAAATAACATTCCTCGTGGCCTATGTTATCTTTGAAATGATGTGGGGTGTTTTTTTTTAATGAAATGGGAAACAGAAAGATATGAGGGGTGGGTAGTAATCTAGGGGCCCGTGAGTCTTGGAGTGACGGATGTATGCATGCATCCCTTCCACTGCGGTGTAGGCAGGCAATGGATTAACTGGAGAGGTCAAAGGACATCCCTTAACTGTCCTCTCCCGATCAAGTCCGCCTTGCAGTTGGCACACAGAAGCATCCGCCTGCTAGGTCACCAATGGTACCGTCATCTCTTCAACTGGTGTATTGCGCCGCAGAAGGAGGGATATGTTCATATGTCCGTCACTCCTTGACACATTGATCCTTAGGCTCCTTCCCAACCCTCATACCATTTACCTTGCCAGAACTTCCTCTCCATCCTTTCCTTAAAAAAGAACCTCCATGCAGAATCCCATAAGATGACATAGACCCCGAGGTAAATTATTTTTATTTTGTGTGAAGTCGATAAAAGAAATTCTAACCTGTTATCAAGGAGTAAGAAAACCATTTTCTATAGGACTTGTAAACAGTATTCATGTTATTATTTTGAAACGTGTCTTGAGCAAAGGAGAGGTCTAACTAAGTTCAAGTGCTTTTTTAAAGGTCGATGAAAATATTGCGGACTCCGTTAAACGAGATTTAGTAGTCAGCCAGCAGACAGTAAAATCTCCTAGAAATCAAGTGGAAGCTACATTAATTCTAAAAACTGAGCCAAATCTCAATTGGCTAAGACAGAAATTCAGAGCGAAGCTAAGAAGCGAAGAAATAAAGTCAAAACGACGTTAGTGAAGAAGACGTGTACAAAAATATGCCAAGCGCGGCCCTTGTGTATTGGACAAACCTGCTGTTGAATTTTCCCTGTCATATCTCTAAAATGAAGTGGGAATCTTAAAGACATAAGAGATGATGTCGTGTAAAAACAATATTTGGCGCACGGCCAGGTGTTGTGGACGGACATACGGTCGCTTTTGCCCTAACGGGCCTAGAATATTGATATTTCCCAGGGATTTATTTTAATTATTTCTGATGAACGTATTACTAAAATCTCAGATGTTTCTAGAGGGATCTCTCGGGAAGTTAATTTATCTCCGATAATTCATCGAAAAAATATAATTTGATACTTAACAAAGTTGAAAAACGTTTTATAAATTTTTCAAACCGTTTTACATAAAATATTTTGATGGTAAGGTGCTGTTTTATTAATATTACATATAAATAACTTCTATCCGTAGGCATCGCTCTAGAAACATTTGAGATTTTGGTTGGTCGGAATTAATTAAAATCTGAGCCTCGAGCGAACCCCCATTATTAGAGTATTACATCGCCTTAATTCGTATATTAACTGCTGTAATATCATACAATTTTAGAGAAATGCGTAGGTATATGTCAGCGTTTGTATGCTTGATTACCACCAAAAGTTGATAATAATATTTGGATCATTTATATAGCGCCGTTTTTGTGCAAAATCACCTCAAGTGCGCTGTACAAATATATGATACATTTTTATAATAATCTACTGATTAAATATGGAGATAATATACAGTACCATACTTACCTGGTAGGTCACTTGAGATTAACACTTAATTAACATTAACTAATTGTTTATTAGCGAAATTTAGGTACAGGATTTAGGACATAATTGGAAAATTGAATATAATTGGACTTTCTCTCAGGAATGGTATATTTAATTTAAGGGTATGATAGCTTAAACAGGTAAGTTTTTAGTTTAAACCTGAATTCTGTTGGACTTGTTATGGATCTTAGTTCTGAAGGGAGTTTATTCCAAGCCTTCGGCCCAGATACTCAGAAAGCGCGATCACCAAACTTAGTATTTGGCTTGCGCTTAGGTTCCATCAGTCTGCCTACAGCTGATGTTGTTGCTGATCTAAGAGTTGACTGCCTCAGACCAGTGTTTTCCGGGACGCATAGTTCAGAGATGTAGGGGTTATTTCATTGATGGATTTAAACACCATCCAGCACAATTTGTACTGGATTCTTTCAGGACACTTGAGCCAGTGAAGGTTACGAAGGTGTTCTGAAATGAGCAAATATTCAGAAACCCCGGTTATGAGCCGTGCTGCTGTATTAAATCTCCAAGTCTATCTGTCGAGTTTCAGCTCCATCGGATGTTGGAAAGTGGGTTAATTTCCACTTCCAAGATTCCACTTCTTACATACATTGAAGAAAACAAAAGTGAAATTCAAATTGATTTAAGTATTTTAAAAGTGTCAATGTTTCTAAGATTCAATCAAAAACCTTAAATATTGTACATCGCAAAAAAAACTGCGGTTATTTTATATTTAAATAAATTCAGTTTTATATTTCTGGTAGTTTATCGGGTTTTATTACGAAGAATTAAAAATTTATCGCCCACCGTGAAAAACCAACATTTGAAACTGATTAAAATGCTTGTAATGACTCTAGCCGTGTTTGGTAACCAGATCTGAATAGTAAGGTACTTCCCCATCTTCCCCTTTCACATCTCTTTCCCCTCCCCATACCCTTCAGAATTCACAACAAACCATAATTAGGGATGCCGTAGTCTCACTGGCTCCAGTTGGCAAGGAGTTCTTGTGGGGTATTGACATTAAAAACCGCCTGTAAATTGTGTAGCCGCTTTGATAGTCTATGCAGTTTGGTCGTAGCTTGGCGACAGTCGACACGTTTTTATACCTTATCTCCTGTGTCAGATAGGGTGAGACACACAAGCACGGTAAAGTAGACCTGAGGTTTCAGTTCACGGAGGCGTAAAATGACATTTCTTTCATAGAGCTGGTCCGATATGCCCGAGAGGCTCCTTCCGTTTAACGTTGCCGGGTCTGGTCCAAAGAGAAGTAGAGTAGTCCGTAGTTCAGGGTGAGGCGAGGATCAGTCAGGTGTGTGGCTAGTATGTATAGGAGGTTCAACGCTACCAACCCCATTGTATAGGACACGATTCCTGTAATGTGAATGCGTCGGTACGCTTTCTTTTTAAAAAACTTATTTATTTGCTTACTTCCCTGTAGCACCACTCAGAAGTTTTATTTATTTTATAAATAACAATTACATTTTTATTTGGGGACTGAGCCTGGAAATCTGGTTCTTGCCAGGCCGTGGGCGCACCGAACCCTGCCTCGGGCTTGCGTCCCCCTTTGCGACCATGTCATCATCGTCCTGTGGTCAGCACGTCTGTTACATCTCCCTTTGTTTAGTTTATCTACGTTAGTAAGAGTTTTTCAAATATCGCCAGGTTATTATTTACCCGGAAAAAACTTGATTATTAGTGCGCTAAATTTCATCAAGAAGTTTCAAAATTCTGCTTTAAGGGATGGTAAAGGGGGGTTTAGTGGTTTATTAAAATTTTCTTGTAGACAGTGACTTTCCTCTTATTTTGATGGTCAAGTCTGCAAATTTTCATTAACCTCGAAGCAAAACTGTAGCTTTGTATAGCAAAAACAAACCCCCACAGACTCTTCTTTAAATAATAATATGATAGCTGAAGTCTCCGGCGTTACCCGGGTTTTATATATCTGCATCTAGTTTTTCGAAACCAGATCCAGATTGACAGTATTTTTCAGTTTATTTTGAACGTCAAGTGTGCAAAATTTCATTAAGAAGTATAACAAAGCTGCTTTAAGTTGTGAAAAAATGGAATGGGGTGGTTTTTTTTAAATCAAAATTTCGCCAATCTCGAAATAAAATTTTATATTTGTATACAAATAAAAACCTTGCCACCCACCACAAACTAGTTATTCTGTATATAAAACACAGACAGATGAATTATTGCCCTAGCGTGCCTTGCAAAAGCGACATACCACGAGTTTAAAAAAAATAAAAAGCTTGTGTAAGTAAATATTTCTAATTAAAGCCCCGAAAGGCCACCATCTTGGATATGCGAAAATCTTCTGAAGGTTAAATCGTGCCCATACATTTCTACACTCTAAGCAAAACGCGCCCTTAAGGTTGTTAATTCCAGAGAGGGTGTTTTATTGACCTCTTGGCCTAGTTTCCGGGCCTGACCTTTACAGCCCCTGGATATGATCTTTTTAACTGACGGGGTCTTTTCAACGACCCAGTGGAAGAAATAACGTTTGTAAAATTGAAAGGTGGAAAAACAAGGGGCTTAAAAAAGACTCGATTACCCCTCACTAACGGTTACAAAGCTAGTTAAGTAGGAACTTGGAAATATTAATTATTATTGAAACACCCTGTACAAATATAATTTGTCGTTATGATTGATGCCCGAATGCCAGTGAAATGGACTGTAAATGAAATAAATGGAAGTTTATTCATGGGGTAAAAATCACTGGCAAAACGAGGAGAGATTATAATGCTGTTGATTTCTTTTTTATTTTTTTTATTTTTTATTGTACAACAGATCATTCATTCCAGTTACAGTACAATTTTACATCACATCAGCATTTAGCTAAGTGACTCTCCAATAATTGTTTTAGGTAATTTAGAGAACAGTCACTTACATCTAAATTCTTTGCTAGTTCGTTCAATAGCACCACTCCCCTCGTCATGCTTTGCTTTGCCAGGGCGTCGGTTTTGCCTTTTGGTACTCTGAATAAGTCATGGTATCGACTTCGGCTATAGTTGTCTGGTACATATAAATCATAGCATCCCAAGAGGAATGGGCTATCGATAAAATTGTTCCAAATTTTGAAAGACATAATAGGAAGACTTGCTTTCCGCCTAGTTTCCAGACTCATAGAATTAGTTTACTCAAGTAAGTTGATATGGTGCATGAACCTAGGATAGGTTCCATGCGTCCGCATATAGACATACCTGAAGAATTTCTTCTGGATTTGCACGATCATATCAATGTACTTCTGGTGATACGGTGCCCAAACATCGCTCGCATACTCCAGCTTGCTTCTCAGTATGCCATCGAACAATGCTAACATAGCATCTTGGTTATTGAACTGCATTTGGATTTTGATTCCATCGTTTGGATCACTTAAAGTTTAAAGGTTTAAACTTCATATAATCAGAATAAATGGTATTTTTTAGTCTGCTGATCTCTCATGGCATATTTCATCTTTGTCGATGTTGTGTGGAGGGTAGTTCTGGGAACGTATAAGGTGGTAGGAATGTAGGGATCACGTTTATTTACGGATCGTGTTTACAGGAGTGACGGACATATGAATATATCCCTCCCATTGTGTCGCAAAGCTATGGGTCGAAATACCAGTCAAAGGTCAAAGGACTCCCTAAACCAGTCTCTCCCGATCCGGCCCGCCATGTAGTAGACATAGACAAACCTCTTCCTATGAACCCGGGCCTCCCTGCTAAAGTCATCAAACGTAGCAAATCACAATATTTTAATGCAATTTTAGACTTCCCTAAAAGACTTTTCAAAATCTTTCAACATTATTCACCTAAGGAGGTTTGTAGAGTCGGTACGAGTACTTTCAGTATCGCCCTGGGATAGATTCATGCGTCCAAAACTCCTGTACATATTGGCATCAAGATTCCTAACCACCCCTCAGAGCTTTTCTTTCTTAGAACTTCCTCTCCTTCCGTTTCCTAAAAAGACCCACCAAACAGCATCCCCAGCATTTTCCTGTGTAGAGCTAATGTAACAAAAAAAACTAACTAAGTAAACATCACGTCGTTTCCACCGAGGGGAGGGCTCTCTGCTTTCTCTGGATGGACCGCCAATCAACTCGGTCTTGGCACAATCCTTGCAAAAATGCACTTTAGTATAAGGATTCGTGCATTTAGTGAATTTTGGGTATCTTCTTGTTTCTTTTCAGAACGTTAATGGTTTTTTCAGATGATTCGGGGAATTTTATTATCATTCCGGAAAACTGAGGGCTATTTACGAGCATTTCAGAGAAATTCAGAGCACTTGTGATATTTTCAGTGCATTTAGGGAATCTTATAATCCAGGGGTGTCCAAACCAACCAATGAACAGGGGGGGAAGGATAGCTAGATTATTTCCGAATCTTAAAGGTTTCTTTGGTAAGAATGTCATCATTGATGTACAATTAATCGATTGGTCAATGCACAGACTATGACCGTCTAATTCTCACTATCATATTAACGGCTTCACACGTTCGCTATGTGCGCTGAGAATGCGACTGCTCTTTTCAATAAATCAAAACCCCCATCGAGAGTCCGAGGTCTAATAATAAGAAAATTCAAATTTCACGACATATTAAATAAATGTGATAAATTTACGAGAAAGATTTTTCCATACGAAAATACAGGTTGGGCAATACAAGCAGGCCATATATTTTTTCTTTATGGGAATAAGGGACCTTATTTCATTGTACTCATGGTGTTCTGAAAATATTCAGGGATATTGTAAATCATCTACTTGAATTAGTGGAAATGTTAGGCTCTCGACTAGCAATCCGCATGTCGCGGGTTCAAATCCTGGCGTCTGGGAAATTAAAGTTTATTTTGATTAGTTTGTGTTGTTTCACAATATATTTATTTAAAATATTATGCAGTATATTCGCGGCATGTTTCAGAGTGGAAGATATTTTCGGTATCGCCCTGGTTTAAGTCCATCTTTCAGAATTGAAACATTTTTGGGGATCAATGGTGAGGCACGAAATGAAAGAAGGTTGTGAAGGTCACATGTGTTTATTGGTGAGTCAGTGTAGCCGTAACGAGAGTTGACGCTGGACAGATGTAGAATATTCCGGATGCTGGCTGATGATGTGCTGGTCAAGCGCGGGTCAGTGAGTCGACGCCGGGCGCTGGTGACCGGGACTCGATGTAGGTCAGGCACTGGCGAAGAACGTAGGTCTTCAGGCAGTCCAGTGCTGACGAGACGGCCGAAGGTGCGACGGACCTTGTGGGCAGTTGAACGGGAACGATGTAGACCAGTGAGGATGCTGCGTGTCCTCGTGGTGGTCATGGTTGCGTGGAAGAAGCGCTGGTCAGAGACGCTGGAACCAGGGCGCTTGTAATCCGTTTTAGCGCTGGCCATGGACACGGCCGAGGCGCTAAGATGATGTCCCGATAGAGTCCATGATGATAGGGGCG
Source organism: Hesperophylax magnus (assembly GCA_026573805.1). Taxonomy (NCBI): domain Eukaryota; kingdom Metazoa; phylum Arthropoda; class Insecta; order Trichoptera; family Limnephilidae; genus Hesperophylax; species Hesperophylax magnus. The sequence continues at coordinate 9,403,289 of JAIUSX010000028.1, forward strand.
AAGCCGGGTACGTGTCCTTCGCGGGGCGCGGGACGCGCCGATCGTCACTCGTGAGATTTATCCACTGGCGGCAGATTGATAACTGATGACTGACTGACTGGCTCGCTGCGTCGGGCTTATTTATACTAGACGGCCGACGGCGGCAGTAGGTAGGTGGATGGCAACTAAATCGAAGACACTCGCTCGATCTGGATCATTCGCGAACTTTCGACGGCTTGGCAATTATGCCTAGGCCGTAGGCTCGAACCTTCTGGCGAGTTCTCGTAGTATTCGAGACGGACTGCGGTGTTATTGTCATCAATAGGCAGGTAGGTACTTGAAGTACGTAGATTACTTTGTTTACGATTTAACGATGCAAGTACATACCTAAGTAGGTCGAACGGTTTATTATTAATTATTCAATGGATTAATATCGACGCTACACATTGCTTAAAATGGGTTTAGCCGTGTTTGGTGACCAGATCCGAATAGCCAGGTACTAACCCACCTACCTCTTCTCCATCTTCTTCCAATCCCCACTACCTTCAGCCTCATAACATACCCAAATTAATGATGCCATAGTCTCACAGGCTCCAGACTGTTTTGAGCAGTTGGGACTCTTGCTCGGTATCTATTGAGTGTCTTTTCAAAACAAAATGAAAATTAAGTCAATATCTGATTTAGAAAAAAACTCCACACAAAGCCCGGGCAATGTCGGGGACTTCAGTTAGTTCACGTATAAAAATAAAAAGGGCACGTGTTTAGATTTCACGAACAAAATAATGTAAATGATTTGGCGTTTATTTTTTGACACACTGTTTATGTGTAATATGTATCCTATTTGACAGTTCGTTTGACGCAAGCCGTGCGAAACGGAATTTTTTTGTTAAATTTTCGTGCCTAGGTTTATTTTTTTAAATATCTACATATTTTCGGTGTGGAGAGGTTCCGCATTCAAATGCTGATAATATACAATATATCCGTTTTTTATTGTAAATACTGCACAAGATTCCCAACTTCTCCCCACTGTCCGTAGCAGGGGGATCATGGCATCACCAATTGGGTTACATTGTGAGGCTGAAGCGCGTGAAAGCGAATGGAAGGAGATGGAAAGATGAGATTTACCCACTTCCCGACATCCGATCGAGCTGAATCTCAGCAGACAAACTCGTTGTCGATGACAATCCATTCTGTATTTGACGGCAATCACGCACAACACCCGCGTATATACGCATATCTATGAAATCGGATGACTTTACTGCAGTTAATACACGAAATAAATGACGGTCCCATCCGATCGGCATTTTTGCGAGGTTGGTCGTGTTATCGACTACAGTTTATGTGACTGTTAAGTTTTACTAATATTGTTTCATTTTTAGTATTTTTTAAAATTATTTTTCATTATATCCTCACTACTTTTAATCACAGTTTTATATTTGTGTATTCATAGATCTAGTTTGTTCCTACTTTATAATGGATTACATATACATATTGTTATTATTTTCTATACAGTGTGTATCGGCAAGTACCCGACAAACTTTAACCAGCTATTCCTTAGCACATTTGGAGTAAAAAATGTTATGGGCGCTTTGCTGTCCGGTAACATTTTTTTTCCATTAAAAACAAAAAATAAATAAAAAATCCACACTCTGTCACTGTCATTTGCATTGTTTCTCGTGTTCAACAGCTTTTATTAGCAAGTGTGTCAAAAAGTGTCCTCGCTCTTTCGTACACACTAAATAATAATAGTTAAAAATGAGACGAATGATGCCGTGCCATTTCGTTGTGATTGTAAAAGCGCGCCAACTAAGGTACGTACGTACAGTATTCAACGAAACTCGAACAAAATATTGCCAGACGGGTTTTCAAACTTTGACAAAGGATAAAACATTGGTGACATGTGGTGAAAATATGAATAGTAAATTTTTTATTAAAAAAAAAATGTTACCAGACAGCAAAGTGCCCATAACATTTTTTACTCCAAATGTGCCAAGGAATAGCTGGTTAAAGTTTGTCGGGTACGTGCGATTCACCCTGTATAATACAGATATTCTCCTATATACACTGCATCATGTATCATTTTATCACGTATGTATAAATAAATCCCCAATAAAACCAAAAGTTATTTTTTTTAAGTTTAATTTTTTTTAAATAATTATTTTAAGGTATGATTTGAGATTTTCACAGCCGATGATGAATACTGCAACGATGTCTGAAACGTTGGCTAAAGAAGGAGATAGTGCAACACGACATAATACCCACAAAACAAATCACTATAAATAGTATGAACATTATAGTAAACAATATTTTTATCTTTTATGGATTGATTTTATATAAATTTTCAAGGTATTTTTTCATCGAATTAAATCTTCTATAATATACGTCTCCACGAAGACATATTGTTATTTAACTGAACCCAATGCCTTGGTATTGCCTACAAAAGCCCGAAAGAAGAAAAAAATACCTTATCTAATGAAGCCACCGTCTTCGTTACGGTGTTTTATCTGCTCGGTGAATTTCATTAGAGAGTAAATAATGAAAAGACCGACCAGCTTTTCGCGAAATTGCCAGATTAAGGTAATTGATTGCAACCTGTAAATTTAGTTCAAGCCTGAAAGCAACGTATATAATACAAAGATAGATTTTTGTATAGAGTTTTGAGGTTAGGTATGCCATAGTATCGTGCCTTGTATCTCAAATGAATGCCTTAGTTTCTACTGATACCTTTTACTTTATTAGGTTTCAAGAATAAATCATGGAACTGGCAAAGTAAGGATGGGTAAATATCCGGGATAAGGAACTTGAGTGAAAAATATTATGGCGTAAAAAACAAAAGCGGAAGTGTCCACTTTCTTTCAGTTCGCATTAATTTCTGAGTATTTCAAAATTTGCTATGAACATCTTGTTTTTACAAATGTATTATAAAAATTGTACACACACCTAATTTTTTCGTGTAAAAACAATAAATAAAAAATTCACGAACTTTCATATTTTTCTTAAATTGCGGTCGGAAGCTTTGGTTTCATATTCAGAAGTGTACGTTTAAATTCTTCTGTGGTCAACTTCTAGATTTGAACATAAAGTGTGGTGTTTTCTCTTTCTAACACCGTAAGGGAGACACAACACATTAGCTGTTCTCAAAAGCGAACAGATTATACAGATGGTAAAACGATTAAAAAATTCATTTTCAATTCGTTTTTAAAGAAATGTAAAAAAATATATACATAAGGTAGATTTCATATGAGCAGCAACAAAGCTTTCCGATTGAACACTGATTCATTGATTTCGGTACTTGCAACAAATTTGTTCTGTTTGCAATGTTTCCTGTGTATTTCAAATGCGCTATAAATATCTAATTTTAAATTTTTCGGTGAAAAGAAATACTGTTTTAGAAACAAGATAAAATTATCTTTCCTGTGTATGCATTTAAAATAAAAATTACTATTTCCAAATAATAAAATTAAACAAACATGAAAAATGTTATCAAAAACACATTTTTACTCAATTTTTTACTCCAATCATAGAAAAATTGAGAGTACTCGATATTTCCAAAATATATTAGTTTTGTTTGAGAAATTTATAAGAATACTGTAACTTCATTATTTTCTCGTTCATGTAATAAAAAATAATAAAATATTTTTAAAGTTGAAACGATTGTTACGATAGTGGCGCAAAATATGAATTATTAATTTTGGCTACTTTTGATATATTATTAATGGCATCCAGTATAAATATTTGATGCAAACTGGAAATAATAATTATTTCTCTTTTTAACATATAAAATTAAGTATTTCCGCATGATAAAAAATAAAAATAATGCTATAAAATATGGACGCCCGGTCATATATGACCCTAAACCATTCAATGACCCATTCCATTCCATGTACTTGCGCATTCAACACGCTCTTGTGACCTGTTCAGGGTTGATCAATGCAAAACTAACTCTAAGTAGAATTCTTGTCTGAACAGACTATGCAATAATTACAATAACGTATTATCCAAGGTTGATATTTTCAGTTGCGAACTTACCAAATACAAGAGGTCCATAAAAAAATATTTCTCTGATGGTTTGTGAATAATGTTGATGTCTTTATTGTTTATATTTCTATTATGATTTGATTTATATCTACAACCTCTCTCCATGGCTATTAATGTATCGTTTTGAAATTTTTTCGTTTTATATAATCTTTTATTTTGAATAAATTTTTTAATTCAAATTCCTTTCTTACAAATTTTATTTACTTATTCCATATTATGCTGTCTCAGTCGAGGTAAAGTCACAAGGAGGAAATCCATAATTGGTTTAATTTTGGCTTTATAATAATTATATTCAAACTGATTAAATGTAAACTGTCGATTTCCCGAAAATTAATAAATAAATCGCTGGAAGGGTTAATACATATTTGAGGCCCCTAGAAGCAAAAGCGAAAGTGTTCTTAAGTTTTTTAAGTTCGTTATTCGTTAAAATGAAGAAAAAAAATTAATATATTAAATAAGTTAATGAAGATTAATATTTCAAATCATTTATGTGTCTGAAACTCCAGTTTCATTAAAAAAAAAGAATGTATGGTCACTTATTTTCTTTACTTACCTTGGATTTTCTTGGCAATGTGTGCCTACCATTTGTGTGAGTTTTTTGCAAAATGTCGATAAAAGTTTCCATTCTTCAAAAATGTAGCGTTTAATTAAAATACATGGTTATTTCAACCCAAAAAATCACTAATTAGTGCACGATTCGCTTGGGGCCGCTATACTAGTTTGAAAGGAATTAGGTATGGTGGCCATTGCGAATAGAGCGTTCTGATTGGTTACTTAAAAAACGAGAGGAGGTGAACACTACTGTTGTAACAAGGGCAAAACTTCAAAGTCAAAATACTATAGATTAATTATGTTTATTGAATGAACCTTTCTCTAAACCATAAATTCAACTCATTTTTAACTGGTGGTGGACATTTACGCATTTGATTCTAGGAGCCTCATTTATTCATATATATCGTCAAACGCTGATTCTGAATACTAATTTTTTTCTATATTTTTATACGTAGTCATTTAAAAACGTTAAAAACCGTAAGAAACTTAAACGCCCTGTGATTGGAGTAGTTACGCTGCGTAGACTCGCACTCTCGCACACGGGTTACAACTGTTGTATACAAATTATTTTAATAGAATTCTTTTTTTTTGTAAATCTTGTTGAATGAGACGGGATTTGTTGATGTCACGCGTACACAATCATCAGATTTCAATCGTGTTCAAGGGTTAACTTGGTGTGATTTACTTCAAGCCCTTACGTTCAAATTGGAAAAAAAGCAACGTATCCTAATGGAGAAAAAACCGAAGTAAGTAATGATTACTAATGTTTGTTAGAGGTTAGCCATCGATTTTAATAACACTCTTAAAGAATTCTTATCGAAGGCAAGCACCTTTTTGTAACGATTGTAAATAGATTCTCGTGTGTGTAGAGTTTTTTTTATTACTTGTTCTTAAAAGTGCTTACTGAAATCAAGAAAATATTAAAGTATTGATGAAGTTATTTAATAAAAAAGAATTTTGGAATAAAAAAGAAATTTGATAATGCTTGTAAAATTGATTCTAGTATGTGTAATTTATTTTTATTACTGGCGTAAAACTTACTTACTGAATTCAAGAGAGGATTCAAAGTATCGAATGGAATATATATCTATTATTGTTTTGGTAATGGGTATTTGCACATTTTCTTAAATGCTTTATTTTTATTTTTATTATGGGTTTTTATTGAGGTTTTATTAGTGTTACAAATGCTTTATAAAATGAAAAATGAAATATATTTTGTTATTTTCGAAATTATCAAATCATTATAGTACATATTTGTAATAAGCATTTACTTTGTGGCTTGTCATAATTTACAATACAAGATATAAATTTGTGTTAGACCACTTTAATTTTAATTGTACATTCGATGGTACACCGACTAGTAAAAATCCCCTTATTATCTGTTAATTTCACAATTGAACTATCTAAAATTAAACAAATTGCTCTTAATAATGGTTACTCCACACAATTAATTGATAAAATCCTGAATAAGAAACTTAAGCTCATTTCAACTAATATTTTTTTTATTTGGTACAACCGAAACTAATAAGAAAATCACAAATCCCCTTCAATGGCGTAGAATCTTATATATATCCAATTTTTCTTCAGTTAGTACAAAAAATTACCTTCCCACATTAAACCCGCGTTCTATACTGATAACACCTTAGGTAAATTATTAAAAAAACACTAAAGACAAAGATCATAAATTGAGCCACTCAGGCATTTACCAACTATGTTGCAATGACTGTCCATCATTCTACATAGGTAAGACAACCAGAAATATAAATATTAGAATCACGGAACATTTAAGATGTTTAAATAATAATAATTTTTCAGAGTTTGCCAATCATCTTATTTCCACCAATCATACTTTTAATAAGGACACAGGGTTAAAATTCTTCACCGTAATAATAAAAGCAAAAGATTAGATAAATTAGAAGCTCTTGAAATCAAAAAATCCCTAAATAATAACGCTAGTATATTGAATAACCAAATTAATTTATCGTTTAGTCCCATTCTAGATATATTTCCAGTAAACCGCTCTGTTATTGCTGGAATTCCCCCAATTACCCGTTCCCCTTTGTTAACCTCCCACTCAAACACCTAAATTATATTTTTTGTGTATATATCTGTCAACATTTTGTGTCATAGGTTAGTATTAATATTCTCCTGACGAAGGAAGGGTGCTTCCGAAACCGGTAGAGTACAATTAAAATTAAAGTGATCTAAAACAAATTTATATCTTGTATTGTCATTATCGTACTTTCACACTAAACTCAATATTATACCTGTGTGGCAACGTTTGGTCTATAATACCCTAGTATTTATATACAAGTTAAAAATAAAATGTTACCAGATTATAATTATGTTAACAAGTGTTAGTATTAATGATACAGTCCATGGCTATCCTACGAGAAGCTGCAACGATTTTGGGCTTCCTAAGATAAATTTATCGGCGACGCAAAACAATTTTTTTTATAAAGGTTTCAAAATGTGCTATGAACTCCCTTTAAATGTAAAATAATCCAATAGTCTTGCAGTTTTTCGTGGGCTATGTCTCAATGTTGTGATGCCCAAATATAAGTACGTATGTAATAGAATATTATGTTAGTAGTTTTAGAATAGATGTACACTAGATATAAAATGTAAAATTTTAAAACTAAATAATAAATTTAATGATAAACTAATGTTTATAAGACAAGATTTTATGCATAGTATAAAGGATAGTAAATCGGTTGTTTACAGGTAAAAAAAATATAATAGGCAGTAATTGTTGATTGAGGTACTAGTACATATTGAATCATTTGGCGGGTTGGAAATAAGCCGACATAGCTCTGTGGTTCAGAGCACCTGACCGGACATCAGAAGGCACGGGTTCAATTCCCGTTGGCGGCATTTATTTTTAATCGGGAGATATTTCCAATTTGTATTGATATTTCTGGCGACTTGCTTATAATTATTTCTTGAAAAAACACACTCCATTTTTTATTTTTCGTTAAAGCTACAAAAATAGGTACTTTAAAGGATTTCTTTGTTAGTAATATTATTTGTAGAAGGATTGGAAAATTGCATTAAAAACGTAATATTATTATTCTGTTTTCAGGGTCATACTTGATTTACTTTAACCAGTGATTCCTGGCATTATTTGGAGTCAAAAATGTAAATGAAATATTGGTCTCCGGTGATATCATGTTTTTTTTGTAATTTTTTTTTCCGACCTTATCTGTGTAATTCCTGCTGAATTACTACGTTTTTTTTCATCTTGAAACAGAAAAAATCGAAATTCAGGAATCACTGGTCAAAGTAAATCAAGTACATCCCTTAATACTCTGTATAGGTAGTTGAATTCTTTTAAACAAAAATAACTTTGGACAATTAAAGTTGTGTTATGAAGCACACAATAATAACAATATCAGGGTATCTAACATATTCGATTGATAAAGGTTTTATCGATAATGTCGGTTACTTATCATCGTTTCTGAGCACGACTGATGATGGATAGAGCACAAAAATTTGCTCACGCTTTTTTGAGAAATGTTATTTGTCCATTGTCTCGGGAACGATGAATAGTTATCGACATTATAGATAAAACCTTTATCGATCCAACGTGCTTTATACCCACGGCGATAATGAGAGTATATACAGATCTGGAACGTGCCGCAAGCACGGAAATGAATTTTTATCTGAAACACAAAACAAAAATACAGAATTAACACACCACAAACATAGAAGAAGTTTTGAAATTTTGTTCCATAACTTGTGGAAAAGCGGAATTATACACGAAAACAGAAACGTAAGCCTTATATATTAGATTTCAACAAGTGTTTATAAAATCCGCCTTTCATTGAAAATGGTTGTTTTTCATTCTGTTGAGAGAAATATTATCCGCTCTGTGTGAGAAAATACACAGCTGATTATTTGCAACACGCTCACACGGCGATCTTCCTGTTTCATCTTCCTTCCAACCCCTCCCACCACCCCCTAAGGGGGAGGAGAGCACTTTAAAACGAGAACACAGCCTCCCCAGATCATCCCATTCTCGGATCACGTTCCAACATCTGAGAGAGTTCTCTAGAGACGGAATAATACGAGATAGAGGTTTTCTTTAACGTTCAGCGAACTGGTGAACGATTCCTATAAAATGTTTGTTTATATATCTATCGCTGAATCATCAAACACATACACTGATAGAAGTTTGTTATGGGCGTGTACTTTTGCCGGGATGCACAGGTCTTTTTGTTTATTTGTTTTAACATTAGCTCCACACAGGAAAAAAAAAACAGTTTGTGGCAAGCCTACGCACGACGGAAGTGAAACTTTTAGTATTCTTCTCTATCTATTTTCATTTCATTCTCTCTTTTTTTCTCACTTCTATCTCGTCAGTACTCATTTTTGACACTAAAACTCTGTTCCAAATCGAAAAAACCACAATCCATTACGTATTTCACTCGTATTACACTCACCGCGCAGTACACGAAGCAAGCAGCTGATGCCTGGCGTGGTGTCGTTGGCTAGAGAGAGAGGAAAAGAGAGAAGAGAGAGAGAAAACGTTCGTCAGTGGCTCCCTCACCTCAGTAAGCGACTACGGTGAGAGAGCGACAGTGAACGGTGAGCGGTGGTGGGGGTCCCGTACACCCACCACCAAATGATCACGGTTTTTTGTGACGGTCATGAGTCGGTTTTACTCCGGTCCTCGAAAATGCATGACGCGCGTAAAGAAGTTTCACTTCAAAAACACTTAAAACGTTAAGAAAAAAAAGTTGACTCGGAGCCTATGTCATATTTTGGTATGCTGTGTAGTGTATCTTTTTAGAGGACGAAAGGAGAAAAACTTCTGGGAAAAAGGTATGAGGGGTGGTTAGGAATCTTGGGGTCAATGTGTCCAAGAGTAATGAACGTATGAATCTATCCCTCCCACTGCGGTGCAAGTCGATGGGTCAAAAGAGACTTCGATTGAAGCTAAAAAGTCTCCCTCAAACAGTTTCTCCCTTGAAGACTTGTAGAAGATTCAATAGATGTCGCACATTAAAATAGAAAATGGATATATTTACCCGAGACACTATATAGATTGCATTTAGTTCGGGAAGAATCTTGCAACCATACATAAAGATGGCAGCAAATAAATAAATGCGTTAAGAAAATGAAGATGTTTTTAATGATTTTATATCACTTTTTAAAGGTGTGTTGAATAGTTACTTTGTTGAGTTATCATGGAACCGTGACAAAAAAAGACCTCGCTAGGGTTTACAATCCGTAATATTTGTGTTTAGAGTCAAGGAGCTTTCTGCTTTGCCAGAGGCTCGTCGAAAACCATAATCCTTCATTTTCATTAAAAATACCCTACGTACAGAATTCCTTAATATTAAATGGGTTCAGAGGAAAATGTTAAGGCATTCTCTGGAGTTAAAAACATAATATAATATCTTTTCACTTTTCTCATCCCAGTAAGAAATAGAATCACAGATTCACTGAACAACAAATGATTCCATGATAACTCAACACACTTTTAAAAAGTGGTATAAGGTCATTAGAAACGATGAAAAAAAATTATTATCTTAACCTAACCTAACCTAACCCAACCTAACCTAACCTAACTTACTTAACCCAGTAAATAAAGTTTTTGTTTCATTACTTTCCATGACTTTATATAACTTTTTAAAGATGTGATGATTTATCCGGTCACCATTCTTGGTATGAATATATCGTCACAAATATACCTATATACCTTTATACATTGGACATTAAAATCGCTTGGCAAACTGAGTCAAGAAGCTAATCAAGTGAAACTATCACAGATAATTTTAGCCATAATATTGTATTTTTTTAAAGTTGTTTCATTTATGCGTTCATACATTTCTATTGAGTCAATATATTTTTTTTATCTACTCAAGAAAACGATATAAACAGCTTCAATTTATCTAAATCATTTTTGGTATTCATAATTTAAACCAATTCATTATAAAGATTAATAGAATATAGTGATTTAGCATTAAGCTTCGCCTTGATTGACGTTGAGCGATTGTCTTGGAGATAAAACACCCAATGTTCGCTGAGCAGCGCGTGTGCTTTTAATTGAGTGGAGCTACAAGGAGTTTGTTCGTCCATACAAAGCACAGGTTTATTTTTGTAAAACGAGTTAGTGTATTTTGAGAAAAAGACGAGTATGATAATTTTTTTTTCAAAGGACATTTACCGCGTCAGTGAAAGGTTAGAACAACTTTGAAAATGTAATTAAACCAAGTTTCATATCTGATATGAAAATTTTGTATGTCACTAAGTAAGGCCTATCTTTGGGGACGCTGTGTGGGGGGTCTATTTAAGGATAGGAAGGAGTGAACATGGTTCATGAAGACCAGCAAATCGTTCCACAGACGCGCTGCTGTCGTAGAAGTGACGCGTTCTCAGGAGATAAATGTGGACAAATGTATATACATATGTTGGGCGTGTGTTCGGCGTGTTTCCCGAGCGTCCCTCGGAGCGTCTTCCCTGTAATACCGGTAGAATAGGGCTAGCATACCTACTTGACGCATGTGCTCTTATTATTGCAATATGTCTGTTTGTTTAGGGGAATTTATCAAATTGACCGCCCGTTTCTGCACAGAGTTAATGGATTTTTAAGGTATTTTGGGGCTCCAGACCAGAGGTGGCTGCTAAATTAAACATTGGGCATAATTCGATCTATCTTATTTCGCAAGCGTATTTCGTTCGGCACGCGAGCTTTTTCGTTCTGCCCACTTTCTAAAAAATATTTAAATTGAAATTTTCTGTTTTGGAAAAGGGTTTAGGGGAAGGCTTTTGTAATAAGACAAAATTTCATGGTTTTTCTTTGTTTTTGCATTATGTGTAATTTAGTTTTTACCATTTTATAAAATTCAAACAGGTTTGTGACACCACCGACTTCAAAGTTAACCTTTTCAATCTGTATGTTATCTATAGACCGGTCGGTGGCTGAGTTGACATCGCGTTTGGGTCCCACCTAGGCGTAGTGTGTTCAATTCCTCGGCTGGCTAAGTCCTCCATCACAACACAAGCAACATTTTCAGCTTACTGTGGTGGTAGTAAGAGATTTTCAAATATTGTCAGGTTATTCGTAACCTAGGAATGTTTGACTTTCTTTTATTTAAATCATAATAAAAAAAATAATAAATTAATAAATTGGCCGACCCAAAAAAGGTTTATCATCACTACTAAAGTTCGGAATAAACTTCCAAATGAACTAAAATAAAATACTTGGAACGAAACTCAAAACTCAACTCTTAAAAAATTCATGTCCATTAATAATTAATAATGTTTGAACCTTTTTTGTAGCTTGCTCGAGCTTTTCTTCTGTATTCTGGAGTTCAATATTTTGTTTTCACCCTGTTTTCAAATGTGGATCCCCAATGTATTTTTTTTTTCATTCTTGACTCTGTTTTTCAACATTATCTGAACCCTTTTAAAGCTTGTGACATTTGTAAATATGTAATTAGGACTTTTCGTTTTATGACACCGCGTTTAAACTTGGCAGCTACGTATTTTAAAGAATATTCATTGAAGACAATATTAACGACACTCAAACTCATTAGAAAGGTTTTCTATTTCCGATTTTTGTTTGAGAGTCGCTGATATTGTCTTCTAGTGGGAAATTCAAAGCCTTTCCTACAAACATAAAGTTGGCTGTTTACAGGTGAAAAATGTAATTTTATTTATATTTTTATTATTTATTGAGTTAGTTCATACAACATTTGAATATAAACTATAAACAAGATAATATTTCATTTTGTAACTATAAATATTTTTACAATAAAGATAACATTTCTTTTTAAGGCGATGCACTACGTAGTAATGCAAAATCATGTGTTTTTGGTTTGAAAATTTGGTCGCCTAGAAATGTTTCAGACGCTTTAATTAAATACTGCGAGTAGAATACATCCTGGCCTTTGAAATAATCGAGTATTTTTTAGATAAGTCTTTTTATAAGACCTGTGAAAACTGCTTTAAAATTCAAAATCTCCTACTTACGAACCCATTTTCGGTTATGATTTTATTGTATAATGTGGAAAATTAAGTTATTTATAAAATGATCGAAAAACATTTCAATGTTTATGCCTGAACATCCAAGAAATAAAATAAAAGGCACTTCTTGGCCATGTTTTTTTCTTGCAAAAATTAAAAGGTGGATGGTGTTAAGCGGGAATTTAAGCCTTATCACCATTTACGTAAGGTGTGTTACTGATAGCGGCTCGATTCAAAATATTACATGACGTAGTGCATCGCCTTAAATACATTCATTCTTCAGACTTTCAGGCATTTCATCATACATCTTTAGTCCTTTGTACATTAGGCAGTTCTGTGATTTTGATTTCTTCATATGTGGCAATCTAATTCTATTTACATTTCTGGTTTCGTAATTATGAGCATCTCTATTGAAAACAATTTATTGCTTAAAATATTTTGGCATTTGGTTGTTCATGACTTTGTGAACAAAAATTAACACATTAAATAACAGTTTCTTTTTTATTGGAACCCAATTTAGCTGCTCTCTCATTTGATTAATGCTTGCGTATTTGCCTTTTCCCAGCATACATCTCATAGCTCTATTCTGTATTATATCTAGTGTGTTCAAATTTCCTTCATTGACCAAATGTAACATAGTAATATAAAATATAATAAGCAATAATAATTGATAGAAATACTAGTACAAATTGAATTATTTGGCGGGTTTGGAATAAGCCGACGTAGCTTAGTGATTTGGAGCACCTGACTGGCAATCCGAAGGTGCGGGTTCAATTCCCGTCGGCGGCATTTATTTTTACTTGGGAGATATTTTCAATTTGTATGTATTTATTTGTAATAATTTGGTAAAATAAATCTTTTCGATTTTGTTTTCTTGATTGAATGAATGAAACGTAATGTTGGAAGTGGAAATTAACCCACTTCCCGTCATCTGATTGAGCTGAAACCAGGCAGATAGACTCGTTGTCCTTGTACTTAATACTTGAAATAAATGTCGGTACAACCTACACAAATGGCATCCGGCAAGATATGTACTGCGTTTTAGTCCGGTACCTTAGAAGGTAGGTTAAATGCTTAGTCAAACCCTTTTTTAAAAGAGATTCTTAAATATATGTGTTATATTAAAAAAAAACTTATTTTTTTTTACGAATTGATCTATTATTCAAAAAAATAATTTTATGCACACCGGTAATTGAACCAGTGACCTATAGGTCATCTAGGATCTTAACACTAAGGTCTTCTATTATTATTAATAAATAGTTCCCAATGGTTAAATGGTTAAGACGTCTGTCTAGACAAGAGATCTCGGGTTCAATTCCTAGTTGTGACAATTGTCTTTTTTTATTTGCAGTGTCTCGTTCTGTTCTACTTTTTCAATAATATAATATTATTTTCATATTTTTATCACAACATTCTGGTATCAATGTGATCTCTTTCCTTCAGCTCGTTTACCGTGAATACAAACCGCATTCTTTCTTACAAAAATTCCAAGACATGTTTTCTACAGTGTCATATTCCAACCCCCTTCTGACAACAACCCTCTCCAAACCCGCTGAGATCTGTGTGTAGACTTGCGGTCCTGTATACGTGTATACCATATACTGTGTATATTATGTTTACACAACTACACACGACACACATCAAACAACACACAAGAAATAGGCCTCTCACATATTCCGCCACTTCTGCTTTGTGGGGCAATCTCAACGGCAAGTGGACATCTAATGTTACAAGAGAGAGGGTAAACATTATAAATATATACATAATCAGTCTTACCTATAAAGATTCCCTAACGTGCAGTGTAAGCTATTCGGGGAAGAGGGCCGTATACTGCTCGAGTTAAAATCTTTACTCATAATAATATTCACGCAATTTTTTTTAGACCAGCACCACTTTGACATGATTTGAGATTTTGGGATATTATGCCGTCAGTGTTAACAGGGCAGATGCGTCACATGTGTGATAACCTATCTACCCTGATGATGAACACTGTAATGCTGTCCAAAACGTTGGCTTAAGAGAGAGGTAGCGCAACAAGGCATAATATCCACAAAAAATCACTATAATGGCACCACTTTGTTCCAAACCTCAAAAAACGGTTATTTTCGCATTTTGCGTTTTGTTGCTATTTTCACGTTTCTTGAGATGACATTTGTAATGTTATTGACCCGGTATGTTTAGAATTGCATTGAAATCCGGCCTATTCGATTATGCGTTCCATATTAGCTATTGGTAAATCGGTATTTCGTTATAAAATATTCCTCTGACAGTGATACTTTTTGTTTTAAAACCACGAGTTTTTAATAATTTTTTGAACCGTCCGGTTTCGCTTTACTCAAGCATCTTCAGGGTACAAATTATTACTAGACAAGAAGTACAAAGTGTGAGCTTATATATAAAAAAAATTTTTGAGGGAGACAACATGATATAAATATAACAAACACAGAGAAACCATTCAATACATTTACCAAAAACCAAAAGTCCTATTCTTAATAATCAATTAGATGTATCAAGTAGTTCAATATTAAGTTTGTTCCCAATAAACCATTAAAAATGTCCAAGTTCTCCTTATCATCCCATGTCAGTTGATGCTTTCTTTCTCCATATACATTATTATAATCCATTAGTCTACATAATTATCGTTCGGTTTTTCCCATGTCTTTTGTACTTGTGTAAATGTATTGTATGATTTCTCTGTGTTTGTTATATTTTTATCATGTTGTCTCCCTCAAAAAATTTTTTTTATACATAAGCTCACACTTTGTACTTCTTGTCTAGTAATAATTTGTACCCTGAAGATGCTTGAGTAAAGCGAAACTGGTCGGTTCAAAAAATTATTAAAAACTCGTGGTTTTAAAACAAAAAGTATTTTATTTCATTTAAAAAAATAATTATTTTGATATTTTCAGTTGCTTGTACATATATAGCTTCACGTGAAATCAAAATAAACCATTACAGAACATTTACAGAAACGTTTCGCATGTATTGTAATTTTTTTACACCTTAGAGAGTCTACATTCATCGTGTCTATGCCAGTTCTTTGCCTCGCTGCCCTACTAAACGCTAGTCGTTGGTTGGTTAAAATACCATTGTTGGGAAACGAAAAGAAAAATGTTACAAATTCGAAAAATGGTAAGAATAAATTTTGAAAAGCAACGGAAAATGGCTCACTCCCAAATATAAAAAAATAATAACTTCTTCTCGGCGCAAAATTACTCCGAATAAAATGGATTGCGTCGGAGTTTTTTTAATAGGCACCCGGTACAGGGTGCCAGGAAAAACCCAACAATATAAACGAACAAGTTATTTTTTATTTCATTTAAATAAGAAATAATTTACTTGTATTTAAAAAAATAATTAACTCATCAAGAGCAAAATACAAAGTATAGTTTTTATAATTTATTTCACAATGTAGGTAGGTAGACTTAATATTTTAGCGTTTTAAAATCATATTGCAGTAAGAGAAATATTTACTGCTCAAAGCCAGTGGGATTATTGCATACCCAATTGGAGTTTTGTACCAAACCTGAAGTTGAAAAGTTACCTTGCTATTCAGATCTAGTATTTTTTTCTAAATGGTCGCCTTTATCAGGTATTGAGTGTATCCGATACCCGTGTTGTGTTCACAAACAACTTGTCGCACACGCAGGGCTCTATTTGGGCGCAATTGGAGCAGTCCGCTCCGGGGGCCGTATTGCCAAGGCGCTGATAATACCTAATACCTAACACATCGCCCTTTATAGTATTTTTTATAAAAACTGCGCTACCCAAAAATACAACTCACCAAACACAAGAGCCTCGTCTCTTTATGGTGAGGAAAAGCTATTATTATTTACCTTTATAACACTGTATAATATGTATAAATTGTATATTTATTGTAAAAAACATACAAATATTAAATAAATTAAAAAAAAAAAAAAAAAATCATCCAAGTACAGGGTTTTCCAATAAGAGGTGTTATTTTGAATAGCCTGCTATTTCGGTAGATGTTACTTTAGAAGCTGTCATTTTTTGATATTTGACAAGTAGAAACTACGCCATTCATAAAAATGGAACGATACACGCTTCAACAACGCATTGAAATTATTAAAATTCTCTTGAGTGAATCAAATGCAAATCATCTTGAGTGATGAGGCCCATTTTAACCTCGGTGGCTTCGTCAACAAGCAAAATTGTCGCATCTGGGGTTCGTAAAACCCAAGAGTCATTGTTTAAAAACCTCTCTATCCTCAACGTGTGACTGTTTGTTGCGGTGTATGGTCCGGCGGAGTCATTGGACCTTACTTTTTCGAAAATGAGGCTGGAGCAATAGTTACGGTGAATGGATCGCGCTATCGAGAGATGATTAATGATCTTTATGGCTGCAATTGGATGGTATTAATCTGGACAACGTTTAATTTCAACAACACGGCGCTACGTGCCACACAAGCAACGAAACCATTGATCTTTTACGATTGAATATCAAAATAAAACCTCTTATTGGAAAACCCGTTATTATTACAAAGATCACCTATATACATATTGGTTTTGACAAAGGACGCAAAATTTTTATTCGCACCAAGCGCCGTTTGGGTCAGGGCGGCCCTGCGCACACGGTCCGTATAATATCCGGCGTCGACACAAATCATTAAGGTGATATACTCGTAAGGCTCTAATACGGGGGTTTGATCGATGCCTACGTTTTAACTATTTCTGTTGAACGTATTACTAAATTCTTAAATGTTTTTAGAGGGATCTCTACGGATTTAAGTTATTTATATTTTAAATTGAAAACACAGGACCTTACCTTTAAAATATTTTATGTAAAACAGTTTGAAACTTTATAAAACGATTTTCAACTATAAATTTAGCCGTAATCACGAAATTTTATTTTTTTAGACGATGAATTAGTAACTTCTCGAGAGATCCCTCTAGAAATATTTCAGATTTTAGTAACACGTTCATCAGAAATAATTAAAATACACCCAAAGGAATGATCGATTTTCTAGGCCTGCTAGGGAAAAGTCGACCGTAGGTCCGACCATTACACCGGGCCGTGCGCCAAATATTTTTTTTATCACTTATATCGTTAAGATTCCCACTTTATTTTAGAGATTTGTTTAGGCAAATTCAATCGCAGATCTGTGCAATACACCGGAACCTCGCGTCGCATATGTTTGTGTACCGCTGGTACAACACAAGTGATTGCTCTAAGATTCTGGTTTTATTTTAGGGTATTGTCTCGTCTTTCCAAATGACAAAACTAGAATGCATTCATATAGGAAACTCACAACCAAATAGTAGCTGAAACTGTCATTTTTAAATATATTTATATATTTTTTTATTATTTATTAACCGATAAATTAACATACATTTTTTTGGTATAATCCACCTCACTAGGCTGAGCCTGTTCCGAGGTAGCGGGAGTTTGATTTAATTTTAGATAATGGGAATTTACATAGAATCAAAGATATATAGAAAAGATAAATAAAAAAAGATAAATAATTAGATAGATATGTTGAGGGATCAGTAGGATTTAAAGGCCCTGTTAGGAATTTTACCGCGTCGAACCCTCTGATATGAAAATATCTGGAGTCGGTGAATTATTTTCCCATTTGATCTCTGGTTAGTTGACGTGTTGTTGTTCTTGTATTGTTTTGTATTTATTTTGCTTATATAATGCACATGCATAATGTTGATTGACTAGATGATCATTTGTGGAAAAGTGTGTGGAAGGGTTTAGTTTTTCCTATGGGGAAGATTTAACCCGGACATAAAATCGGAAGTAAAAAAAATGAAAATACAAATAAATGAATGAGAACAAAAGAGAAAAATTCAGGCGTGGAGTGTGCTATAATTTATGGTATTGTGGATGTTATCTGTCCGCAGTATACAATGCCTTTGCTGACTATCCATGTGTGGATTTTGTGTCTTATATTTACACTTGTTTCCAGGTCTCTAATATCTTTTTCCATTAATTTGAAAATTTGTATTTCATTCTTGTTTTCGGTAATGAATTAATGCATATATTGGAAGTGGAAATTATATACATTTTTCTAATAACACTGTACCAAGCCTATTGGTGATTAAACGTAATTCTAAATCAGAATTATTATGGTCCATTATAATTTTATTGAAGCGTAGTAAAAAGTAGATCATTTTATCTCGGGGCGCCCTGTGAGTCTGTGAGAGGAAAAGGCATTCTCATGTTATTTGCAGACCGACAAAAGTTATTTTTTTTACAGAGCCACGCTACTATGAATGACTCTTATTTGAGACACAATATTTTTAAAATTTAATAGTTATTACCCGGCTTTGCCCGAGCTCCAATACACTATTTTCTCAATGAATAAATTGAATATGTGGTTATGATTTGAGAGTTTCATGACCAAAAGTAATTTATTTTTGGGATATTATGCCGTGTTGCGCTACCTCCTTATTTAGCGTTTTGGACAGCATTACAGTGTCCATCAGGACAGATGTGTAAAAATATTTAAAGGTGTGATGTACACTGTAAAGCTGTCCAAAACGTTGGCTAAAAAAGAAGGTAACTTAACCTTGAATACGTGCCTTATTTGATTTATAATATACCTTCTAAACAGACTATAACATAAAAAAATTATGAATACCAACCGTTAATTGACGGTGTAACGGTAATAATAATCAAAGAAATAATTAGTGTGCAATAGGAACGAGTGCGTAGGATGGCCTGGAGGCCAATGATATCTCTATTATGCTTTAAAAACTCCCTGTTGCCAAAAACCTAACTGCTACACCATCTTAGCTCCAAATTTGGAGGGGCGAACCAATATACTACCGACATCTGTTGGATAATTATATATGTAATCTCTAAGATTCTACACTAGAGCCATCTATGAACTATCACAATAAGTGTATAAAACAAATGCAACAATAACAAAACAAGATGCAATAAAGTTTGTAGGTCAGTTTCAAGGTCAAAAGATTCGAGAAATTAACTAAAATTCTGGAGGCTATCGATAAACATGTCCAAAATCTTGCCACTAAATAGAAAATTATATTATTTTTATGATAAACTAATGTTTATAAGACAAGGTGTTAATGCGTAGCACAATGGATAGCAAATTAAGGGATAATTATTTTCCGGAAAAATCTATACAAATTGAAAAAAATCCCTCGATGAAGAATAAATGCCGCCGACGAGAATTGAACACATAGCGTTCTGATTGCCGGTCAGCCGCTCTAACCATTAAGCTACGTGAGATTATTCTAAACCCGCCAAATAATTCAATATGTACTAGTATTTTTCAATAAACAATTGTAGCTTTATACTTTTTTTTTGGCAAGGCTTTGTTAGTGCTCAATTTTTCACTAGATAGCGTCGAGAGATATACGAGTATATCCTCAATAGGGATTTTTAGTGGATATGTATTTTGAAATGAAAAAAAGAGATGTAATTTCGAAAAAAAAAGCCTTTTTTACTTTTACTATCATGTAAAATCACATCTTGAAGTTAGTGCACTTTACCCCCGGACAGAAAGAAGCACGTCTGTGGATTTGCTTTTTATATAAGTCTACAGAATTATTTCAAGATTGACAAAACTTTGCACACTTTCAAAAACCTTCAAAACCAGAGGAAAGAGATGAAATTTTCCAGAAAACCACCCTTATCACAATTTCTCACCCTTTACAGAAGAATAAAGATCAGTTTATAAATTGTAAAAAATTCTTGGATGAAATCATCCTTCCCTTTCCAGCATCCTCCCTTTTGAAAAGCCTACAGTGTTCCCCTGGGCACACAATGGGAGTAAATCATTTGGAGGAAAACCGCCCGAAAGCAAGCGAACGGGCCATATTGCTTTTGTTACTTTTTTGAACGAATTCTGTACAGTTGTGCGCCACAACGTGTGTGTAATGACTACACACCCATGTTATAGGGCTTAGATGAAAAGTGAACTAAGTCAATTTTCATTAAAAAAATATTTTTCATATTTGCACGAAATGGTTCATAGATATTCTCAGTATAATAATAATGTTAATTTCAGCTGGATACATAAAAATACATAAAAAATCAATATAGAAATAAATAAAAAAAATACAGTGTGTGGCAAGCCTACGCACGACGGAAGTGAAACTTTTAGTATTCTTCTCTCTCTCTTTTCATTTCATTCTCTCTTTTTTCTCACTTCTATCTCGTCACTACTCATTTTTGACACTAAAACTCTGTTCCAAATCGAATAAACCACAATCAATTACGTATTTCACTCGTATTACACTCACCGCGCAGTACACGAAGCAAGGAGCTGATGCCTGGCGTGGCGTCGTTGGCTAGAGAGAGAGGAAAAGAGAGAAGAGAGAGAGAGAGAGAGAGAGAACGTTCGTCAGTGGCTCCCTCACCTCAGTAAGCGACTACGGTGAGAGAGCGACAGTGAACGGTGAGCGGTGGTGGGGGTCCCGTACCTACATCACCAAATGATCTCGGTTTTTCGTGACGGTCATCAGTCGGTTTTACTCCGGTCCTCGAAAATGCATAACGCGCGTAAAGAAGTTTCACTTCAAAAATGAATAAATTGATGAACACATTAGGACTTTATGATGGTTTAAGTGAAATTCTCCATCTCTGGTGTAGATTTGCTCCCTGCCACTGGGCAACGGCCTGGACAAGAGTGTTGTACGATCTCTGGTAGCGCTGACTCGTACCGGCTATTCTGTGGCGCATCAAAGCAGCGAACCCATGCACCCTTCCTTCGGTGAACATCTGTGAGGCGCTGCATTGCCAGGGGTGGCCAAATAGGGCTGTGTATGCGTGGTTGTACTGTAGTCGGAGTGAAATGACGCCTTATGTGTATGTCGTCCATAGCTCGCTAGTGTAGAAGCTCATACAGTATGTTTGGAAAAGTTGCTTCTTCACCGGAGGACTGCACTTGTTGAATATTCTGCCAAAATCTTATAGCCCTGACAAAAGATCACCACTCCGCATCGATTCAGTCGTGTTAGCCAGTTACATCCCAACCTTCATCTTGCTCAAATCTTTACCATCCACTCATTGTTAACCCTGTACAAATCTAAAATACGCCCAAAAATTGAATTTGGGACCTCTGGGCTGGAGCCCCACAATACTTGATTTTGTGCAAAGGAGGGCGGTCCGTCTGATCGAAATTTCATTATTAACTGATCGATTGCCACCTCTAATGCATACATGCAATGAGGGCATACTGAGTCTGTTCTGAGGTATTTTTCATCAGGATAGTTCAAAAGGTGCTGACTAGTGTATTCAAAATGATATTTAAGGTTTTTAATATGATTTGTGCCATGGGGATGGTAAGAACAGCATTTTTTTTTTTAACTATGAGAAATTAAAGTAATAGTTACCCATATATCTTCAGCCTGTAATGTGGACCAGCTAGGTTGATAAGTAACATTATTTTTGGACTGGACGGCAATAAGAACACCCCCTCCCAATATTTGACCTGTGAGATTGATCTGTGAGATCTGTCGTCAAATATCTCCCCATCTTTATTTTATAACCAACACCCCTACCGTTGGGCACTCCGAGTAGTTCGCTTCTTTTGGTGATTTAGCAAGGGTGCCCAGGTTCGTCGGTTGAGGTGTGTTCAGGATTCGCCTGCCCACCAGCTGCATGGTATGCCAGATCAGGAGTGACTTGTATGGGGAGACCTTTTGACCTCTCCAACTGGTCTCTCGACCCATTGCATTGCGCCGCAGTGGAAGGTATATATTCATGTGTCCGTCACTCCTGGACACAATGATCCCAAGATTCCTTACGAACCCTTATACCATTTACCTTCCCAGAAATTCCTCTCCTTCCCTTCCTTAAAAAAGACCCTCTACACAGCCTCCCAAAATATGACAGATGGCCCTGAGAGAAATTATTTTCCTCAAATATAGAAAAATAAAATTGTTTTTAAAATACTCATTAAGGCGATGCACTACGTCGTGTAATATTTTAAATTGAGCCGCTATCAATAACAACCCTTACGTAGATGGCGATAAGGTTTAAATTCCCGCTTAACACCTGTTTTGATTTATGCAAGAAAAAAACATGGCCAAAAAGTGCCTTTTATTTTATTTTGTGGATGTTCAGGCATAAATATTAAAATGTTTTTGGATCATTTTATAAATAACTTAATTTGCCACATTATACAATAAACTCATAACCAAAAATGGGATCGCAAGTGGGAGATTTTGAACTTTACAGCAGTTTTCATAGGCCTATACATTATTTTTTTCTGGGCTTAAAAAGACTTATCTAAAAAATACTCGATTATTTCAAAGGCCAAGATGTATTCTACTCGCAGTATTTAATTAAAGCATCTGAAACATTTCTAGGCGACCAAATTTTCAAAACAAAAACACATTATTTGGCATTACTACGTATGGCATCACCTTAACTCACAAATAAAATTCAAAGCTCCCATATATTCGTTAGTTTTGGAAATATTCTTAGTTACGTACATGATTCTGATCTCTTGTGCATCACTTAGTTAGTGACGGCATCCGTGGTCGAGGGGTAAGGTTCTCGACTAGCAAGGTGGAGGTCGCAGGTTCAATCCCGGCGCGCGCCAGTAAATTTTATTTGATTATTTTTTGTTATTTCACAAATCACTCATTAAAAATAATGTATAGTATATTTTCGGAACGTTCCAGGGTAGAAGATACTCTCAATATCGCCACAATTTAGAATTAAAATGTTGCTTGAAATGGATTTATCCTCATCTCTGCATTCCTCATCTCCTTCCCCTCCCCATTGGGGATGACATAGTCTCACTGGCTCCAGACTACAACATAAAAAAATAATAAATAATGAATACCAACCGTTAAGTAACGGTAACAATAATCTATTAAATAATAAGTGTGCAATAGGAACGAGTGGATAGGACGGCCTGGAGGCCAATGTTAGCTCTATTATGCTTTTAAAACTCCCTGTTGCTAAAAACCTAACTGCTACACCATCTTGGCTCCAAATATGGAGGGGCGAACCAATATACTACCGACATCTGTTGGATAATTCTATTTGTAATCTTTAAGATCATAACTAGAGCCATCTATGAACTATAACAATAAGTGTATAAAATAACTGCAACAATAACAAAACAAGATGCAATAAAGTTTGTAGGTCAGTTCATAGATTCGAGAAATTTACTAAAATTCTGGAGGCTATCGCTTAACATGTCCGAAATCTTGCCACTTAACAGAAAATCATATTATTTTTTATCATAAACTAATGTTTATAAGACAATGTGTTAATGCGTAGCACAATGGATAATGATCATACATAGTCTCACTGTCTCCAGACGGTTGGGAGCAAACTCTAAAATATAAAAAAAATGTATTTTTTTAAATACATGTCCTAGAAAATGGAAATTAAAGTTAATGGAAGAATTGTTTGTTGTTTCAAAAGTAATTCTGCCTTTGAAAAATTCGCTTCTTTCTTTTTGCGATCACTATTTTCAACATTTAACACATTTCCAACAGTCTGAAACTTTAGTTTTTCTCATTTTTCTTTTGTGACGTTATTTACTTTCAGTTTGTGGCGGGTGTTTTAGGCGACAGACGTATTACCGTCGCTTTGGTACACAACAGTGGTATTTTAGAGTTACCTACGAATTTATTTTCTTGCGTTCAGAGCGTTTTATTGTAGAAGAGGAAAAAAAATCTCCCACCAAATTGACAACTTAAGCTCCTTACATACCCAATTTATACCAATTTATAGCTCGCTAACTCTAAGTTTTTAAGTTCCAAAAATATATATGTTATTTTTGAAGATAATATCTAAACATTTGTTAGGCCTAAGTGTTGATTATATGAAATTCCTTCGATAGAAAAAAATCGCAAAGTAAGCTCTGAAATTTTTTTAAAATAACCCTTTTTCTGTTTTTTAATATGTAATAGGCATGAAATAATTCACAGTGTATCTTTAAATCCAACTAAAGCATTTGTCAAGAGATTTTTGCTCTGTTTCAAACGAGTCATGTTTTATTAAATATTTTCAATATTTGCGCTTAATTGTTATTGTTTTTTTTATATTAGCGCGCTTCCTCTAACATTAGTATTTAGATATCTCCCTTTCAAACTATCTTTGAATCCTTACTACATGGCCTTAATTCTCTGAAAAGCTCAAAAATCGTGTGAAAAATATCTCAATCCTCTGGAAAGTTCAGAGATAATATCAATTATTCCTAAAATGTTTGTAAAGCTCAAAGATCAGTTAACAAATTTTTCAATTCCAATAAAAGCTCAGAGATCATCAGAAAAAAATATCTTTATTACCTAAAAAGCTCAAGGATCATCTTAAAAATGTTATCCTTATTATCTGAAAAGCTCAGAGATTGTTTGAAACATTCCTAACTTCTCACAGGAAAAGCTTACAGAACGTCTGAATTCTTTAAAAGCTCAAAGATTATCCTAAGCGGTCCTGATTTCTGATATTACAAAAGCAATAGAATTCTTTGAAGGTATGTATCATGAATGCTTTGATTTATTTTGAAATGTTTTTTTTACTTATAATTTATGTTACTGTAGATAGAATACTTTACTGACTTCATTATTGTACTATATAATGTTTTGCATTGAGAACATTTTCAACTAAGAACAGCTTAGACAACTCAAATTTCGATTCTATGAATCAATTATCAATCCAGTTATTACAGAACAAAAACCAATTTTGAGAATTCTATTTAAATGGCAACATAACCACCCCTCGAACGAACTATTTGGTAATATTAGGGTCTTAGATATTCGCCAGTTATTTACCAAGACAAGATACATTAAAATAACCTGCTGGTGTCTTCACAACATCAAGCACACACCCGCTTTTCATCAAACCTGAATGCGTGGTTCCTAAAACTAGAACTACATGATATGAAAGGTTATTGTCATCTTCATGTAGGGTGACAAATTAATATGTAGATATAGTTTTTTATTGGTATGGGGTGTGTGTTTACCATAAATAGTAGATTTCTCAGGGTATATCGAGCCTTTCCACTGACTTTACAGTGTTACACTGAGCGCCAAAATCTACAATCCCTTGCCCGATTATTTCTGGAAAAAGTAGGGCATGAAACAGTGCTCTCAGTGCGTTTGCATATTCATCCGAATTTGTACATGTAAGGATGGAAGAAAAGCAATGGATTCATATTGGATCTAGATAGATTAACTTTCTAAATTAACTTTCAACAAAAACTTTATATTACGCTGATGCGATTATTCTTATTTTTATTTCTATTATCCCTAACATTATCTATTATTTTTATTTGTATTTTTACAAGATTCACTTACTTCTACTCCTTTCCTGTATGCGATCATCTACCTAATATTTTATATTCAGAATTGGTTATTTATGAAGGGAAGGAACTATTTTAAAGAATGCCTCACAACATTAAATAAAGTTCATTTGCTTTATTATTCTTTTTTTTCATTTAAATAGTGTTTAAAATAATTAATTAATTAATCTTTATTTTCATTATATCAACAAGTAAAGTCATTTGTTGATTTGCCCATTTGTATTTATATTTATTTTATCTCATTAAAATCAACAGTTTGCAATACAGTTGGTTTATTCTTGTGAAATGTACTCAGCTAGAAAACCAGTTAAAGTATTACCTATTTTACACATTGCATTAAACAAAATAATATATTAACAAATAAACATGTATTACATTTATATAATTATACACAAATAATACGGACATGTGTCTAGTGTGGTATTCGAAAAGCATGTAAAAAACTGAATTCAAATATATTTTACGAATAAAGGAAAGAAAAAAAAAATGATCATATATTGTTACCAAATGTAGAAAAGTTACAGTAGATAATAGAGTACAATAGGTTACAAGATGACTTACCCATGGACCGTCTCGTGAGGCTAATTTATTCTATAAATCACTAATTACGTATGCCATCGAAGATTGTAACGGAGAAAACCATCACGAAACGGTTGCCGCCTTCGCTGGGTAGCGTGGCCTGATCAGGCCGTACTTCTATCTGATGGTCCTGGAGGCATGGATAATACTTGCGGTTATCCGGTTGTTGAATCGTAATTTACTTTTCACCAATGCATATTATGAGGTGCGGATACACTATCGATGACCTCGATGACGGTCAATTTTCATTCCCGATCTTGTGCTTTCCCTTTTTACTATTCGTATTCAACATTGGCTATTGGAAAGGGAACGATCCTTCTTTAAGGAATGCATGAGTTCCTAACAAAAGTTTGAACTCAATCATTTCTTTAGTTTTAGTTTTATCTTTATTTCTATTTCTAATACGGTTTCTATAGTAAAATGCATTTTTAAATTTTTAGTTTTACCATAACAATTTCCATTTCAGTTATGTTTTATTATTATTATTGTTAATTGTTATTCAAATCATGTACGACTACCATATTACGGGCATGAGCCTAGTATGGTAGTTGAGAAAGTCACAAAAATTGAAATTTTTTAATATTTATAAAATAAAAAAAAAGGATTCTACACTCTAGAGCAGTGGTTCTCAACCTGGGTTCGATCGAACCCCAGGGGTTCGGTGAGTCAGTCTCGCGGGTTCGGCGGAGGTCAAGACATACCACCGAATCATATGGTAGTTGAGAAAGTCACCAAAAGTGTAATTTTTGAATATTTATAAAATAAAAAATAAGGATTCTACACTCTAGAGTAGTGGTCCTTAACCTGGGTTCGATCGAACCCTAGGGGTTCGGTGAATCAGTCTCGCGGATTTGTCGGAGGTCAAGACATACCACCGAATCATATGGTAGTTGAGAAAGTCACCAAAAGTGTAATTTTTGAATATTTATAAAATAAAAAAATAAGGATTCTACACTCTAGAGTCACCCAGGTCCTTAACCTGGGTTCGATCGAACCCTAGGGGTTCGGTGAATCAGTCTCGCGGATTCGTCGGAGGTCAAGACATACCACCGAATCATATGGTAGTTGAGAAAGTCACCAAAAGTGTAATTTTTGAATATTTATAAAATAAAAAAAAAAGGATTCTACACTCTAGAGTCACCCAGGTCCTTAACCTGGGTTCGATCGAACCCTAGGGGTTCGGTGAATCAGTCTCGCGGATTCGTCGGAGGTCAAGACATACCACCGAATCATATGGTAGTTGAGAAAGTCACCAAAAGTGTAATTTTTGAATATTTATAAAATAAAAAAATAAGGATTCTACACTCTAGAGTAGTGGTCCTTAACCTGGGTTCGATCGAACCCTAGGGGTTCGGTGAATCAGTCTCGCGGATTCGTTGGAGGTCAAGACATACCACCGAATCATATGGTAGTTGAGAAATTCACCAAAAGTGTAATTTTTGAATATTTATAAAATAAAAACATAAGGATTCTACACTCTAGAGTAGTGGTCCTTAACCTGGGTTCGATCGAACCCTAGGGGTTCGGTGAATCAGTCTCGCGGATTCGTTGGAGGTCAAGACATACCACCGAATCATATGGTAGTTGAGAAATTCACCAAAAGTGTAATTTTTGAATATTTATAAAATAAAAAAATAAGGATTCTACACTCTAGAGTAGTGTTCCTTAACCTGGGTTCGATCGAACCCTAGGGGTTCGGTGAATCAGTCTCGCGGATTCGTCGGAGGTCAAGACATACCACCGAATCATATGGTAGTTGAGAAATTCACCAAAAGTGTAATTTTTGAATATTTATAAAATAAAAAAATAAGGATTCTACACTCTAGAGTAGTGGTCCTTAACCTGGGTTCGATCGAACCCTAGGGGTTCGGTGAATCAGTCTCGCGGATTCGTCGGAGGTCAAGACATACCACCGAATCATATGGTAGTTGAGAAAGTCACCAAAAGTGTAATTTTTTAATATTTATAAAATAAAAAAATAAGGATTCTACACTCTAGAGTAGTGGTCCTTAACCTGGGTTCGATCGAACCCTAGGGGTTCGGTGAATCAGTCTCGCGGATTCGTCGGAGGTCAAGACATACCACCGAATCATATGGTAGTTGAGAAAGTCATCAAAAGTGTAATTTTTGAATATTTATAAAATAAAAAAATAAGGATTCTACACTCTAGAGTAGTGGTCCTTAACCTGGGTTCGATCGAACCCTAGGGGTTCGGTGAATCAGTCTCGCGGATTCGACGGAGGTCAAGACATACCACCGAATCATATGGTAGTTGAGAAAGTCACCAAAAGTGTAATTTTTGAATATTTATAAAATAAAAAAATAAGGATTCTACACTCTAGAGTAGTGGTCCTTAACCTGGGTTCGATCAAACCCTAGGGGTTCGGTGAACCAGTCTCGCGGATTCGTCGGAGGTCAAGACATACCACAGAGTCATATGATTCGTGATGACAGTCCATCATTAGCTGCAGGTGATCACGCAACATGGCTTGGCCTATCTGTGCTGCAGTAATCATATTGTAACTGTCGTGATCGTACGTCGTGTGATTCCTTTCTTAATATTTTAATCACTTCATACTAACTATGTCAAGCAAAAAATAAAGTGGTAGAACGAATATGTACAATGTAGATACACATGTATAACTGTGATGTATGCTAATAAGTTGAGTATTAAAGCGATAGATGGCGCTAGTCATAAAGCTTACTCCAGAGTCCGACAGATGTCGCTAGAGTGTAACAATCACCTATGTTGACAGGGAACAAGCTTCTCAAACCAGAGAATTACCAACCCTCGGGTAATGAACAGTGTAGCTAAATCCAGACCAATTATATGTAACGTAAATAAACGCAATTATAAGTAGAACCTTTCACTTTTTAACAAAGAGTTCCCAACCCTTAAATCTGAAAAGTAAGACAGATATAACAATAACATATATTTTGGTTTTGTTCTTTAATGGTTTTATTTATTTTTTGCACCTATCCATAATTATATACCTATGTTTGAATTAACAAGAATCATATTTTATTTTTTCAATTAAGAAGGGTTCGGCGAATGCGCATATGAAACTCGTGGGGGTCAGTAAGTACCTCCAACAAGGTTAAGAACCACTGCTCTAGAGTAATCCCCATTAAAGTCGAATTGTTTATTACAGATGTAATGTTGCACTAAAATATAATTTAAAAGTATGATTAAAAGTGGAATTTATGGCAAGTAATTAATCTTGCACAGTGTAATAGTGATAACTTCACATTTTATGGGCCATTATACATCTTTATGCACTTCCTTGGCATGAATATTCCGACACCCATTTTGTATAAGAATGTTCTTTTCAACAGGGCCACAAAGAAATTCTCTTTGAACAGCGCTTGCAACGTGGATTTTATTTTACATATTCATAAGCCTTTCCACATATTAATTTTGTGCCATGTAGGTCCCGTAGTAACCGTTCAAATATGATTTGAAAGGGAGACATGTAAATACGAATGTAAGAGGGAGCGCGCTAATATTAAAGAAAACCTTTATAATTTAGCAAAAAATTTAGATGCCGAAAATACTAGCACAGGTCCAATAAGCTTGCCGTCTGAGCAGCGAATGACGAATTTTTTAAATGAACTTATGTAAATCCGAATGTTAGAGAGAGCGCGCTAATATTTAAAACGATTGAAATGTACAGACGTAAGCGACTGCTGTGATAATATTTAATAAAATATTACTCGTTCAAAATAGAGCAAAAACCTCTCGACAAATGCTTTAGTTGCATTTATATATATGCTGTAAATTTTTTCATGCCTATAACATATTACATAACAGAACAAAACATGTTTTTAATAATATTCGGAGCTTACCCTGCGATTTTTTTCTATCGTGGGAATTTCATATGATTAATGTTTCGGCATAACAAATGTATAGATATTATCTTTAAAAGTAGCGTATATTTTTTTTGGAAGTTAAAAACTTAAAGAGTTAACGAGAAACTTGTTATAAATCGGGAGCAATTAGGTATGCGGGGGCTTTATCACCAGAGATGTTGGGACATATTAAAATATTTAAGGCGATGCACTACGTCGTGTAATTTTTTAAATTGAGCCGCTATCAATAACAACCCTTACGGAAGATGGCGATAGGGTTTAAATTCCCGCTTAACACCATTCGCCTGTTTTGATTTATGCAAGAAAAAAACATGGCCAAAAAGTGCCTTTTATTTTATTTTGTGGATGTTCAGGCATAAATATTATTTTTTTGATCATTTTATAAATAATTTAATTTACCATATTATAAAATAAAATCATAACCGAATCGAAATCGTAAGTAGGAGATTTTGAACTTTAAAGCAGTTTTCATAGGCCTTATACATTATTTTTTTCTAGGGCTTATAAAAAGACTTATCTAAAAAATACTCGATTATTTTAAATGCCAAGATGTATTCTACTCACAATATTTAATTAAAGCATCTGAAACATTTCCAGGCGACCAAATTTTCAAACCAAAAACACACGATTTTGTATTATTACGTGTGGCATCGCCTTAACGGTTTAGCGAGTGGAAAAAGGTTTTGGTTTTACACCCAAGCGTCAATAGTAGCTTAGTCGTCTCATCATTCACTTTATTTTACTATTATAAAAACATTACAAAATTATTCAGTTGAAGAATTATTAAATAAATATAAACAGTGGGTAAATCGACTATTCTAGTACGTAACAGATCATATTTTAAAGACATCTTCATTGATGCTAAATATGTTGATATCCCAATTGATTCTGTTCAACAGAAATATTGCTATCCCCACCGACATGATCATTGGCAAGTTAGTCCTGCAGGCTGGGAGATATATAACAGTTTATGCTGTCGGCGACGTAGATAACCATCGGGAATATGGATAGCTGAGTTTTCTAACCATCCACGAACCAATCTGAATAAATGAGTAGCAATGTGTACATCGCTTCTAACCCGTAAATGGTTCATTCCGAGCATACCTGAAAGAAATTTGGTAGCATGGAGCCACGGGTAGTAGCCATACTCCTTCATGCAGAGAAATCTCAGAAATTTCTACTGTACTCTCTCTAACACGAGGGAATACCTCATTTAAAAAAAATTACACATTATTTAGTTATCTGTGTTCTATGGTAAACGATTTATTTATATCATTTTTTATCTTTCATGTTCTACCAGTTATGAAAACTGTAAGTAAAAAAGGAAGCAAAAATAACACCATCTCGTAAAATAAACAGACAGGACAGACTGAGTTCTCCATTTGACTGGGTGTTTATTTTGTGGAACTCTCATTGTACTAGAGTAAGTAGAGAAGTGTGTGTGCTGAGCAGGATAGTTAAGTGGAAAAGAAAAAAAGGTGAATTCCACTGTTCAAATAATATAAATAACAAGTTTAGAGTCAACGGGTTTCCAGATATAACTTCCAGGTTTGTGGGTGTCTTAAGAGGTACTTTTTTATTTACATCAGCTTCAGTCAGGAGACCATGAAGGAAATGATTTTATCTTTTACAATAAAGATATTCAATTTTTTTTGCTTACTGTCCAAAGAAACGAAGCTAGTAGTTTGTAATAATAGAGTTAATTGTTGTAGAAATAAATTTAAAAATGAGTTTTAAAAATTAATTGTAGAAATGTTGATGTTATTAATTGTGTGTGCCAATACCGAGTACCTAGCCCGTTGGGAAAATGGCTTGATAGTTAGTTAATTAGTTACATACTCACACGATTATTTTAAGATCTTCATAAATTAATCGGAATATTATAAATGAACCCTGATTAAGCACCCCTTCTTCAACTGTATGAACAACGTCCAAAGCACCCCAACACAATGGCAAACCCTTAAGGTTTAATTATTTGATGATAACCACACCTAACAAATACCTGCTAGTATAATAAAGCACCCTGTAATTCTTAATTTATTTATTACTGTTTATCTGATTTAATTCTAACCTATTAAAGTACAGGGTTTTCCAATAAGAGGTGTTATTTTGATATTCAATCGTAAAAGATCAATGGTTTCGTTGCTTGTGTGGCACGTAGCGCCGTCTTGTTGAAAATAAAGGTTGTCCAGATCAATACCATCCAATTCCGGCCATAAAAAATCATTAATCATCTCTCGATAGCGCAATCCATTCACCGTAACTGTTGCTCCAGCCTCATTTTCGAAAAAGTAAAGTCCAATGACTCCGCCGGACCATAAACCGCACCAAACAATCACACGTTGAGAAAAGAGAGGCTTTTCAACAATAACTCTTGGGTTTTCCGAGCCCCAAATGCGAAAATTTTGCTTGTTGACGAAGCCACCGAGGTGGAAATGGGCCTCATCACTCAAGATGATTTGCATTTGATTCACTCATGTGAATTTTAATAATTTCAATGCATTGTTGAAGCGTGTATCGTTCCATTTTTATGAATAGCGTAGTTTCTACTTGTCAAATGTCAAAAAATGACAGCTTCAAAAGTAAAATCTACCGAAATAGCGGGCTATTCAAAATAACACATCTTATTAGAAAACCCATTTATTATTTTGATATATTGCTATTTAAGGAGGTCGCAGGTTGAAATCCCGGCTTGCGCAAAACAATAATATTTGATAAATTTGTGTTATTTCACAATTTAGTCATATAAAAATCATATACAGTATATTTGCTGCACGTTCCAGAGTGAGAGGTACTCTCAGCATCGCCCTTGTGTAAGACCACCATCCAGAATTAAAACGTTGCTTGAAATGTCTCTGGCCGTGAAAGGTGACCAGAACTGAAATATTAGGTGCTTCCCCACCTTCCTCTTCTTCATGTCCTTCTCATCCCCACTGGCTACAGACGGTTGAGAGCAGTTGGGACTTTTGTGCGGTATTCTCTGTGAAGTTATAAATTCCAGTTATATAACAACTAGCCCCTACAAATATTTGACAACCAACCGATTTTTACGCCATGGCATCACTGGACGTAAATCAAACAGACTCTGCCCCCGTAACTTACACCGTGTCCAAATGAATTCATCCACATGGTTTAAGGGGAAATGACTCTGCCGTGTGTGTCCAGCTTAAAGTCTAAAAGCCATGAAAAAAATATTTCTTTAATGGCTATATTTTATAATTTAAAACAAAAAATATATTTAAGTACATCTGAGTAGTAAAAGATATGACAAATTATTATAAGCATTAATTACTCGCCTGAAATATCCAGCGAGTTGGGAATAAGCCGACGTAGCTCAGTAGTCCAGAGCACCTGACCGGACCGGATATTTTCAATTTGTATGGATATTTCAGGCGAGTAATGCTAATAATAATTTGTTATCCTTTGTGCTATGCATAAAAAAATTGTCTTAAAAATATTAGGTGATCATTAAAAAACAACAAAAGATATTAGCTATACTAAAAAAAGATATTATATTTTGGCCTCAAATTCAAAATTAAGTTGTGTATTACATAAAGGCCGCACAGCCGTTTTTTTTTTAAACTCTATTTAAAAAATAGATCATCTTACAGAGGACTGTAGAGTTGTAGACTGTACATATATTCAAACAAACTGTAGAAAACATTGATCGAATCTGCACATTTTGGCCTTCGGTAATCTTTTCCAGCTAACCTGGCATATTTGGCTTAAAATGTCAACAGTATTTCAATTTGAACCGAAGCACTTGTATGACTCTTTGAAGATAATATTGCAAACGTGAAATTTACAAAGGTCGTACGGTATTTTGTATTTATGAAAATAATAGCTAGGTTCTTGAGGGAAACGACTGGGTGGCCTTTTTTAAACAAAACTTTAATTTGAATTTGAGGCCAAAATATTTGACCAAGCTAAATAATTATTTTCTTAAGGCGAAGCTTAATGCCAAATCACTATTTTGATTAATCTTTATAACGAATTGGTGAACATTATGAATACCAAAAAAAATGTTTTAGATAAATTGAAGGTTTTCCTATTGCTTCGCTTGATTAGAATACAAATAATAACAAAATATTATAAAAATATAAAAACATAGGATGATCAGAAATAGATAATATTATAAATAAATTTAAAATTATTTCACAAAAAAAAACACCTTTTAATGTATTTATCATTAGGATATCATTATATCTATTTGTTACAACAACAAAAAAAGATAATAAAACATGTTGCGATGGTTAAAGATCTGTTCCGTGTTGAAATTAAACTATGTAACATTTTATAATAGATTTATTCTGTTGCCGGGATAAAACAGCCGTGGATAAATTTTAACAATATTTCATATAACAGACAAGTAATTAATCACAACAGACACAGCAAAGATTATTTAAGTAATCGCGGCGCGAAAAGATTGAGTTGTTTTGATTAGCGCGTTTAAAATATGCATGTAGTAGACTGCCTGAATACCTTCCCGCTGTCGCTTATATAAGGTGCGAATGCATAAAAAATCAACCAGCAAGTAGGTAGATGGGCAGTTCCTACAATGTTTTGCTAGTAGGTTCTAATGCGATTCAAGTTGCACCTAAGAACGTTCCGGAACATTTTATTTACTATCGCTACAATATGTTGCCGCCCGTTACGCTGAAGATTCTAGCGGTCGCCCAGTGCCTGTAGGAATAGCGCGATAGTTTTTAATACCGTTCGGATTTACCTCTAGGCAACGGCCGAAGTGTCTAGTAGATTCTACGACGGCCTAGGTACCTTAGCGCTTGGTACTGTGTACTAAGTAGTACCCGACACCGACCGACTCGAGTAATGGCGTACCACTACAAACACTTTACAGTAAAGCAAAATGGTCGATTTAAAACAGGACATCGCTGCTCTCAGACAAAAAAGGGACTAAACGCTCAAATTATATATAAATCACGTAATACAGATACAAAATTTCTTCTCGTCGACACAGCTAAAAGAAATAAAGTATTATCTTATCGTACAAATTTTAAAACTCGTAGCAGATTGTAAATGAAGCTGTTTAATTTAATAAGGTTAAAATATCTGATTTTATCATACTCGTATTTAAGTACTCGCTCCAGTGATATACGTGGTACTTGATAAAATATTCATGTAAATTTATGGTAATCTTTAACCTCTGCTAGGCCCTCCAATGACCAGGGATTGTGAACCCGCTGCCAAACAATTAGAAGTTTGGTCCTTAAATACTACTTCATTAAAACTGACAGAGTGATAAATCTACAGAATTAAGGAATTTAGCGACAGTTTTTGATCCCTGCAGAGCTTCGTACATTTTTAGCCACCGGTTCAGTAAAAAAAATCAATTCAATGATTTTATTAATTTTAAACCCTCAGGTATGAAAACTGTTAGAGAGTCTGACTATTTTCGATTTGCAATTAAATCTAAATAAATGAAATAACTCTGAAAATATCCTTAAACTAAAAATTAGGTTTGACAGATGATAAATGCTTCCAAATTTTATTATTGGTAATGAAAATGTAATAAAAATTTTGAATGCAAATGTAAAATGGTTTTAAAAATGGCTCATCTTACGTGTTTTCGTGGAAACACTGAACTAAAATTACTCTTAATGAATAAAACAAACGTCTTTCTGTACAAAAATTTACGAAGTTTTATCATTTTTCTTAAATTGCGGTTGGAAGCTTTGGTTTCGTAGAAGAAAATTGATAAATTCTTTTGTGGTTAACTTCTATATTTGAATATAAAGGTTGGTGTTTTCTCTTTCTAACACCGTTAATATCATATTTATAACCCTGAAAGTAAGGGAGACACAACGCACGAGCTGTTCCCAAAAGCAAACAGACTAGCCCGAGGGTAAAATCATTACAAAATACATTTTCAATTCGTTTTTAAAGAAATGAAAAAAATATATAAAGTAGTTTTTATATGAGCAGTAACAAAGCTTTCCGTTTAAATGCTGATTCATTAATTTCAGTACTTGCATCACATTTTTCCTGCTTGCAATGTTTCCTGTGTATTTCAAATGCGCTATATACATCTTATTTTTAAATTTTCCGATAAAAAAAAATTCATTCAAAATACATTTAAAATAAACATTACTATTTCTAAATAATAAAACTTTAATATCAAACGTGAAAAATGTTGTCAAAATCGCTAATTTTTTCTCCAATCATAGAAAAATTGAGAGAACTCGACATTTCAAAAAAGATTTGTTTGGGGCATTTGTAAGAAAACTATATCTTCACTTTTATCTTGTTCATATAATAAAACGGAAGAAAAAATTTTGAAAGTTAAACCGATTGTTACGATAGCGGCACGAAATATGAATTATTCATTTTGAATATTTTTTGGAATTTATTAATAAATTCCAGTAAAAATACTTGAGACCAACTGAAAATAATTATTATTTCTCTTTTTGACAGAAAAAAAAGATAAAAATACTTTTAAAAAATATGGACGCCCGGTCATATATGACCCTCAAACGCTGGAGAGGTTAAATACATCAATATACTAAGATTGCTCTTTCCATCGCAGTGTATCGGCATAATCATTGGCAAGATAGACACACATATTATAACATGTATTATGCTGTCGGTGACGGAAAAATGAATGGTCTCCATTGTAGACGAGTTTACAAACTATTCACGAATCAGTCTTTTTTTTTATTTAAAAAGAAAGACAAACATTCCCGGGTTACGAATAACCTGACAATATTTGAAAATCTCCTAATACCACCACAGTAAGCTGAAAATGTTTCTTGTGTTGTGATCGAGGACTTAGCCAGCCGAAAAATTGAGCACACTACGCCTGGGTGGGACCCAAACGCGATGTCAACTCAGCCACCGACCGGTGACAGTCTAAAGAAATGATTTATTTTTTTTCTATTTTTCTCTAAACAAGAATATTATTGGATATAATCATAACATAAAGAACAACACTTGAAATGCTTTCCATACTAATTTGAATGGAAACAAATTCTCTATTTAGCCCAATAGCCCAGCGCTCTGTTTCACTTACACTTGCGTCACATCGTAGATCTCCACCCCATTTGCATTTCGTAAACACAGTTTTGTATTGGAAATTTAAGTTTCGATTAGGCAAATATTTGGATCACGAAACACGCTCACAAGGCACTTCTTGTCTCATTCTAAATTCTAGGATCAGAGAACTGGTTATTTCTACGACTCGTTATTGTGTTAAACGTTCCAGCTATATGTCATCTGTAAACTGTAAAAACCTTATTACTATTCAATACCTTAGTTTGAATTCCAGCGATTTTCCACCCCTGTACTTTAATGAAGTTTCTTGGAATAAACTACCCCGAGGGAGGTTTCAGACTACCCTTAATAATGTTAAAATTTCCACTTGATTTACTACCCTGTTACAAAGACACTGTTACAACTTTAGAGGACCATGGAAACGGGTTGTTTAACTCGGTGTATGGCGAACGAACAACCACTTTTGTGATTTAGGGTTGTTAGAAGACATGTTAAAGAGATTAACAAAAACTACTGCGTGGAATTTGATAAGATGAAGGCTTGAAACTTATTTAAAAAGCACATAGCAACGAACCTTGCCATTTTAAATCAGAATCATCGATGCTGAAGTGGTTTGAAATCAAGATAGCTCTTCCCACCGGCATAACCATTGGTAATTAGTTAGTCCTGCAGGCTGGAAGATAGATGTCTATACTGTCTGTGATGGAGACATCCATCGGAAACATCAAAATTAATGCTTTCCATGATAGCCGAGTTTTCAAGACATCACTGATCAGTTTGAAGAAATATGTAGCAATGTGTACATCCCTTCTGACCTGTTGTTGGTTCATTCAGAGCATGCTCACAAGAAAGTCAGTAGGATAGAGCCGCAGAAAAAAAGTTTTTACAGGCTAGCAGTACACAATGGTTTGTTGATACCAATCTTGATGTATGGTAGTGAGGCATGAAAATTCCAGAAGAAGGATGAAAGTGGACTGGATGCCGTAGAAAGAAGATTCTTGATGCTTATGTTTGGTCATACCATATTGTATGACCGTGTTACTAATTTGCAAATCCGGAAAGAATGGCTGATGTCGGCGTGATGAATAAGAGTAGGAAGAGGACGATTACATTATCTGGACATGTGGAGAGGATGGACAAAGAAAGGAGTATATGAGATGTGAATAATTGAATGGTAAATTAAGTCAGGAATACATGAATAAGACATGCGTCAATCTAGTTAATCATGCCTACATTTTAGTCGGTTTAGAAGAAAAAAAGTCAATATAACAGAAGAGTTTATATGAGATGATGTATGTATGTGAATGCTGCAAGACATGTGCACTAAGATAAAGTTATGTGTTACTCCTATGAGAAAATGTGGTAACAACCAACTTTACACGACATGGATGCACGAATGCTGTCTAATCATTTGAAAATACTTTGTGAGATAACTGAGTATTTTACTATGCAAACAAAAGTGTTTAGGTACAAAAACACATCTTCCATCTCCTTATCTTCAAATGGCCATTATTTATAGAATTCAAGTTCAAAGAAAAAGCGGTTACGTTCCTAGATTATATAACTTTGCAAAGGGGATACAGATAAACGATAATAGATCCGAAATTTTTGAGTACAATGGAAACCAGAAACGTTTCTAATTTTCATTCATACTACCTTCGTGGTTTGGTGATTATGGCTTTTGACTACGAATCCCGAGGTCGCAGTTCAAATGCGCAAGTAAATTTTATGTTATTAATTTGAGTTATTTCACAATTTATTCATTTTAAATAATATTTATTACATTTGCGGCATGTTCAAGAGGGGTAGATACTTCCAGTGTCGCCCTTGTGAAATAACCACCATTCATAATCGAAACGTTGCTTTACATGGCTTTAGCCGTATTTGATGATCAAATCTGAGTAGCCATGTAGGTGCTTCCTCACCTTCCTATTCCCCATCTTACACACCCCAAAATTGGAATGCCGTAGTCTCTCTTACGCCGGTTACCAGGGACCAGTTGGAACTGTGGAACAAAGATTTACCTTTGGAAAAAATGTTTGTAACTCAACCCTTTTCCTGAAAAAACAACTCTTTCTTCAATAGATGTACTTTCCTTGGGGATTCTAAAAATTACAATAAAATTTGAATAAGGCATATTTGAAGCGAAGAATTATATTAGCATGGAACCCATTATTCTTGCATAATGTCATTTGATCGTAAATCTGACGTATAAGATATGACGTTAAGTACTTTTTGAAAAAAATACATAAAGGATAAGGTCTTTGATAAAACTTATAGGGCCAAAGGTTTTACAAAACTTAATATCTGTGATGAACTGTTAATTCTAGTCAAGTTTGCAATACACTCTATTTATTTATTTACTAACGGACCATATGCAATTACAACACTTTAGACGAAGTTAATAAAGACGAATAAAGGATAGTTAGAAAATTACAATTTTGACAAAATTGGGCATAAACACAATAAAAATAATGTCAAGTCAAGACAGGAACAAGATTTTGGTGGAGTTCACGACTTCTGCTACACCAATACAAAATATTACTTGCGTGATGACTGACAAAAATCATTAAGACTTACACCAAAAAATTCACGAACCTGACTTATTTATTTACTTAAGTCATGTTTTTCTCATAAAAATCAACCTCACTAGGACTAAGCCGATATCGAGGTTAAAAATTTGCATTTGAGTGGAGCAAACATAGAATTAAATTGAGAAGTCTGGCCATCTTGGACTTTGATGAATGTTATCTATACTTTGTGGAGTGTTGATTGAGGAAAGGCAATTGATTATTTCAGAGTCTTCGTGAAGGGATATTAAAGTAGGTAAAATTTTTAAAATACTGATGAGACCGAAGTTCTTCCTACGTTTTTCTGATGAAGAAAGGTTTAATTTTACTTCAAGTTCATCGTATGAGTAATCGCCTATCTTGAGATGATCGGGAGATTATAATATTACTTCTGTTTGTTTGAATGTATGCTTATTATCGTAACATATTTACAATTAATATCTAACTGTACTCACGTCCGTTCCATAGGATGCTCTAATAATATCTAACTGTACTCATGTCTGTTCCATAAGATTCTCTTGTAATATCTAACTGTACTAACGCCCGTTCCATAGAATGATACGAAGCTGGAAGAAACACTGACTGAGATGCTCGCCTGCAGATCGGCTAACATCGGCTAACATCGGCTGTCTTCGTAATCATTCGGGTATTATACCCAAACATGCGAAATGTTGTCTCTTTAGTGTGGTACTACTATTGCCACCTGGAGACACCTTAGAAATACATAAACCAAAAATTCTAACATAAAACTACACACACACTAAAACATCCATTTTTTCAAACAAATTTTGTGATTATTCCGTTATACGCCAGTTGATTTACAGTACTTAAATAATAACATAACTTAAATATTAACTTTGAAATTTGATGAATTGTTCCAGTTCCGTGAAAAAACAAATTGCAGTACTTAAATAACAGGTTTTCGCGGTCAAAAAAAATTATCGTGATTTATTTTTGGGTTTTAGTGCCGTTTTATGCTTCCTCCTACTTTAGCCAACGTTTCAGACAACAGTATAGCGTCCATCATCAAGTGGAAAATTTAATCACATAATAGTTAGGTTATCAAAAGCGGCAAATTTAATCAAATAACTGTCATGGCAGACACATCTTAGGAGACGCCGCGTGGAGGTTCTTTTTAAGGAAAGGAAGATTAGGAAGTTTTGGGAAGGAAAAAGATAAAAAAGGTGGCCAGGAATCTGGGGGTCAGTGTGTCCAGGAATGATATTTGAATGAACCCATCCCTCCAACCACTGTGCCCTGTGGCATACGCATCCGCCGCCAAGACCTAGATATATCTCACCCCATTTACTGAACCTTTAAAACGGCCACCATCTTGAAACGGAAACGGAACGTACAAATAGAATTACAGACAAACGAAATGCAAAAAGTTCGAGTTATAACAGAATTTCGACAGGCTCAGTCAATTGTGAAAGCAATTTTGTTTTGTTGCTGGTTAAGAGAAAACCAAAATTAGTTTCAAAAGAATTTCACTAACTCAAAATGAGTTTTTATCAAAAAAGTTATTGTTCTGAGCTTTGGAAATTCGTGGTTTTTGGTAATTTCTCGTAGCCTGGTCGTATTTTACTCGTACCTTTCTCTTCGACCGCCCTCGGCGCTGTCAATGATATAAATAATGACAAATGGATGGTTTTCCAATGCGGTATAATAAAGGACTGTATATTATCCGGTACAGTTGTAAGGTGCAAATAATGGCGAAAGAAATATTGACGTGGGAGATGTTGAATGTATTTATTTTGTAAGAAATCTTTTTTATTCTGTAAAGCAACACATCTATTTGTTTCAAGTAGTAAAAACTCTCGCACCGTTGGTTGTAAGGTCCAAATAATGGCGAAAGAAATATTGACGTGGGAGATCTTGAATGTATTTATTTTGTAAGAAATCTTTTTTATTCTGTAAAGTAGCACATCATTCTTTTGGTTTCAAGTAGTAAAAACTCTCGAACCTTAGGTTGTAAGGTGCAAATAATGGTGAAAGAAATATTGACGTGCGAGATGTTGAATGTATTTATTTTGTAACAAAATCTTTTTTATTCTGTAAAGTAACACATAATTCTGTTTGTCTCAAATAGTAAAAACTCTCAAACCTTAGGTTGTAAGGTGCAAATAATGGCGAAAGAAATATTGACGTGGGAGATGTTGAATGTATTTATTTTGTAAGAAATCTTTTTTATTCTGTAAAGCAACACATCTATTTGTTTCAAGTAGTAAAAACTCTCGCACCGTTGGTTGTAAGGTCCAAATAATGGCGAAAGAAATATTGACGTGGGAGATCTTGAATGTATTTATTTTGTAAGAAATCTTTTTTATTCTGTAAAGTAGCACATCATTCTTTTGGTTTCAAGTAGTAAAAACTCTCGAACCTTAGGTTGTAAGGTGCAAATAATGGCGAAAGAAATATTGACGTGCGAGATGTTGAATGTATTTATTTTGTAAGAAATCTTTTTTTATTCTGTAAAGTAACACATAATTCTGTTTGTCTCAAATAGTAAAAACTCTCAAACCTTAGGTTGTAAGGTGCAAATAATGGCGAAAGAAATATTGACGTGGGAGATGTTGAATGTATTTATTTTGTAAGAAATCTTTTTTATTCTGTAAAGCAACACATCTATTTGTTTCAAGTAGTAAAAACTCTCGCACCGTTGGTTGTAAGGTCCAAATAATGGCGAAAGAAATATTGACGGGGAGATGTTGAGTGTATTTATTTTGTAAGAAATCTTTTTTATTCTGTAAAGCAACTATCAATTTATTTGTTTCAAGTAGTAAAAACCGATGGCAGTTGCGTCATGAAATTTGCACAGGATTGATAACTCTGAAATGTATTTCTTTGGTGTATACTTAACCCTTTTACAATAAATTTTGACTCGTAATTGATAATCATTTCTAACATTTGATTTATATACATTATTTTTTAATTTGTTATTTTTTTATCTATATAATAATTTTATTAATCGAAAATATTAATGGCGGTTGTGCGTGTGTCCTGGGTAACTCTCTATTTATTTTTTTTATTTTAATTTTTATTTAAGTACATAAAACAGGCAACTCTCGTTCAATGAACTCAAAATTGTTTTAAATTTACGTGTCTTTGTCTTTCTTTTCATTTGGATTTGATTATTTGAAGAATTCAGATTTTAGTAAATGTGAATACCGCACAAGAGTCCCAACTGCTCCCTTTAGTTCCCTAGAGTCAGTGAGACTATGGCATCCCCAATTGGGATGTTGTGAGACTGAAGGTAGTGGGGGGGGGAGAAGTAGATGGGGGAAGGTGAAGATGGGGATATACCTGGCTATTCAGATCTGGTCAACAAACACGGCTAAAGCCATTTCAAGCAACGTTTCAATTATAAATGGTGGTCTTAAGCTAGGGCGATACTGAGAGTATCTTCCACTCTGGAAAGTGTCTCAAATACAGGGTGTTCGGTGATTCTACATGATAGTACAAGTTAAAAAGATAAATTACTTTTTACGAAATTCAAACGTTTGGTAGTTTTTAGGTGAAAAAAGTTGATTATATGGAAAACGTTGTTAGTATGGAATAATAAATATGTTTCTAAGAAAAAAAGTTGAAACTTCGATAAACTTTATTTATCTTTTTTTACTTTTACCATCATGTTAGTTAGCGTACTTTACCCCCGAACACCCTGTTTACTATGTATTATTTTAGATGATTAGATAACATAATTTAAACAAATAAAAATGTTCTTATTCACGCTGGGGTTTGAACCCGCGACCTTCGGATTGCTAGTCGAGAACAGAAAATTATTTTAGTTGGAATTTTTCAAAAACAGACTTTTCAAGAATGAATGAATTATTTCTTTATTTTATTTGTTGCATTTATTAATAAATTGTTGACTATGAGATGTATTGCAATGCACAACCCCCGAAATCTGAATACCTTCTGGAATATTATGGACATTTATATTAATAATTGCAGTGGTTAGGCTGAGAGAAGCAGGGAAAGGAAAATAGTTGAGGAAAAGATAGGTAGGGAAGAACATGCCTATTCAGATCTAGTCATCATACGTGATTTTAGTCAACGTTGCGATCATGAATTGTGGTATATGAATATTATCTTCCAATTGAATAGGTAATGTCAAAATTCGCCATAACTTTGAGATGAAGTCGTATGAATATGAACAAAAAAATTATTCTGTCTACTATCCCTATTATGATATTTGGTGCGGTACCCACAACAGTGTAATATCAAAATTATATTACAAAATCCTCCACACTTATCTCACCTACAATACAACCTACATTTCCTT
Source organism: Hesperophylax magnus (assembly GCA_026573805.1). Classification (NCBI taxonomy): domain Eukaryota; kingdom Metazoa; phylum Arthropoda; class Insecta; order Trichoptera; family Limnephilidae; genus Hesperophylax; species Hesperophylax magnus. The sequence goes on from JAIUSX010000028.1 coordinate 9,447,406, forward strand.
ATAGAACCTTATCATAAATCATGTCTTCTGATGAAATATCGCACCCCCGGATTACCCCAGGGCTTAGTATTGGGTCCTCTACTAAAGGAGGCTGGCTTAGGGGGTGAGTTCTCCACCTGTGGGTAGGCCTATGGGGTTGATTGATTGGCGTTATTTGTACGGCAAATTGTTATTTAGGGGATGAGTGTGAGGATACGATTAATTTATATTAGTTTGCTTTGAGAATTGTTATTTTGGGAAGCTGTTGAAAAAGCTGATCATCATGAATATAAGTTATACGGTATTATGTATGAATTATATTGATTCGTATTTTATGTGTTGCGTGCAATCTGTAAGTCTACTTTTTCTGTATTTTTTTCTATTCAATTTCTAATATATCTGGTTTTGAACATCATTCCAAATTCATGTGACGATGATTTTTCTTTTTTCAGTTATGTGAATTAACGTTGGATTTTAGCGTGCAATAATGTCATTAATTATGATCATCTTGTCACACTTTGACGTATTTTGATTTTTGTATTTTATAGGTTGCTGCTTTAAAATCTTTGGAAGCATCATTAAAAAGTGATCAATTATTTCCAGTAAGACTCTCTTTTTTATTTCGACACCTTGCTTGTTCCGACTCATTAGGGTGGTTAACTTGATCATGCCACGTCTTCTTGAGACGTCCTCGACTTATTCACCTCCCAACGGCGAGTATTTTTTAATTTAAACTTTAACTCCACACAGAAGGCCCAGAGGCCGATTAGGGATGCTGTGTGGAGGGTCTTTTTAGGTAACAGTCGGATTTAAAATTTTATTTTCCCACTTATAAACGAAAAGTATCTTAATATATTATAATAAAACAAATAAAAAACTTTATTCCACTTAATTTTATTTTGACCGTAACCGGTTTCAGCTCGTCAAAGCCATCTTCAGACTGGTACACAAAATTCTTAGTCTACGGTTTATATACACAACATATGGGGGAGGGGGGAGAGGGGTAGTTTATAGGGTTTTAATCAATTTTATTTGTTACTAAGTCGTTTAAGATTGTGGAATTTCTAAACATTTGGTAATTCCAGTAAGCTAATTACCTTGGGTTTGTAGTTCATTTCAATATTTATTAGGGAAAAAACCTCACAGGTAATATGCATTAGACATAATTTTATTGTCAAATCATTATTTATGATGGGATTATATTTGCTTTTTGAAAAGATACATGTTTACATTTGAGAAATTATTATAGGAATTAAGAAAGTAGGGACTTAGCAACTGATACTAATAGCTTATTAATTACAAAGTTACTTATTGAAGGGGTACATGTTTACATTGAAGTAGGGATGGTCTAACCTAACTACATATTTTAATGTCGAAATTATTATGAAAATTACAATGGATACAAGAGCGGAGACTTGGCAAATGATTCTAATTGTTTATTCATTACAAAGTTAGGGTCTATTTTATTAATTAAGCGAGTAATTTCTAAAGATTCTAATCTATCAAGCTTGTGGCCTTTATTGCAAGTATGGAGGACTTTAACATCTCTGTCTTTATCAAACGAGTGTTTGTTTTCTAATAAATGTGATGCTACATTTGACAATTCGCCTTTATTATTTACCCAATTTGTAAAATGTTCTTTAATACGGGTTTTGAAAGATCTCCCTGTTTGACCAACGTAATATGCTGGGCAGTTGGCGCAGTTCACTTGGTAAACGCCTGAGTTCTCGAGTTTTTCTCTTTTATCTTTGTTGTTAATTAAAATTCTACCTAGAGAGTTTACATTATAAAAAGCTGTTTTGCATTTATCATTATTGGTTAATGGTTAACATTATTGGTTAACATTTATCATTACTACCCCTCTCCCCCCTCCCCCATATGTTGTGTATATAAACCGTAGACTAAGAATTTTGTGTACCAGTCTGAAGATGGCTTTGACGAGCTGAAACCGGTTACGGTCAAAATAAAATTAAGTGGAATAAAGTTTTTTATTTGTTTTATTATAATATATTATAATGGAATTCCACCACGAATTATCGGTCTCAAAAATAGAAATATTGAAAAGTATCTTTATTTTAAATTATCGAAGAAAGCAAACACTTTGTGGCTTGCCATCATAAAAATGAAACTTGAAAATTTTAAAATGGGGCAATGATTATATATTATCTTTTCTATTTAAATAAAAATGTAAATGTTCGATTTTTCAAAATCTTAAATCTACGAAAATTCTTCACCGATTGCTTTGATATTTTGACACAACGTTGTATTCGCGGGTGTTTTTATATTCTAATATTAGAAAGGAAAAAAACATGATTTTTTTTTAAACAGCGCTATCGTTTGACGTAAAAGCAACACTTGCTATTGTTTCTCTATTTGCACAGAACGTCTGAGCTACATCAACGCGTGGCGGGGTACAGCTAGTTAATAAACAATTAGAATTAACCAACAGTCCAATTTTAAATTGTTCCCTTTCTCTCTATGTAACCCCCTCCGTTCCTTTACTCCTATACCATCCTGTCTGGTGTTCTCTCCCTCTCGTATATACTGTCTCTTATCCTTATTTTTTTAATGAAGAACTAATGTTTATAAGACAAGGTTTTATGCATAGAATAAAGGATAACAAATAATTATAAGCAATAATTAGTCGCCTGAAACATAAAATATATTTTCTTTATTTTAAAATATATTTTCAATTTGTATTGATATTTCAGGCGACTAATTATTTGTTATCCTTTATGTATCCTTTATTATATTGCTTATAATTATTTGTTATCCTTGTCTTATAAACATTAGTTTATCATTAAAAAATAATAATATTTGACAAGTCAAAAATATTTCACCAACAAATGAAGATAATATAATATGTCTGGACGCCATCTAGTGAGAAATTTAGCACTAACAAAGCCTTTCCTACAAAAAGAATGTTGGTTGTTTACAGGTGGAAAAATATAATAAGCAGTAATTGTTGATTGATGTACTAGTACATATTGAATTATTTGGTGGGTTGGAAATAAGTTGACATAGCTCAGTGGTTTCAGAGCAACTGACCGGACATCAGAAGGCACGGGTTCAATTCCCGTTGGCGGCATTTATTTTTAATAGAGATATTTTCAATTTGTATTGATATTTCAGGCGACTAATTATTCCTTTTCCTTGTTTGCCTTGAAATTTTACTCTGTACTTAAATTTAGTTTATATTTCCAATGTCCTGAAGAAGGTTGAGTGCAACCGAAACCGGTCGATCTAATTACTCGTTTATTTTTTTTAATGTTATAATAACAACAACTTTTAGAAAATGTTGACCATAAAAAAATGTTACGTTTGTTTTGGACTTTTGAATTAATTCTTCAAAGAAATTCATTCCAGACCACTTTGAAAAAACAGAATTTCTGTGTTCTTAAAATATAACTCATTTTATTTTTTTATTCGTGTAGCTGACAACTCAAAGGCATTTAAAAAAATCTGTTTTCAAAGAAAAATGAAAAGGATGTTTTAAAGGATACCTCAAAGTATATTACAGCGAAAATATTGTAAAATTAAATTTTATAAATGCCATTTCATTGTGTTACACCGTAAAGTTGTCAAATTTCTTGGAACTATTGGGTACTTGAGAAACCTTATGGGGGTCTCAATTACTGCCAACCGCCCTGAGGCACTGAGACAATGGCATCCTTAATTCGGGAATGTTACGAGGCGGTAGTGGGTAGCGGAAGGAAGAAGAACAAGTTGAAGGTCACTGTCTGTACGAGATTTCAAAAAACTACCCCATCCCTTATTTCCAATTAATTAAATCAGAGTTTTGAAACTTTTTGGTGAAGCTTTGCACAATTGAAAATATAAATGAGATGAAAATTACTATTTTCATTGTATAATCAAGAAGAAAAGTGTCTTAGATATAATTTTGAAAGGAAAAAAATGTCGCATTTAGCCCAATGGCTCAGCGTTCTGTGTTATTTACAGTCGCTTGACATCGTAGATCTTCATCCCCTTTGAATTTCGAAAAACACAGTTTTATATTGAAAATTTAAGCCCTTATTAGGCACATATTTGGATCATGAAACACTTCCATAACGTATTTCTTGTGGCCTTCTTTATTCTATGGTCTACACTCTACATCTACAAAAAATATTTCGAAAAACTCTGTGTAAAGCCCGGGCAATACCGGGGACTTCTGCTAATTACAATAATGAAGTTAAGCATGTTTCTGTATATGTTTTTTTTCATCAGGTAAATCCTAGCAAATGATATTTGTACTGCGCCCTTTAGGAGGTTTTTTTTACAAAAATTGTTCCTTTATTATTATTAATATTATCAGAGATAAAACGGAGAAAAATGAATGTTGCTAATTAATCTCTTCAAATGTTTGGTAATCCGGTTAAAAACAGGATTACATGCCTTTAACGAATTAATTAAAAGTTTTCTGATTAAATTTGGAATATATTCGTAGTTTGTTAAAAGTTTATCAGTAAACCTGTTTTTTTCATTTTTTAAAGTCCTGCAATCCCGTTTTTAAACGGACTACCAATAATTTGAAAAGATTCCTAATAATAAATTATAATAAGCAATAATTATTCGACTGAAATACCCATACAAATTTAAAATATCACTCAAGTAAAAATAAATGCTGCCGACGGGAATTGAACCAGCAGTCTTCTGGTTGCCGGTCAGCTGTTCTAAACCAACCAATTCAATATTTACTAGGATTTCATCCAAAAATTATTGCTTATTACATTTTATTTCACCTGTAAGCGGTCAACTTTATTTTTATAGGAGGGCTTTGTTAGTGCTGAATTTCCCAGTAGATGGCGTCGAGACATATTATATCTACATTAGTCTGTGAATTATTTTGTCAAATATTATTATTTTTACTGATAAACAAATATTTATACGACAAGGTTTTTTTATGCATAGTACAAAAGATGACACAAAGATTCTTATTAAATTAGCATTACTCATTTTTCTCCATGTCGTAATGGAATCCGAGAGATCGAGCCACATTGGAGAAAGTTATGTTATTATCCCCATCAATCTAATGCGACAGATCATTATATCATAGACTTGCTCAATCAATTTATGTTTTCTTAAAAATCTACACAGGCCCGGTAAATCAGTCAGTTCGTATTCTATCTGTGTACAAATTCCTCTCTCGAATTTAAACGGGCTGAAGAAATAATAAGTCGCAAAATAGATTATTTTTTTAGACTGGCACCATTTGTTCCAATCCTCAAAAGCAGGGTAATTTTTGCATTTCGCGTTTAGTTGCTAACTTCACGTTTCTGCAGATGACATTTGCGATGTCATTGACCCGGTCTGATTTGAATTGCTTTGAAATTTGGCCAGTTTGATTATGCGTTCCGTATTTGTTTTGGTAAATCGATATTCGCAGACTGACACACTTTTAAACCGCCCGACCTACAGGATTAGGAAGTACAGGGTTTTCCAATAAGAGGTGTTATTTTGAATAGCCCGCTATTTCGGTAGATGTTACTTTTGAAGCTGTCATTCTTTGACATTTGATAAGTAAAAACTACACCATTAATAAAAATTGAACGATACACGCTTCAACAACGCATTGAAATTTATAAAATTCACTTGAGTGAAGCAAATGCAAATATCTTGAGTGATGAGGCCCATTTCCACCTCGATGGCTTCGTCAACAAGCAAAATCGTCGCATCTGGGGTTCGAAAAACCCAAGAGTTATTGTTGAAAAGCCTCTTTATTCTCAAAATGTGACTGTTTGGTGCGGTTTATGGTCCAGCGGAGTCATTGGACCTTACTTTTTCGAAAATGAGGCTGGAGCAACAGTTACGGTGAATGGATTGCGCTATCGAGAGATGATTAATGATTTTTTATGGCCTGAATTCGATGGTATTGATCTGGACAACGTTTACTTTACAAGCAACGAAACCATTGATCTTTTATGATTGAATATCAAAATAACCCCTCTTATTGGAAAACCCTGTAGAATCCCGTCTGACTTTAGGATCGAGCATTGAAGACCATTGGTGAAAGATACTTGTTCCCACAATCTTAGATCCGATGGATTCCCGTGCTTCTTTGCTTTAATTTAATTTTTAATTTTAATTTGAATTTTTAATCAATTTTATTTATTTTCCTATATGTTAATATTATCTGTACTTATACGCTCTATGGGATGTGTGGGATTGCACTATCCTCCCTACATCCTGGGATAAAGAATTTATTATTATTATTATTTTTATTAAATATCTCTTAAATGATAACTAATTGAAGACGAGACAATACCCTAAAATAAAGCCAAAATCTTAACCTAATCCTCAATTCCTCTAGAAACATTGAAATAAGTGAAATAATTAAAATGTGAGCGTTTAGCAAACCCCCTTTATTAGCCTTATGTTGCCTGATACTGAGTATTCCATAAATAAGTTTCGCGCAATCAATTTAACTGTTATGAATTCTGAATTTACCTGTAAATTAATCAGACGAATTATTTGGGCCGAACCTAGGTGAAAATCAATCCATCAGCCCTATGTGTATATTATGTATCATAAACGTCCATATCAATTAGTTCGGGACCGATGCAGTGTTTGCTGTTTTACCAACGCCACGAAATATACTAGATAACTCTGATAGTTTCACGGAGAAAACTTAATGATATTAAATATTGCTAATTTATTAAAAATCTTGTCAAATTATTCGTATTCCTGTTAAAAACGGGACAGAAGGCTTTTAAAACAAAGCATCAGTAAAACGCGAATGTGTTATGACGACGGCGTAACACGGTTCATAAAAATACTAATATTGTTGAATTTTGTCGTTATAGAAAAAGAACAACTGCATCAATACGTGTTCTGATATATTCCGATATAATGGACACATATTTTTTCAGAAAATGAATTGCTATCACGTTTTTAACATGATTAATAAATCAGACATACTCATTTTTCTCCATGTAGAGATAGATGACAAATAAAACTAGAATTAGAGGTTATAGACTTAACCAACAGATGTCTCTAGTATATAGGTTTGCCCCTCCATAAAATTTTATGCGAATTCATTTCCAAGTCCAGTATTTTTGAATTCTGTAAGACGCACACACGTAGACATAGCCTTTTATTTATGTTGATATGCGTGCGGTTGTTTGGACTCTCTTATACCCGTCATTTGGTCTCTATTTTACCAGTTATTTGGTCTCTCTTATACCTGTCGTTTGGTCTCTCTTACATCTGTCATTTGATCTCTTTTGTACCCGTCATTTGGTCTCTCTTATACCCGTCATTTGGTCTCTTTTATACCAGTCATTTGGTTTCTCTTATACCAGTAATTTCGACTCTCTTATACCCGTCATTTGGTCTCTTTTGTACCCGTCATTCAAAATTGGATTGCCTTAATTACAGCATTTTTACTAATATTCTACCATTCCGATATAACAGTAAAACCCTAACGAGAAACCCTAACATAGCTACGATACTATGTTTATAGATACCTAGTGTGTTGAATATCTGATAAAAGTCCACATTAATTAATTCGGAACCGCTGTTGAAATACATTAGCTGTATCATAATAATTGATGACAATCAAATCAATGATCAGTGATATTTTGAATTATTGACAATTGACAGTTCATTGTATAATTAATATTTCAGGTACGCTGCAGAGCGGCAGATACTTTCAGTATCGCCCTGGATAAAGACCATCATTCAGAATCGAAACGTCAATTAAGTCATGTTTGGTGATCAGATCTGAAATGCCGGGTATATACCCAATCTTCCTCTTCCCCGTCTCCTTCAAAAATTCCTTTATTTACTGAAATGCAATGTCAAAGTCACAAATTAAATAGGGGTACCGCCACACCGAAAACCATTAATTGGATAACCAACATCTCTGTCATAGGTCACTCGCGGTGGTTCGCTACGTTTGGTGACTTATCAGGGATACCGGGGTTCATGGGGTGCGGTTTGTCCAGGTCTCGGTGATGGATATGTCTGCTCACTAGCTGCGTGGCGGGCCGGATGAAGAAAGTTTGTTTGAGGGAAACACGTTTGATCTCTCAACGCATCGCCTTGCACAGAAATGGCAGTACTGAATCCATACTTCACTCCTGTCCTAAACACCTCTCACGCCTTTTTCTCAGAACTTCCACTTCTTCCTATACTTAACCCTGCACACAGCATCCCCAAAAATGTAATACACCCAGTGGGAAATTAACTTTCATGATGAAAATTCATTCAAAAAGTTCACTGAAAATAAATTATCTTTAAAACAGCACAGTAAATTTCATGAATAGGACGTAGGAAAATTAACTTACAAATTTGACAAAGGCTTATCGACTTATAAATCAACTTATTAAAAGTTTTCGCATTTTTCTTAGAATAGGAAAATACAACAAAAGAAAACTAGGTTCATTCTAAATCGATGTTGGCTTTCTTGGCGTACAATTTTTTGTCGAACAGCGCTATAATGGTAATTTGAAAAAGTAACCCGGGAAATACCGGCGTTTGATTGGTCAATCAGCATAAAGTATTCGGCCAATAGCGTTCCAGCTTATTAATGGTTGATTTATGGAATTTCGAACTTTGCTTGAATTTCTGAGGCAGAAATTAAATTAGAAAGTTTGAAATTGGATCATTTCTTTCAAAAAATTGGAAGTAATTTGGCTTAGTTCAAAGATTTTTCACATTTTTAGCACATTGAGTTGATTTGAACTACACATATTTAGGATTGTGTGTATTGATGCATATCTTTGTACTTCTGACAGCGATTCTCTGAATCACTGAGAAACAGCGTTTTATCTTGCTTATATCTACTTATTCATATTGGACATTGAAAGGGACAAATGTTGACAATTTATAGTTTTAAAAATGATCTTTCACAATATTCACTGAAATTTCGATTCTCCAGTAGAATAACTAGTTTAGATTTTCTGTATGATAGCAATGCATCTGTGTTAGCATGTTAAAGCTGTATTGGTTACAACTGCCATACCTAAAATAAATTGCATACTTAAAGAAAAATTGTTCTTATGATGGTAGTCATCGTGATTCGCTTCAAAAGAATTATATACGGTATTTTCGTCAACAAAATTTGGAGTTATCTAAATTACTCCCATTCCGCAAATGATACTCCATTTCTCTCACCGTGAGCAAATGCGAACTGAAGTTTTTTTAAGAAAATAAAAACACAGACATTATTTCAAACCATTTTTGGATGTTCACTGAACCCTGAAAGAATTAGATTAACAAATTGCCAGGAACAAAAAAATTCTTGATGTGAACATTTCAAATAAATGCATAACCTTGGAGGTAAATATATTTCATACGAGATCAAAGCATTTCCAATATTTAATTTGGAAAAGGAAAATATTGTAACAATAGTTTTGTCGAATTGCCTATTAAAATCGATCTACTTATCTCTGGCTGAATCCAATCTCCGATATGAAATTACTTCTTGCGGACATTCTTGTAAAACTAATATACGTTATATTCAAACATTGCGAAACTCCAGTACAAAATTTTTAATCCATAAATATACCAATGCACATGGAAGTAAAATTAAAATAAAATACAAGTTTCTGACTGTTTTGCCCATAGACATATGAATATTAGTAGACCTGCCCAAAGTGATTAAAAGCGTATTATTCCCCACTCCCCATACCGGTTCCATTGGAGCCGGCTGTGCTCGCGTATGGCCTCAAGTGAATTTAGAAAACGTGACGTCATCATTCTTGTGCGAACTATGGTCGAGGCATCATCGGTTCATTTTACGAAATAACACGGCAAAATGGTGACTTGTACTATGAAAACTTGTAAAAATAGATGTGAAAAAGAGAATAAACCCAATTGTCGTATTACATTCCATATATAAGCATTATTTAACTTTATTTTAAGCATATTCACATCGTATAATATGGATCAGTTGTAGAAACATATACTATCACATCGAGACACGTCTGGACGTGAAACACAAAGCTGGTTGGTTGCTGGGAAGTAAATTATGAACATTTATAAAAGTGTCTTAACTAAATACATAAACGAAATATTCGACTCTGAAAATAGAAGAAATTTATTTTGCCGAATTTGGACTTCGCAAATTTGTTCATAACGTGGCGAGTAATTTGCGCTCCCATGTAAAAATGTCTATTCATTCAAAAGCAGATTTTACTTTTAAGAACTAAATGGTGATATTATAAGGCGAGATGCCTATATACTATCAGATTGATTTATTGACGAATCACAGTCAGCTTTACCCTCTTCGTTCTTCAACAGTTGATTTTACCCCTCATCCTTAATTTCTAGTCTATTAATATTCATATGTCTGTGGTTTTGCCTGTTAGAGGAATATTATTTTTAAGTCAACATGTCATATTGTCTGCTTCCTTGTATTGTATATCATAAAATAATGCAAGATTCACTCAAATTGAACCCAAAATATTTAATTAAATACCAATAACAATCTATAAATAGTACAAAATAAAGTCGCTATCCGTGTCTGTGGGTTTGTGCGCTTAGTTCTTCTAAACTATGCAACGAATTTTGATAGGATTTTTACTATCCTTTAGAGAATTTCTCCCGGAAGGTTTATATATTAAAAAAATATTTTTTGGCAATTACATTGGATTACGCTGAATAAACCTTAAGGCGAAACTTAATGCTAAATGGCTATTTTGATTAAACTTTATAACGAATTGGTGTAGGTATACCAAAAAATACGCTTTAGATAAATTGAAGGTTGTCCTATCGTTTTGCTTGAGTAGAATACAAATAAAAAATAAAAAATATAGATTTGAACTACTAAAAATAATATTTTTTCAACATAAATGTATGAACGCGTAAAGGAAACAACTTCAACAAAACACAGTTTTATAGCTAAGATTATCTGTGACAGTTTCACTTGATAAAATTTTTTGCTTTCTAATAAAATTATTTACAAAATAAATAAAAAACAGTTTTGTGCTTGAAATCGAACGTTTCTAGACTCCGTTTTTCAAGCGATTTTAATGCCTATTACCTACAATATAAGGTATACCAAGAATGTACACATTTTTGGTTTGTAGCTTCCTCTTAAGATCTTATCGCGCATATCTTGAAAAGGCCTACAGAAAAGTCCGCGATATATGTCTATAACCCCTAGCAACGCCGGGAACACGTCAGATAGTTAAAAATAATAGCATCTGTACTGCTAAAGTCAAATATAATCTAAGAAAATGGCAATTAGATACTGATAATTAATATTGATGCCCTACTGAATTAGAATTATATACAGTTGCACTAATTAGAATTCACATCACCACTTATAGTTTTGTAATACCTTATGTGTCTACATATATATAGGAAACTATTGATGTTACTGTTTATTTGTTATATAACTACCATTTATATTTATACTATTCTGTTCATTTAATAAATCGATTAATTGTTAATCTATCATCATCATTGTTGTACATGTATACCGTTGTGGTATATGTGGTAGGTGCCTGAAAAGGCCTACAGTAGTTTAGCAGGTTTGAATGTTAATAAATAAATAATAAAGCAATATTTAAGAAATATATTACTACTGACGTTAGATGTGCGTACTCAATAGACAGATAAAATGTTTAGGTATGTTTTTAATAAAAGTACATAGAAGTTTTCAAGGACAATTACTGTTCGCATTTGTAAAGTTCATACCCTGAAGCTATATGTATATAAGCTTTGAATGAAGTAAATGCCAGCACATTTGTGAAATAATGTAAGGTTATGCATACCTAGATTCTACTTGGCAAATTTCAACAACCTAAACTCATTCGACTTTTAGAAGCAAGAGGCATTAATAACAGAGATATTTACGTTATAACTAATCTCTAGTGGAAGCAGAAAGTCGATATTAAAGTACTTAACGAATTCAGTGAAGAAATCAAAATTCAACGTGGCGTAACACAAGGCTGTGTTTTATGACCTCTTTTATTCAAACTTTGCTCCGAATCTATATTTAATGAAACCTCTCGTGGAAAGTACTTTCATGTTGGTGAATGGTAGGCTGTAAATAGTAAAAAAGATTTTCAGATCATACGATTCTGCTTCAAGATGATATTAATGATTCGCAAAGAATTACGGAAAAGATTCAAAGTATCGCCTTAGTGAAAGACCATCATTAAGGTTAAACAAAACGTTGCTTGAATTGACTTGAACCTTGTTTGGTGACTATATCTAAATAGCGACGTACTTCACAACTTTCTTCTTCCTCATCTCCCTCTAGTGTAAATGGGACATTCAAATAAACAATATTTACAAAAGACTGAGAGCGATTGTCAGTAGATTATATAAATAAACTGAAGTGTTTCGTTCCAGTGAATATTTTAAAAATCATTTACCTGAATCAACTCTACAATATGCAATAACCACTTAGGGACATTCTTGCAAAACTTACTTAAATTACCTACAGTCACTACAAAACTCTATGGTTCAATTACTAGTTCCAAAAAATACTTTTTCACAGAGACGTATTTTTGTATCGAAACTTAAATACGTATCTTGCCTGTGCAGGCCTTACTAAGGGACAGTATACTAATTCATCATATATCTGACTCTGAAATTCCGACCAATTCAGCTATATGCTAAAAACATGGTTCATAAGTAGAAATACTTTATACTAGTCATCACTACCAATCAATAGTTGTTATTTATTAGCATGTAGATTTAGTGTTATTTTAGATTATTTGTCCCAATAATAATAATATGAATATCTTATTAGTAGCAACAATATTATGTATATTTATAATAAGTAATAATATGATGTATACATATTTGCATTGTAATTTAACATATAGAAATGCTGCTTTAATTTGCATTACAAATATTTTTCCTTAACAATATTTTATACCACTGTGAGCAGTAGCTGCTTACCGTGAGTGGCATAATTCATTAAATATCTATTGTCCTAACCCGGCGATTGACTATTTCCCACCATCGTTACACCGCGAGTTCCGTGTGAATCCTCTGTAAAAAATTAGTCTCGCAATAAATTTATCATTAGTAAATTCGAGAGTTTTAATCAACATCTCCACAACAAAAACTGAACACCGATTTACAGATAAGGAAGTATATAATATATTCCAACCTCTCTGATGACAATAAACCTTTCTACAAACAGGTACATCTTGTTGACAAACTGCTTAATTGTAGTTTAACGGGATACAACTTGAAAGAACATTTTTTTTTAAAACTCTCCACTAACCCCAATTGTGGATCACGTACTCCCACTGACTCTGAACAGTTGGGAGCAGTTGGAATAGTTACGGTATTCAGAAACAAAATAGGAAATAAAAAAAATAAATGTAATGTTTTTAAATTAAAGCTCTAGTACTCTCGAAAATGCCCTTACAAACGTTAATTTAGTAATTAAAATTGATCCAAATTGGTTCAAGCAATGAAACGTGTCTCTCAATATAAATGTTTAATTAACGAATAATGGATCCATCTCAAGTATTAAGGGTTTTGAGATGGCAAGGGTCGCTTTCGTTAAGAGTAACGGCTACACGGCCTCTTTCACAAAAAAATAAAATTTTGATTTGTGGCCTAAATCGCCAAAAACAGAAAAAAAATATTTAATTAGTTGTAGCTAATATGTATAACTTTATTCATTTATGTTTTATATTAAGATATATAGGCCATTACAGAACTCAATTATGCGTGATAATGCAAATTTGTTAGGTAATTGTAATTATTTCAAAAATAATCTTACCCCTATCTAGTGTGTTAAAATTTTTTTTTAAATAAAATAAATATCATGAAAAAAGATATTTATTTGGGTAGAAATTTAATTTTTTCTACGACAAATTTGTTAATTAAATTTTTGCCCATCAAAATGCTTTAATTGATAATTTTTATTTTGTATTTGATATACCTTTTGATTACATTATTCAGTTTGATTGGGTATTTTGGCCTCCAGTACAAACATTAATTTTGTATTAAAAAGACCGAGCAGCCGTTCTTCTTAAGCTGTAGAAACTCTTCAAATAAAACTCAATTACTAGAAAGACCTTAGCCGTCATTTTGACGACTCCTGATGTGACGATATTTAGCTTAAATTGTATTGTATTTATTTGATTTTTTTACTTTACATGGCTCTTGATTTAACGACTATGGTGAAAAAAGTATCTATCTTATTTTCTTTTTAAAATATAATTTTATATACCTAAAAAGACTTTCGCCGTCAATGTGACGGTTGGGGCAATTAAGTTGAGTTTGTTTACAAACTTTTTCCTCCAAGTTTACAACATACCCATTCCACCTCGCAAAATGACAGTACTAATCTGTCTGTCTCTTTCTTTCTGTATCGCATATCGTGTTGATTGGTCGCTGTATTTTGGTGTCAGTTGTTAGTATTATATCTCATGTTGATCTCAGCGCACGTATTTCAATTCGACGAATATTCTACCAAATATGTCCCTAATTAAATAAATTGAGCAATTTCATTAATTATTGTTTTATTAAAAATTACACTCACGTGTGATCAGCCGTCATTATGACGGTTGCGATCTTTATAGGTATGGAGCAGTACCCGGTCGTTCTAGTGTTAAAGAAAAATGGGTTCATCCTTTTTTTAAAACCTGGAAACCTGTTTGTAAATTTTTTTGCGCATTCGGTTTCCGTTTTGTAAAATCTGCTATATCCACTTTATTGTTTAATCAAGCCTTACTTTGGCTAGTTGTCTAACTTTGACTATGGTTAATTATAGATTGTTTTTAGCCTTACCCATCGACCACGGAGGCCATCGTACAAAAGAAATCTGTTAAAAATATTAAATTATAGGTATTTTATTTATGGATTAGTCGCTTTATTACAATCAGTTCCAATTTAGAAAATGACACTTAAATTCAAAACAATTCCGAGTAATTTGAACCATGGTTACAATGAAACACAACCGAAACAAGTATTTTAATATTTTCCCTTTCAAAGTTCTCAGAAAAACGCGTAAGTGTAACGAAGTTATCCGATCCGATCGCAGAAAATTCAATTTGAAATAACCAATAATTTTATTGAAGAACTTAGCGTTTTACTGCCGACAATCTTGACTTTATAGTAATGTAATTTACATCGTTATATCGGAGAAATTTCTTTTGACATTTTACAGCGTCTAAGATACATTTTAACGTTATTCTTTCGATGGGTATTCGGATATGTTTTAATATTGTATTTTATTCACAGTAAGTCAGTCGGGTCTGAACATTATATGATATCACATTGGTAACAAAATCTGTCAGATTAGAGATTTATTTTGAAATATTAGCCTTTGACAATCAATATCCATTTTATTTATTGTTTTTGTGTTTAATTCGTAGAACTCCATTTAATTTTTTTATAAATTTAATTTAGATTAAATTTGATAATATTATTATTAAGTTCTGCAAGTATTTTAGTTTTTTATTATTGTGACAGCTGTTTCGGCTTACAAGGCCATTTTCAAACTGTGGTTAGTCCACATTGAGACGACGTATTTATACTATTTCAAATGTAAATTTTGAAGGTGTATACATTGATTTATTACTGGTTAAATCGATGACATGATCTATTGTTGGTTTAACCAGTCTATGTTTTCCCCTCAGTAAATGGTAATGAGTTCTTAATTATTTACTATTGACTTTATTGCTATGAATTATTTGGGTGCATTATACTGCTTGGGTTTTGTGAAAATACTGAGAAGTGGTGAGTAAATTATTTTCCGTACTTTATTAATTAGTGTTAAATTTGGGTCATTCGTTCGTTCATTGATTTCTAATTGTTCAAGTAAATTTAATCTAATGCCCTTTTTTTCTATATGCAATGGTTTAGGACCCTTGTTGTTAAGTGGGGTATGATTATTCACCAAGAGATGTTCTGCGAATTTTGAGGATGTGTTTTTATTATTATAACATCGTATATGTTCTTTGAATCTAGTTGAGAATGTCCTCCCCGTTTGTCCGATGTAAGTGGCGTTACAATCGGCGTGGTCACATTTTAATTCATATATGCCACTGTTATTGAGTATAGGGATTTTACTTTTAGAGTTTTTAAGGCTTGTTCCTAAATTATTGTTTGTTCGAAAAGCTATATTTAAACCACATTTTTTAATTTCTTTTGCAATTTTCTCAGATATTGGGCCGAGGAATTCGAGACATGCAATTTTTTCTATATTTTTGTTATCCATTTTAATTAATTTGTGCGGGGGTAAATAGAATCATAAAAATAAGTAGTCCCGACGTAACCAAATTTTAAAATGGCCTTGAATGCCGAAACAGCTGTCACAATAATAAAAAAACTTAAATACTTGTAGAACTTAATAATAAAATTATAAAATTTTATTTACATTAAATTAAATGGGGTTCTACGAATTACAAACAAAAACAATTATTGATTAAATAACATTGTAAACTTTTACAAAAAGAAAGCTTCGTATTCTCTTTGTCTATATTTTTTATGTCATATGTCAAACAATACAATAAAAAAAGATTGAATGAGTTTTATGAGGACATGTGTAAGTTGGTGACAGATATAGCACAATTTGGCTCAACCGCTTTTAAGTTTTCTGACAAATACAGCACAAAGTTGCTCGAGTGGTTATTTACGAAATTCTTAGACCACTAATTAGATACTTGAAATGACTTAAAACGTGTTTGGTGACCAATTTTCAAAACCAGATATTTCTTAATATTCATTTTTTACATACCTACCTAGGAAGTAGTGTTTGGCCTGACTACATGCCCAATAATTGGTAAAGCCATAGTCACAAAAAAATCCATTTAAACTACTGAAGTGGTGTTTGATTGTAGAGAAATCAAAAAAATTGTAAAATAAATGATTTGTGCTGAAAAATAATTTTTGCTCACTTCTTACTTGTGCTTGATAAATTTCATCAGAGTTGGGTGAGGTTAGGTTAGGTGTGTTAGCAATAATAATAATTGGATAATTTCTCTAGATAAAATAGTATATAACCACGTGTTGCTGTGGCTCAGTCCGTCTCTGCAAATAGAGAAACAATACCGCGTGTTGCTTTTACGTCCGACAGATGGAGAAGTTTAAAAAAAGCATGTTTTTACCTGTCACATGTCTGGAGAATATTTTATAACGTGACGATTTTTATATCATATATAAATTATTTTTTAAGCTCATACGGAGGTGATATTAAAAAACTAGGTTCTATATTTAATAATAAAATTATATTTCTATATTGACTGTCCTGAAACGGAAATCCTTCCTAGTTGGACAGTCAAAATCATAAAATGTTTTCAATATTATATCATAAAAAAAAATAAAATAAAAAATATTAATTAGCGAAGTATTATTATTTTAAAACATGCTAGTCTTGCCTCCTGAAAAGTAAAGTTATACAGATTTATCTCCCAGTTCCCAGCATCCCTCTGGCCATACAACACTGACACCATTATGACAGAATTATAAATAACGTCCCCCTGGTAAGGTGATATCAAGTCTAACTTATTGCAGAACCCCTTTGGATTAAGTAGCGCATAACCCAAGACATGTTTATTAGCCGTGGATATTAAATAATGTGAACCACAAACAGGAAACGGGAACACAATATGCACTTAGAAAAATTTCACAAACTTGTAAGATTACTATTTCAGATATTTTCAAAGTTTACTTTTCGATGAGCCTTCCCCGCACAGAGTTTTGGCGGCCAAGCGGAAACAACCGATGAGTCACGGAGCTGGCCGCATAAATACCGTACAATGGTGCCTAATGCTTCCAACCGTCTAGAACCAGTGAGACTATGGCATCCACAATTGGGGTATATTGTGAGAGTGAAGAGGGGGAGGACGATGGGGAAGAGGAAAGTGGGTATTACCTGGCTATTCAGATCTGTTCAACAAACACGGCTAAAGCCATTTCAAGCAACGTTTCGATTCTGAACGCTGGTCTTACACTATGGCGATACTGAGAATATCTTCAACTCTTGTCACCCTTGCTCTGCAAGAGTCGGTTTTACCCTTCTAGGTGCGCCAAAAGATGTCTCACATCGAAACATACATTTCATGCCAAGATCTGTTCTTATCCAATATAAATGTTCACCGAAGTGAAAAACTGAGATACTTGTATGTACTTTGATAATCCTCTTGTTCGTTAAAACATATCGTGTAATAGAAAAGCCCTTTTGTAAGAAGTGATTGTCTCTCACGTTGTTAATGTGATAAATCATCTATTTCTATCGTCCGATGGCAACATTGAAGTCTGTCTTTGTGTTGCGAACAAAGGATTGCTGAAGGTATTGATTTTGTAATGTATTACCTGAGCGAGGAGTTGAGAAGTCACGGACGGCGTAGTTTATAAAATATAGCTGAAGTTTCTTTAAATATTTATGATGACATGTACAAATAAATACCGTGTTTTGTAACTTCTGGTGTACCACAGGGGACAAATTTTGGCCTTCTGCTTTTTTTAAGATTCATAATATATGACCCGGGTTCAAAATTAAACTAAGATTATTCTGTTTCGCCCATGATCGTAATTTTTTTTGAAAAATTGAGTATAACTGTTTCAAAATAAAATAAATAAGTGGTCAACACCCAAATACATCCGATCAAGCTGAAACTCGTCAGAGAGACTCGTTGTCTATGACAATGCCTTCTATAGCTGTTGGTGGCAATCACGTATGCACAAGCTTACTTATATGCATTTCTCTAAAAATTAATGACGTATAACAGTCAATAAACTAAATAAATTAATGTCATTTCTACTTAATCCGGATTTGGATCAGTGATTTGCGCGGTTGAATTTGACGGGCTGATGTATTATAGTAAAAAAAACTTTGCCCTTTACGGGTTGATTTTATCAAAGATTTTTTATCTGGCGAAGGGTCTATCTAACGTAATTTATTTCGCTATCTTCTGAGAAACTTGTGTTTGCAGCCTTTTGACTGGCAGCATGTCGCAAGGTAGCAAAGCTTCTCAATACAAATTCCTCTTTTGTCCCTTCACATCCTTTCATAACTGAAAGCGTAATTTCCCGAATCCTTCAGGACGTGATTCTGAGAATAATTCTTTAATCGGTTCAACGGTCGACGGCTTTCAAGGCTTTCACGGTGTCGGCCATTTTGTGAAAGGCTCCAAGATGGCGGACGGAAGTCGGCTGTCAGAGGAAGGGAAGTGCGTCATTAATAATAACACAATATTACAAGATATAAAGACGGACGTAAAATGAAACGTGCATCGCGTTACGGATATTAGAAGATTGAGGAAAATGATTTGCCGAAATGTGCCATTTTCTGTGCTCATTTAATTTTACATATATATATATAATTTTATCACAAAACTTCACCGTATCACCAAAACGCATTACGATCGCTAGTGTGTTACACAGTAGCATGATACGCCGCTCTGATATTTCACATGATACGGCCCGTCCCGTCTAGAATCATGTTTTGTCATATCATCAACGGATATGACAAAACAATGGAATTACAAAAAATTAAGACGATGCAATACCCTAAAGTAACGTGAGAAACTTAACGACGTAAGTCATGAAGCCATGCACAGAAATAAGCGACGCGCGTCCCTGGTGTATTGGACAGACCCACGGTTGCTTTGCCCTAGCACATATCTAAAATAAAGTGGGAATCTTAACGACATAAGTGATGAAGTCGTGTAAAACAATAATAGACGCGCTGCCCGGCGTAATGGACGGACCGATGGTCGACTTTTCCCAAACAGGCATTGAAATCGATCTTTCTATGGGGCTTATTTTGATTATTTCTGATACCAACATCTGAAATGTTTCTATGGGGAACCCTCGGGAAATTACTAATTCATCTTACCGCTAATTTTATAGTCGAAAAACGTTTTATAAAAATTTAATACCGTTTTACATAGAATATTTTAACGGAATCCTTCTAGAAACATTTGAAATTTTAGTAATACGTTCATCTGAAATAATTAAAATGTTAGTTTCGAGCGAACTTCCGTTATTGGAGTCTTGTGTCGCCTTTCCTTCTACGTCCATGTATAATCAACTCCCTAAGTTAATATACTTTTCCACCGAACTCCCTGTACACCTCTCTATATATATTGTAAGATTTATTTAAATCACATCAACGTCTCTCAACTCCAAACTAGAGAACCAATTGTAAAATTTGTATCCAGTATTACGATTTCCAAGGCACAATAGATGATTGAAGCTGTGAATGTTTGAATGTTTAATTGGCAGTAAGACTTTATGACATCCCGATTGGAGTAGGTTTGACGCGGAATGAAGTAAGAGGTAAAGGATATTGGGAAGTTGTTAAATAAACAGATCTGGTTATTTCAAAATGCTGTTATTTATCACAAGCACGATACTAAGAGAAAACATATGTAATTTGTATCTACTCTGTTTTCTGTTGTATTTTAAACCTTCACCCTGGTTAGTTGGTTGACCCATCCAAAGCGTCAAGTGTCTACCAAGGCATCGAGGGCTCAATCGTTTGCTAGCTTTACCCTACATCATTGTACAAGCAACAGCATTTTCCCAATATAATGAAGGCAACCGACCGGTCGGTGGCCGAGTTGACATCGCGCTTGGGTCTCACTCGGGCGTAGTGTGTTCAATTCCTCGGCTGTCTAAGTCCTCCATCACAACACAAGCAACATTTTCAGCTTACTGTGGTGGTAGTAGGATAAAGTAGGATTTCAAATATTGTCAGGTTATTCGTAACCCGGGAATGTTTGTCTTTCTTTTAAAAAAAAAAAAAAAATCTCTGAACTGGAGCCCCAAAATAGTCACTTGAAAATCGTCGACTCCTTTCAGAATCGGGCAGTCTGTTTAATAGATTTTGCTATCTTGACAAACGCATTACAAACTTTAAAGTGCATTTATCAAGTGGGAAATATCTCCTTATTTACCAGGTATTTCAATGAAGAACTAGCTTCATTGATCCCTTCGATACCGGTGCATAGTCAGGAAACACGTCAAACGCACGACCAACATTTGTACACGGTTGACATTTGTCGCGTTCTGTGTTTCCTCCCTTCTACAACATAGGACTCTTCAAGACCAATATTCACTATTTCCTTTTCATACTTCCACACAGAATCCACAAAGCTGACATAGGCCCTAAGTGAAAATGTTTTCATCTATGCCTCCTGTGTTGAATTAATGTATCAAAAACGTAGGAGGAATTTAAATTGTAAGGTTTTACACAACATGGAAATGTTTGTTTTTTGTTTAAAAATATCGTCTGTCTTCGAACCCTACAATTCTCAATAGTACACTTAAATTTTTCATGAATAAATTAATATAAAACTCATTTTATATGTGCATCCTGAACATGTATGAAAAGCATTCCTAGTTATCGTAACGAAAAACGAGCAACGCAAATTGAAAACGAATATATTTATTTTTCATCGACTTGGAATCTCGTAAGAATTCTCCCAGTCGTTTGATTTCGAAGCAGAAAGCTTCTAAGCAATTGAATTTTAAATTTGTACAAGAATGTAGAAGCGGAAATTACTTTTAAATTTAACAGGTAGTGAAATAATGATCAATTAGTTTTAATCCATCAAGCCTGGACAACTAAATAAAATTATATAATGAAAGAAATAATCGGCTTGATTTTATTTCAAATAGATTAGTTGTTTTGCTTAATGATTAATTTTCAACATACACAAAATAACACTAACAGACCAGTTAGATTTTTTTTTTTTTTTTTTTTTTTTTTTTTTTTTTTTTTTTTTTTTTTTTTTTTTTTTTTTTTTTTTTTTTTTTTTTTATTTTTTTATATATACAATAATATTATTATTGGGTTTATAAAAACAGTTTATTTTTAAACAAGTTCTGCTGTGTAATTATTATTACGCGTGACAGCTGTTTCGCCCTCTAAAGGCATTATCAAACTGTGTGCCTTTAGAGGGCGAAACAGCTGTCACGCGTAATAATAATTACACAGCAGAACTTGTTTAAAAATAAACTGTTTTTATAAACCCAATAATAATATTATTGTATATATAAAAAAATAAAAATAAAATGGAGTTCTACAAATTAAACTTAATAACAATAAATAGACCAGTTAGACATGCGTACAAAGAAAACATAAAAACTCCGACAATAAATTCAAGCTTTGGACAAAGACACTACCAATACCATGCTATAAAAGCATTCAACAGTGTAAAACTTGAAATTTAAATTGAGGAAAATAAAAATAAATTCACACACAAAATTACAAAATGTATTAAAGAACAAAAAAGACAATATTACCAAAATTTAATAGCATAAAATAAAAATAAAACCCACACGCAACACACAAAACCAATATAAACACACATCACTCACAAACACACAAGATTATTTTCAATGTATTATTTTTTAATTTTAAATATATTATTATGAATTATGTATTTTTAATTTTAAATGTATTATTTTTCTTTAAATGTATTATGTAGATTATATTTTCATATTATAAAATGAAGGCCTCAGCACGGGCAAGCCACCCAGTGAGGCCAACATTACTGGAAAACTTAAAATGTAAAAAATATTGTACCAAATAAATAATAATAAATAAATAAATGCATCCCAAAATAAAATATTGTATTAGAAGCATATTAAAAAGTCTTTCAGATTTTTTTAAATTTATTTTTTATTAAATAAATAATCAATTTACAGAGTATAATCAATAATGTTAACTAAAATAATTCATACAATTAGTTTTCACTGCTTTTGATTTTTTAATGTTTCTCTTCTATAGAAGCTGGCGCTTGTGTCTAGAAAAGTGGTGAGCATCAAGATGAAGAATATTTTGTGTTTGTAATTATCAATATTAAAATTCATAATTAATTAAAAAGATAGTTTCATCATTTGGGTATTTTTACATTGAACTTCAATTGCTTTTAGTAGGTGTTTATCATTTTCTATTGCTCTGATATTTTCGGGTAGGCTGTTGAAGTATTTTTTCCCTAGATATATGTAATGATGTTGAGCAAAAGTGGTGTTACATTTTTGTGTTGGATATATATGTTTTTGACGAGTACGACTTTCAGTTAAAAAGCTGGATTTTTGTTTTTCTTTTATTATTTGAGTTATTATGTTTTTTTGGACAAGATCATTAAATATTAATTGTTTAAATGTTTCAAAAATTAGGTGTTTTGGATAATCTCTTGGTTTTTTCGATATTATTTTTGTAATTAGTCATTGAAGAAATTACCTCACATATTCAATTGAGAATTGGACATTGTTCCATTCTTTCTCACCTTTATAAAATGCACATGCTTGACTTCCCAGATTATATGCATTCTGTAGTCTAGAAGCGGAAACTTTAGATCACATTTTTTAGCTGTCCCTCTCTAAAGAAATATCCTCTCATCTATCTAAAATTGTCTCCTCTCCACTCAACATCTTATCTCTTCTTAGTCTGAACTCCAATCTTCAATATAAATTTGAAATTTTCCCATTAAAACAAAATTAATATAAAAATTCACCTTCTCTTTCTCCATAATTTGAAATGAAGGCCTTGAACACCCTTGAAGGGTGAAAGCCAAAATAATTTGAAAAAAAACTTGCTAGATAATGAAATCAGTCAATAAATGAAACACTTCTGCAATATTAGTTCGTACTTCAGCTCAATAAAGTCAAACCCTAAAAAACATCTATTCATGAAAGAATCGAACTAATTTATGCGTTTTATTGCGCTATGAAAAATGTTTTCGGCAATCGAATTGCGTGACTGTCAGACCTTGATATTTGGCGCGAATAGTACCGCGTTCCAAATTTAAAAAGAGAATGGCTGCCATTTTTAAAAGCGGGCAAACATCGGCCGCCAATTTATTTGGAATTTGACGATCGAATTTTTAACTCTAAATTGGAGTTGATGATTGGTAAAATTTATAAAAGTGTGTCAAATCATTAACGATTTGAAGGAAAACCGATGTCTCAAATGTACATAAG
Organism: Hesperophylax magnus; assembly: GCA_026573805.1. Taxonomy (NCBI): domain Eukaryota; kingdom Metazoa; phylum Arthropoda; class Insecta; order Trichoptera; family Limnephilidae; genus Hesperophylax; species Hesperophylax magnus. Next base: position 9,471,247 of record JAIUSX010000028.1, read on the forward strand.
ACTTTTTGAATCGTTGGCTAATTAAATTGATTTATCTTTCGTCACATACCAATTGCTATCCAGACAACAGGTCGAATATCGAATCAATAATTGATTTTTCAAACAAGAATTTAAATATTTTAAAATGTTTTATCCATCAACCAAAGTAAGGGAAAATTGAAATTATTTCAATAACACATACGTGTTAACAAACGCCATCAATACTACTAAAAAAAACACTTCACAACCGTTCAACGGTGTTTTGTTACACATTATATTAAGACTGTAAAAGTTTATATTCGAGTTGGTACTAATAAAAAATATCTTCGACGGGGTTCCGAAAGAACTGGTACGTTGAATTTCAGCAGACTCACACGCGATATTTCGGTCTTGAAAAAGTGAGGTTATTTCCGATAAATTATTTAATATAATAAGAATTCCATGAAAGTGATGTAGTGTAGGTAAAATATAAATCATGGAAATTGACGTTTATTTTACGCTAACAATTAAATCAAATTCTCATTTTTTGTTAATGTTATTATGTGGGAATTATAATAATATGTATTTATAATATTTTAATGTATAAGCGAGATAAAAAGTGAAGTGACAGTTTTCATGAAGATTTCCTGAATAAAAGGAATGTGTTTGAAGTAAAAATATCTGTGTTTTTTTTCATGTTTGCAATTGAAATATTCCAATCATATAAATATCAGAGAATATTTCAAATAAAAAAATCCTTAAGATAATTTTATCTAGTTTCTTAAAATGGTATTGCTTTTAGGACCTTCAAAAAAAAAGAAATAATAATAATAATAATTGGATAATTTGTAGAGCGCCGTTTTTGTGAAAAATCACCTCAAGGGCGCTGTACAATTTATTTCCTAGGATCTACATTTGTTATTTGGAAAAGATACCAAAACATACTTACCTGGCAAGTCACTTCCGACAAACACACTTATATTAAAAAGTTTATGCTTATAAAACTGCACGCAGAGGACACTATATCAAAAAACACTGGTCATCGCATGACCTTAAGTCTGCTATAGTTTTTATTTTAGTTTAACTGTATTTTAACTGTCTTAAAAAGCCTACAAATTGTTAGTTGTTATCATTTTTATTTATTTATTTTTAATTATTATTTTTATTTATTTTATTTTATTTTTAGTATTTTTTTCATTTTGTTAATTTAAATTGCCGTCGACTGTGAAAGTGGAGGTTTCTGAAATTATGGATACGACTGTCTGAAAAGGTGCGTTTTAAGTTTAGACCTAAATTCTGTCGAGTCTGCGATCATTCTCAAATCATATGGCAGTCCATTCCAGTCTTTAGGTCCTGACACGGCGAAAGCACGCTCACCGAACTTAGTATCTGGTGTGCGCTTTGGTTCCTTCAACCTTCCGATAGCTGATGACGTTGCTGACCTAAGGGTTGACTGTCGGGAGTTGGAATCTTCTGGAATACACAATTCTGATAAGTAAGCCGGAGCCATTCCGTTAAGTGACTTAAATACCATCCAGCATACCTTGAACTGGATTCTTTCAGGACATTTGAGCCAGTGCAGATTTTTGAGATGCTCTGAAATGTGGGAGTATTTAGATACTCCGGTGATAAGCCTTGCCGCGGCGTTGAAAACGGATTGTAATTTGTTGATTTGACATTTGGGGAGACTTGCATATATTCCGTTGCAATAATCTAGACGTGAAACAACATAGGAATTGACTAGCAATTTAGTCGCCTCTGTTGGCAGGTTTCTCCGCACTGCTTTAATTTGCCTTTAATTTATTGTATAACCAACAACTCTGCCATAGGTCACTTCAAGTGGTGCGCTACGTTTGTTGACTTAGCCGGGGTGCCCGGCTTTATCGGGTGAGGTGTGTTCAGGATTCACTTGCCTACCAGCTGCGAGGAGTGCCAGATCGGGAAAGGCTGGTTCGGGGAGACCTTTTGACCTCTCGATCTGGAGGGATACGTTAATATGTCCTTCACTCCTGACACACTGATCTCTAGATTCCTACCCACCCCATAACTTCCTCTGATATTAAGATGACAGGCTCTGAGAGGAATCATTTTCCCTCTGTGGGGTTAATGTGAAAAAAATAACCACAAAGATCCTTATGTGTTCCCGCAAACAGTTCTCCAACTCGTCGTGGAAGGAGATTTTAGAGAATAAGTTATTTATATTAAATCAGCAATTTATTCAATACTTCGCGTATTGCAAGAGTGACTTCGATGGTCTACTTAACTAAGAGCTGGCTAAATAAGATCTGCAAACACCAAGTTTGTCTGGAAGCAGCCTAACTGGCCCTAGTGACTACTGACTACTAGCTGCCATCTTGCGGACTTCCAAGCAAGCTCTTTGCACTGCCCTCTATGATTGCATCTGTGAAGCTCTTAGGTAACTCTCTTCCCAACAGATCCTGAGGCAAATATTTTATATATACAGGGTTTTCCAATCAGAGTTGTTATTTTAAATAGCCCGCTATTTCGGTTTTTACTTTTGAAGCTGTCATTTTTTGACATTTGACAAGTAGAAACTACGCCATTAATAAAAATGGAACGATACACGCTTCAACAACGCATTGAAATTATTAAAATTCACTTGAGTGAATCAAATTCAAATCATTTTGAGTGATGAGGCCCATTTCCACCTCGGTGGCTTCGTCAACAAGCAAAATTGTCGCATCTGGGGCTCGAAAAACCCAAGAATTATTGTTGAAAAGCCTTTCTATTCTCAATGTGTGACTGTTTGGTGCGGTTTATGGTCAGGCAGAGTCATTGGACTTTTTCGAAAATGAGGCTGGAGCAACAGTTACGGTGAATGGATTGCGCTATCGAGAGATGATTAATGATTTTTATGGCCGGAATTAAATGGTATTAATCTGGACAACGTTTACTTTCAACCAGACGGCTCTAGGTGCCACACAAGCAACGAAACCATTGATCTTTTATGATTGAATATCAAAATAATACCTCTTATTGGAAAACCCTGTACTTTCAGCTTCACAAATCCTACATTTATAATATCCCGAAATTTTTATCACCAGATAGCGCTAGTGTTTATTAATTTTCTTGTCAAAATGATGTATTGGCTATTGAAATACAAAGTTTAAGGTAAAGGTTGATAAATATAACCGTAATTTCCTTTTAGCAAATATTAAAACTTTTGTTTCGTGAATCATGACCCAGTTTGGTATAAAACACGGGAATTGAAAGAAATAATTTTTATTCTGATTGTAATACTTTCGCTTTTGATTTGTTTCCCTGGGGTTATTATGATTGAATACATTAATTTTAAATACGATTGCGTGATTTGGTTTGTAATTTTACACCTAAAAATTCAAAATTTTATTCGAAAATCAAACACAAACCTACTGTACACTAGCTGAAGTGTACCCGGCGTTGCTGCAGGATATCCTTAAAAGATATACATATACCATCTTCGACTATCCTGTAGGCCTTTTTAAGATATACAATTCCGTGGTACCTTATTTAGATGTATTTCATAAGGTTTAGCCAGCGTTGTAAGCGCAAGAAAATGTTTTTTTTACTCCTTGATTACAAAACATCGACTTTTTTTATATTTTCTATAAATATAATATGTATCTATTATACTTTATATGACAGTGACAACCCTATTAAAATTCGAAGAACTAAGCGCAGAAACAGACAGACATGAGCATGTAACACTGTGTATAAGAAACAGGCAAATCATTTTAAATGAGACACGTTTTAATTTATTTGTGCACACCGGTACTATCGAAAGCTTAAAAAACGGTTTTCGAACAACTTTGGAACACGAGCACGCGGTCCCCTCTTACCCTGCGAATGCTCAATAATAGTAAATACGTAGCGATGTTTATAACTAATTTCGTTTAAATTTAGACTCGCGGTAATTCGACAATATTATTTGAACGTTTTTTTTTTTTTTAATATATATTTTTTTTTATATTCATCAAGTACCTACAACCAGCACTACACAAGAAAATTCGTTAAGAAAATTAAGATAATGTTTGTAGCTTTCAGTCGAATTATGAATTTTGATATGGTATGATATGATATGGTATAAGGAAGAAATCCTGAGTTCAATTTCTGTCTTCGTTCCTGGATGCGTTATAATTGTGTTCAGTGATTAAGGCGATGCACAACGTAGTAATGCAAAATCATGTGTTTTTGGTTTGAAAATTTGGTCGCCTAGAAATGTTTCAGATGCTTTAATTAAATACTGCGAGTAGAATACATCTTGGCCTTTGAAATAATCGAATATTTTTTATATAAGTCTTTTTATAAGCCCAGAAAAAAATAATGTATAAGGCGTATGAAAACTGCTTTTAAGTTCAAAATCTCCTACTTACGAACCCATTTTGGGTTATGATTTTTTTGTATAATGTGGCAAATTAAGTTATTTATAAAATGATCGGAAAAAAATAAATATTTATGCCTGAACAACCACAAAATAAAATAAAAGGCACTTTTTGGCCATGTCTTTTTCTTGCATAAATTAAAACAGGCGGATGGGGTTAAGCGGGAATTTAAACCTTATCGCCATCTACCTAAGGAGTGTTATTGATAACGGCTCGATTTAAAATATTACATATTACATACGTAGTGCATCGCCTTAAATCATTTATTGGTTGGCTAATTTTAACTGTTTTGTTTTATTTATTTATAGTTTCAACGACGCGAGATGTTTCTATTGTGTGTTGTCGTCTATATACTACTTCATAATCCATATAATAATGTACCCTAAAGGCCCCGTAGGAAGCGTTTAAAGATGGTTTTAAAGGGAGATATGTAAATACGAATGTTAGAGGGAGCGCGCTAATATTAAAAAAAACGATAATAACTAAGCGAAAATTGTGAAAATATTTAATAAAACACGAATCGTTTAAGATAGAGCAAAAATCTCTAGGTAATGCTTTTGTTGCATTTAAAGATACACTGTGAATTTTTTCATGCCTAATACATTTTAAATAACAGAACAAAAAGTGTTTTCAATAATTTTCGGAGCTTACTTTGTGATTTTTTTCTGTCGATGGAATTTCATATAATTAAAGTTTCGGTAAAACAAATGTATACATATTATCTTCAACAATTTTTTTATATAAATTACAAAAAATACAAAACAAAAGGAACCTTTGTCTGTCCAACTGGGAATTATTCCCGTTTCAGGAAAGCCAAATTGTGCTGTCAAAACAAAATGTTGAGAACATTGTTGATTGCATTCGAAGTGACAGGATGGTTTCTTTATCCTTGAAAGAATCGAAAAGATGTAATTTATTACCAGAGTCAATTTGGATAACATTAGTAATTGCATTCAGAACAGATGAATGGTTTCTTTCGGGACATCACATGTCTGAGATTCTAATTTAATAACCTATGTATTTTTTGTAACTTAAAAACTTTAAGTGTTACCGAGAAACTTGTTATAAATCTGTAGAAATTAGGTATTCGGGGGCTTAAATATCTTAGTAAAATCAATTAGACTTAACAGTGCTAAACTAAAAATTTAAAACACTTAAATTTTGTACAAAGTGTTTACAAGTTGTTCGTAATTTTGTTTTTCTTTGTTTTACACAGCCGAGTTGCGTCTTTAAGTGTGAACAAAGTTGTTTAAACTTCCTAAGAACACTGTTCAACATTGTTCAAGTATTTTGTTTTAACAAAATTTCGTCCAAGGAATTGGAGCTTAATATATTTGTTAAAACTTAAGAAGGGTGTTGTGTTTGTGTTTGTCTTCGATAATCTCGATTAGGGGTGTTGATTAAACGCCCTTGTTTATTAATTACAAAAGCTTTGGATACATTCATTATAATTAAGATGTTGAGTCAAGATGAATAAATCTTATAATAAGGTATTGTTTTCAAGGATTGAATATTATTACAATTTGAGGTTTAACGCATTAAGTTATTCAAGTATACAAAAATGAAATATTTGATTACCTCCTAACTTTTGATAAAGAAGAATTTCGATAGATTGTCAGCGTCACCCAAGTTCCAAACCAATCCAGTTATCTATGAATATTATAAAACAAATTCGCTATCCGCGTCCGTCTGTTTGTGCGCTTAGTCCTTCTAAACTACGCATCGGATTTTGATAGAGTTTTCACCATCATTTAGAAAATTTCTTTTGGAAGGTTTACATATATAATTCATTCATATTGTATTTATAGAAAATAGGGAAAAGTCGATGTTTTGTAATTATGACGTAAAAAAAATATTGCAGGCTAAACCTTATGCGATCATCACAAGCTCAAAACTTTACCCTAAAACAAGTTACACGTCACGTCACCGGTACACGTCATATAGTATTGTATAAAAGGTTTTTTTTCCTAACATTATGCGAGAATGAATACAGCATTTATTGAGTTACACATCATAAAAAAATTCTGGTTCTGTTTTACAAAATAGACAAGGTCACAAAATAGTATTCAGTTCATATATACAAAAACATATTAAGTTTCGTGGTTCTGTTGAAAAGAACTTTTATCTGAAATATCATTCTCGGTTGAATACACTGAAACACTTTGGAGGGGTAGAAAAGTTTTGTATAAACAGTGACTTGAATATGATGCTATATGTTGTGTTCCTACAAATAGTTCTCCAACTCGTCGTGGTAGGAGATTTTAGAGAATAAGTTCTTTATATTAAATCGAGGACTTATTCAATACTTCGCGTATTATAAGAATGACTTCGATGGTCGACCTAACTAGGAGCTGGCTAAATGAGATCTGCAAACACCAGTTTGTCTGGAAGCATCGTATCTGGCCCTGGCGACTACTGACTACTATCTGCCATCTTGCGGACTTCCAAGCAAGCTCTTGCAGCACTGCCCTCTATGAGTGCATCTGTGAAGCTATTAGCTAACTCACTTCCCAACACTATATAATCAAACCTATTAATGTCATTTGTATGGTCTGTGCGAAATCTACTGCGTGAAATTTGATTCAATGAACCAAAATTTACTTTTAATATAAGTTTCTTTTGACAGTGCCTTTTTCAATCTTTCTTAGGTATAATAATTTTGAACATTCCGATTGGATAGCTCGTAGTAGGAACGGTGATCATCCGATCTCTGGCGGAATATAAATGTAATATCGAATACGGCCGCCATCTTGAACCGGAACCGGAACGTAACAAACAAATTTACATTTTTTTTTAAAAACAGGACTTTGATACGCTCCTTCAATGACCCACTTTCCCACATCCGATCGAGCTGAAACTCGGCATATAGATTCGTTGTTGATGACAATGAAAGCAGACAAATACACATTTTACAGAAATTGTATGACACTACGACGGTTAAGGCTATGACGTAAGCGTTCAAAACGAAGAAGAAGATAGTCTGAAAGGAAGATATTTAAATGCATTTGTTAGAGGGAGCGCGTTAATGTATAAAATAAAATCGATAGTAATTAAGCGAAAATTACGAAAATTTTTGATAAAATATGACTTGTTTAAAATAGAGCAAAAATCTCTCGACAAATTCATAAGTTGCATTCGAAGATACACCGTCATTTCATTGGTTGATTTTTTTCCTATAACACGTTAAGGCGATGCACTACGTAGAAATTTAAAATCATGTGTTTTTGGTTTGACAATTTGGTCGCCTAGAAATGTTTCAGATGCTTTAATTAAATACTGCCAGTAGAATACATCCTGGCCTTTGAAATAATCGAGTATTTTTCAGATAAGTCTTTTTATAAGCCCAGAAAAAAATAATGCATAAGGCCTATGAAAACTGATTTAAAGCTCAAAATCTCCTACTTACGAACCCATTTTCGGTTGGGGTTTTATTGTATAATGTGGCAAATTAAGTTATTTATAAAATGATCGAAAAAGGTTTAAATATTTGTGCCTGAACATCCACAAAATAAAATAAAAGGCACTTTTTGGCCATGTTTTTTTCTTGCATAAATCAAAACAGGTGGATGGTGTGAAGCGGGAATTTAAGCCTTATCGCCATCTACGTAAGGTGTGTTATTGATAGCGACTCGATTCAAAATATTACACGAAGGAGTGCATCGCCTTAAATAACAAATCAAAATGTTTTTTTTTTAATAATTTTCGGAGCATGCATCGTGATTTTTTATATCTATGGAATTTCATATATTTATCGTTTCAGCTCTACAAATGTACAGATATTATCTTCAAAGACTAAATATATTTTTTAAGAACTTATGAACTTAAAGTGTTCAAGAGAAATATGGCCTAAATCTGTAGATATTCGGAATGCCGCAAATTTCGGTCCTACCCGATCGGCATTTGGCGAGGTTGGTAGAATTGACGACTCCGGTTCCTGGGTAGGAAGGTTCAATCCTGAGTCAAATCTTTTATTTATTTTTTTAGTTGTAAAATACATTTTTAAATAGATGTATGTATGTTGTTAATTTCAATTCCCGGAAGAGACAGTAGCCCTTTTCTTGAATGTTTTTTTTAGGACAATAATACTTATTTTTAATAATGAAAATAGTTTTATTAAACCAATTTGACATTGTGGTACTATTCACTCTGTAGATGTCAGATTAAAGAGTTTGCTGGAGTGTTGGAATCCCCTACTGGCGCTTTCATAAAGTTTTGATATTGGTGTGAACCATTGACTTTGATTGCACTAGACAGGTTTGATGGCTCCGTAGTCGACGAGAAAGGCCCTCGACTGTGAAACACCAATATCTGACTTTAATTATCAACTTAAACCATAAGAAATTTGAATAAAAAAATTATTTAACTTTCAAATATAGAATTAAAATATTTTTCTTTTGACATAATAGGTTTTGAAGGAGAGAATTTTTTTAACATTTCCTCCACACAGGAGGCACTGAGGAAAATGATTTCCATCAAGGCCTTTGTCGTCTTTGGAGATACCGTGTGGAGGGTCATTTTGAGGAGAGGACTTGAAAAGACACATGTTGTAGGAGGGAGGAAACACAGAGGCCGGCAAATCGTTCCACAGCCGAGCTATTGAATTCTAAAACGAGTCGTAGAAACGAACCGTTCTTATGTGACAAATGTCAACCATGTACATATGTTGGACACGCGTTTGGCGTGTTTCCCGACTATTTCTGGTGCCAAAGGGATCAATGACTATATTTCATCGGAGCATCTTCTATTTTAATACCTGTATAACAAGCAAAGTGTACCTATCTGAATAAAATTTAACAAAAATTTATTTAATTATTTATAAATATTTTTCCGGTAAAATAGTACATTCTAAGTATGTACATCATCGCTTGTCTGAATTCTTGACACAATCATTTCCAACTTTGAAAATGAAATTTAATTTCGAAATGTTGATATAGTTAAGCCACTACCTCTTTTTCGATGGTTGATGTTCATATTACTACTGCCTACGGAAAAAAATTATTACTGCCTACATCTCGTCACGTCTTGATTACTGCAACGGCATTTATGCCAGCCTTCCATAATATCAAATTGACAAGATTCAATCAGTGTTTAATGCAGCAGCAAGGCTCATAACCGGCGTTTCAAAATATTCGCACATTTCAGAACACCTTCGTAACCTTCACTGGCTCAAGTGCCCTGAAAGAATCCAGTACAAACTGTGCTGGATGGTGTTTAAATCCATCAATGAAATGGCCCCACCCTACATCTCTGAACTATGCGTCCCGGAAAACACTGGTCTGAGGCAGTCAACTCTTAGATCAGCAACATCATCAGCTGTAGGCAGACTGATAGAACCTATGCGCAAGCCAAATATGTACTAAGTTTGGTGATCGCGCTTTTGGAGTATCTGGGCCGAAGGCTTGGAATAAACTCCCTCCAGAACTAAGATCCATAACAAGTCCAACAGAATTCAGGTCTAAACTAAAAACTTACCTTTTTAAGCTGTCGTATCCTTAAATTAAATATACTACTCCTAAGAGAAAGTCCAGTTATATTCAATTTTCAAATTATGTCCTAAATCCTGTATCTTAATTTCGCTAATAAACAATTATATAATGTTAATTAAGTGTTAATCTCAAGTGACCTACCAGGTAAGTATTGTACTGTATAATAAATTATCTCCATAAATAGTTAAGTAATAACATAGAACACTGTAGAGATGTATTATAGGTTTGTACAGCGCCCTTGAGGTGATTTTGCACAAAAACGGCGCTATATAAGTCATCCAATTATTATTATTATCTGATTTTGAAAACTATGCGTTAAGCCCGGGCAACGCCGAGAACTACAGGCAGTTCGAAATATATGAAACTACAGTTTTTGGTACGGTTTTCTCAAAACAATGTATTCTATAATTTTTTCATCACATCATCGTTTTTTGTTTTATTTTTGAAGAAAGAACGGAAAAGATATTTAGTTAATGTATTCTAGGTTATTTTATATCTAGGGGTTTAGCAAGAAATATGAAATTTCTTGTTTGTATAACTTTGCAATACATGTAGAAAGTTCGTCGTTCAAATTGAAATATAATTAGACAACGCGTAAGTTGGTAGATTACCATTGCTGATTACATTTTGTAAAGCCAAATGCTGGAAAAAAACACTCACAATTGTTATTACAAAATATTTAATACAATCATGATTACTAGTACAATTCAATGAAATGTTTTGTGTAAAATTTAATGCAGAGTTAAGCGTAGTCAGTAACAGTGATATGTTGAAATATTTTGGAATGTAATTAATTACTCTTGGAGTTATATGCCATGTTGCGATACCTCATTTTTAGCCCACGTTTTGGACATCTTTACAGTGTACATCATCAAGGCAGATGTGTAATGAAGTCTAAACGTAGCGCAACATGATATATTACCTCAAAAAGAATTCACTATAATACTTTTGGTCGTGAAAATCTAAGCTGGGATTCCGAAACAAGGTCATTGTGGTATTTTGTTTTTTGTCATCTTGGTTGAGGGGAATTTTTTCATTAGATAAATCGTCTAATCAAGATTTCGATTAGACGAAAGTTATATTAAGAGATTTCAGCCTTTTCAAAGTTCAGTTTTTGCGGTTGGTATCCACTTGGTTTTTTGGAAAAAATGTATTTTTTTATTTAGAGGAAGTTTTCCAAGAGAGTTTTCGGCTTTCGCATACTTTTTTTGGGTCATTCAAGATTTCAGCCATTAGAAAATTGTAATTTTTTTAATGTGGATACCGCACCTGAGTACCAGCTGGTCCCAACCGTCTGGAGCCAGTGAGACTATGTCAACCCCATTTGGGGTATATTGTGAGGCTGAAGGTAGTGTGGAGAAAAAGGTTATGGTGAGAACAAGACGAGGAAGTATCTAGCGATTCAGATCTGGTCACCAAACACGGTTAAAGCCATTTCAAGCAACGTTTCAAATTCTGAATGGTGGTCTTACAGCAGGACGATACTGAAAGCATCTTCCACTATATAACGTGTAATTATAGATTTCTATCAACGAGAATTTTGCTAGTATCAAGTTTGCTTTCCAAGATTTTAAATTTCAATAATTGGATGCATTTGGTTTTCGGGAATTTGGTTATTTGCGATTTCGGCTTTGGTGAATTGATGTAAAAAATTTGAGATATCGGCTTTCACATAGTTTTGTTTTTAAGAAATTCGTCATTCGTGATTTTCGATCATCAGTAAAAATGTCATTGGGGATCATGACTAGACCCTAAAATTCGAAAAATTAATATTTGGTAAAAAACCTCACTTAGCAGGCTTATTTTTATAAATAGCATTTAACCACATTATTCGCACAAATCGTATCATTTATACCGCATTATATATCCTCCTTCCTAACAATTTGTTTAAATACCATTTCAAAGGACCTTACAATTAATTGCAAGAGATCCCTCGCATTTTACAATTATTCCTTAATGTTTGTGATTTTGGGCGAAATCTGTGCCCTTTGTGATTTAACTGAACACAGTGAGAGCGTACCGTATTGTTTTCATAATTAATATATTTTGACGTCAAAAGAACTGGCTAGTTGAAAGGGTTAAATTTTGGGTTCAAAGGGAATAATGATTGTCCTTTCTGTTTTTCAAAATATGCATTAATAGTGAATAGTAGCTACTGACCCGGATACTCGAAGATGTGACTTACGTAAAATGAACATCGTAAGCAGAAATCAGTTTCTGAAACAGCAAAACAATAATTTGGCAAAACAAGTGCTAATTTTAGATCAACGTATCTATTTGCTGTTCGAGTCATTTCTTCGTTTTTTTTATAATATTCCACACTGAAGAAAATTACTTCCTTCAGGGCGTATTTCATCTTTAGAGATTCTGCGTGGAGGAGCTTTTTAAGGAAAGGAAGGATATTTTTTTATGTGAAACTGCACAAGAACCCAAACCGTCTGGATTCAGTGAGACTATGGCATCCCGAATTGGGGTATATTTACAGGCTGAAGGCAGTGTGGAGGGGAAGGAGATGGGGAAGAGAAAGGTGGGGGGATAACCTGGCTATTCAGATGTGGTCTACGGCCAAAGCCGTGTTAAGCGATGTTTCAATTCTAAATAATGGTTTAATACCAGGGTAAACGAAATTAATGTCGGTTCTTTCCGGATTTGGCTTAGGTGTTAGTCGTTTTTACTCCAGTCCCTGGGGAGAAAGGTCCAATCCTCGGTCAAACAAAAAAAAAAACCTTTGAAATTGGCTACTAGAAAAAAGATGTCAAAAATTTAAAATAGATGTGTTATGTTTTTGACAGATTGATTTTTAATAGTTTGTTCTTTAAGTATCTGATATCAATAGATTTAAATAGTTAGATTTTCTCTAATAAAAAATCATTTATTGTTTATTACAACATTGATAACAATGCTCCTGAAACATTAACACAAATCAAAGACTTAGTCATCACTTTTCAATGAAATCTTTCATTTGTTAACCACATAACAGAAATCTCTAATAAGGACTTAAAAATGTTGGGATTTATAACTAGGCTAACCAGAAATTTTAACAATATAAAGTGTATTAAATTGTTATATTTTGCCTATGTAAGAAGTCAACTTCAGTACAATTCTTCCGTCTAGAACCCACATTATAATATACATGTACAAGCTGTTGAAATAATACAAAACAAATTCTTATGTTTTATTAATTTAAAAATGGGTATTCCAGCAATTATGTTGAACCACTGTTGTGGTTAAAATTATATGAATATGCTCAAATTGTCAGACAGAAGAATCTTCACTGACTTGGTATTTCTATATAAAATTCTAAATGATTTAGTTGATAGTCCGGTATTGCTAGAATTGATAAGCTTCCGGATTCCACAACGTAATACTAGAAGTCAGGATTTATTTCAGTGCAGAAATTCTGGGACTAACTACCATAGGTATTCCTCTTTGCCCAGAATACTAATGGAGGGAACAATGAAACCAGTGAGAAAGAAAAAGTCAGTGAACATCTTCAATTTATCTTTAAACAAATATAAAATGTTGTTAATGAAGCAATTCAGTTATGTACAATAAATAATGTTTATTTCTTAATATTCATATGTAAAAGCCCCGAAAAAGGGCCTTAATTAATAAGTAAATACATCAATATTCTTCTTCTTTCTTACTTACCACATACCAAAAAAAAACCCATAACAGGCATCTTTATATACCCACTATATTAATATACATTACTTTAATATTATTATTATCTAATGAGGAATTCCAATGGAAAAAAGCACATAACAGTCATTTTTATATAACCACTATATTAATATACATTACTTTAATATTATTATCATCAAATGAGGAATTCCAATGGAAAAAAAAACCCATAACAGGCATCTTTATATACCCACTATATTAATATACATTACTTTAATATTATAAACCTAATGAGGAATTCCAATGGAAAAAAGCCCAAAACAGGCATCTTTATATACCCACTATATTAATATACATTATTTTAATATTATTATTATCTAATGAGGAATTCCAATGGAAAAAAAATCCCAAAACAGGCATCTTTATATACCCACTATATTGATATACATTACTTTAAAAAATAAATAAATAAAATGTTTACTTTAAATAATTATAAGTCGAATAGAATTTCTAATATTATTATTATCTAATGAGGAATTCCAATGGAAAAAAAATATATAAAATAAAAAAAAACTTTCATTTGATTATAAAATAAGTTATATTATAAATATATGGCTAAGCGTTCTTGAAAACAAATAAAACAGCCCTGAAAAAAAAATCTGAACGCTCCGGCTCAGCTTGCGATGACGTTATAGATACCGCATTGGACGACAGCGCGGACGAAGTATACAGCCATGTGACGTCATCCGATGCAAAATACCTTGGCGACACTAAAAAAAAAATTGACCAAATTAAGGATAAAAATTACTTTTATTATGATAACGTGCTTTGAAAAAATATTTAAAAATAGACTGGAATTCCTCATTTTAGTGGCCTTAAGGTATTAAAACACCTATTAAAAAAACTGTTACATTTATCATGATATAACAGTTAATTTCCAATGTCCGTGTTTCAGGACAGTGATGGGTGGCGTTCTTTCGAATCTGCCCACCCTTACGGGGATGCGGCGCGATGGTGTGTATAATATGATATTAAACGACAAGTTTATTTATTCACAATATATATTATGCTTATCTTATTATAAGGTTATCCTTTATTTAAACAAAAAAAACTATATTTTTGGCCGCTTGCAGCAAATTTTGCTTTGCACTTTTAAAATTTATATAACATTGCGTGATGAGCGCTTTATGCTATATATGGCTGTTATTCCACAGCGGGTACTGATTTACAGTATTTTTAGCACTTTTTAGCACCACTGTTAGAATTAGCTACTGCTGCCATCTATAGGTGTAAGTCTTAAGCTTTTAAGGTTTTGAACTCGACTAAATCACGCCATTTTTCAGTTGATGATAAGGTAGATTTCTACTCAAGGCTCACTAGATAAAATCATTTTGTCGCTATTTGAGATATATCAAGTCATTAGTTTGCTAAAATCTTCCTTCATTCGTTACCATACGCTGAACAAGACGGTTTTTTCATAACGATCAGGGGGAATTGGGCCCCTTTAAGTGTAGATATTTAAAATCATCATTTGATTGTTTAATTGTAAAATAAAATAAAATCTATAATCTTCAATGGAGTGTTTTAATTGAAGAGACCTGGAAATTTAACAACTACAAAAGATCTAGCTACATGGATGCGGAGAGATAATGGTGTCAACACGACGTTGTGTAATGTAAAGCAAAGTAGAAAATGATGGGAAGAGAAAGATTGCAAAATAACAGGCTTTTGAGAACAAAACGTGGATTCCATAGTGGTGTTACCAAAGGCAATACTTACAATGAATTACTTTGAATTTATACCAGCATAATACAACATATTTCCCTTGAACATATCTTGTTGTGTTATTTAATATGCTAAATTCAAATTGCTTCTTTAAAGCGAAGCTTAATGCTAAATCACTATTTTGATTAATCTTTATAACGAATTGGTGAACATTATGAATACCAAAAAATGAGCTTTAGATAAATTGAAGGTTTTCCTATCGTTTTGCTTGAGTAGAACACAAATAAATAAAAAATTACTCAGTTAAAAATATAAATGTAAACTACTAAAAAAAATTTTTTTTCAACAGAAATGTATGAACGCGTAAAGGAAAAAAACTTTTAAAAAATACAGTATTATAGCTAAGATTATCTGTGACAGTTTCACTTGATTAACTTTTTTGCTTTCTTATAAAATTATTTACAAAATAAGTAAAAACCAGTTTTGTGCTTGAAATCGAACGTTTCTACACTCCGTTTGTCAAGCGATTTTAATGCCTATTACCTACGATTTAAGGTATACCAAGAATGTATACATTTTTGGCTTGTAGCTTATGAACCTGTAAAGGAAACAACTTTTTAAAATACAGTATTATAGCTTAAATTATCTGACAGTTTAACTTGATTAACTTTTTTGCTTTCTTATAAAATTATTTTCAAAATAATTAAAAACCAGTTTTGTGCTTTAAATTGAACGTTTCTGGACTCCGGTTTTCAAGCGATTTACCTACAATATAAGGTATACCAAGAATATACACATTTTTGGCTTGTAGCTTCCTTTTAAATGCTTCTTAACTCGGATGTCTAGAGGTTTTTGCTTTATTTTAAATATATTTTAACAACAGTCGCTTACGCCTATATTAATTTATGATCGTTGTTTAATGTTCACTCCCTCTATCGTTCGTATTTCCATATTTCTCTTTCGAACTATCTTTAGTAATCTTCTAACTCTTCTCAACGCTTATATTGACCATAAATCTGCATTGACCATCGTCATTTTCAACGTTACTTCCAGACAGTTTAGCAAGTATCTTTTGTCGCATGTCACAAAATAGAAAAATTGCCCACATGACCGTTTTATACTTACATGTACCTCATATTTGCAAACTTCCCCGGATTATATATTGGTGTAAAACCTTTTTATGGAGAACACGAAGAAATTGATAAATAAACCAGAAATCTAACTGAACTTCAAAAATACCTTTTGACTGCTAATACTTTCAGTTCCTGTCTTTTTAAGATCCATTTATCTGCCAAAGAATAAACTCCGTGTTTCATTTTATATACTTTCAAAATGTGACTTGGTGTAACCTTTGTGTCCTGAACCAAGAAAAAAAAGAGAGATTAGCAAGCTTTTCTTGCATTGAGATGTTGTCAATGTTCACAATTTCATTGGGGGCATCCGTTCAATACTGAATTGTTATTTTTATCCTGGGCAACTAAATCTAATCTGCCCAGATGATGGATGGACACTGTAACGCTCTCCGAAAAGATGATTAAAGATGGAGGAAGGGCAAACGGCATAATAACCCATAAATTAATTACAAAAAAAATAGTTTACTTACTTATTGAGTAAAACCTCAAATTGTATTATTTAATCATTGGAGACAATTTAACAACTCTCAAACGAAAAATTTGTAACAGAAAAATCATAAAAAGATTCGAAGATCTAGGAAATGAACCCAAGACCTTAATCTTGGCGAGCCTTTGCTCTACCACTGAGCTAATTCAACCTTCTCCTCTTCGGTCACATTTAACTATCCCGCAGCCACGTGGGGGAGTTGGTAGCACCCACAATTACTATCCTCCTTTTATAAGCTTAAATACTTGACATACCATTTTAGTATTTTACGTATTTCTGCGCAAATACATAAGTTACCATTATTAATTGACTGAATAATAATTAATAATTTAAAAGCCCATAAGACAGAAAAATTCATGGGGTCGTCGGAAGACCCACTTGGTTACAGACGTTTTGTTTGGCATCTTGGCCTGTCAAGAGTTAACTTCGACAAAGGACTACAAACATTTTCTCAACCGATATTTTTATTAACTGCTAATTTCTTTGCAAATTCTGCTTAAATTTCCTAGATGCGACCAAATATTTTATTTATTGATTAAATAGTTCAATTTGTGGTTTTACTCATTAAATCATTCCAAAAATAATTATATTCATTTTAGGTACAATTCCAGGGTATTAATTTTCACCCCACATTTAGTAATTTACCACGTTTACCAAACAAACCTTCGCATTAGATTCACGCTTATCTATAGATACAATGATCATCACAAACATTCGCTTATTTCATATACAACAACAATATTGAAAATCCATTACATTGCCAGCAGATTACACATTATATCCTATGTACAACCTGCTTCACCTGCACAGTTCTCGATTATACAGCCTGCATAGCCCTGAAAGCCTCCCCCTACCTTCAACCCCACATCCCCCACAATACCCCCTTGCCTGCCCCCATGATGAAAATAGTATCCGGAAGTGATGGGGAGGAGGTCATGTGACCATAGTGACGTCACCGACCAGTGAAATAACTTCCTATAAATGGTTTTCAGGTAGATATACTGTACCCATTATAGGGGGAAACCAAAAGTATTGCAGGCTTTTCCCCGCGCTCCAACTGACCTCAATTCTTGCTTCATTTTATTGAAATTGAACAAATATTTTGAAAAAGATTATTAATTTATCATTGAAGAAGAATATAATAATAATAAATCTTAACGAAACATGAAACAGAACAAGACACAGAAGAATAAAAAAATAACGGTCACAACTAGGAATCGAACCCAGCATCTCTTGTCTTACTGGGACAGATGTCCTAACCAACTTGACAATTAGACCTATTTATTACACGACATATTTTTCGATCTCATATTTCAAATTTAAAATTAACAATATTGAAACTAATTTTTCTCATATTTTTTTGGAACCTTCCTTTTTAATGGAAACAAAGTTTCTAATTAAATCGATTTGTAACCTAGAAAGTTTATCGGATACACATCCGATATTTATTTATTTGGTTTAGCTTGACTTTTAAAAAGTCTAAATAAATATTCAGGAACAATTTTTTTTATTTCTTATTTATTTACAAGTCGATAATTTTAAAGTTCGATTCCTGATCGTTGCCGTTATCTTTGTATTTTTCTGTGTCTTGTTCTGTTTCTTTTTTGTTTCCACAAACAGTTCTCCAACTCGTCGTGGAAGGAGATTATGAAGAATAAGTTATTTGTGTCCAGATCAATACCATCCGATTCCGGCCATAAGAAATCATTAATCCTCCCTCGATAGCGCAATCCATTCACCGTAACTGTTGCTCCAGCCTCATTTTCGAAAAACTAAGGTCCAATGACTCCGCCGGACAGTAAGCCGCACCAAACAGTCACACGTTGAGGATAGAGAGGTTTTTCAACAATAGCTCTTGGGTTTTCCGAGCCCCAGATGCGACAATTTTGCTTGTTGACGAAGCCACCGAGGTGGAAATGGCCTCATCACTCAAGATGATTTGCATTTGATTCACTCAAGAGAATTTTGATAATTTCAATGCGTTGTTGAAGCGTGTATCGTTCCATTTTTATTAATAACGTAGTTTTTACTTGTCAAATATTAAAAAGTAACAGCTTCAAAAGTAACATTTACCGAAATAGCGGGCTATTCAAAATAACACCTCTTATTGGAAAACTCTGTACATAGGGTTCACTATCATTTATATGATTTCCTTACTGGGGTACCCTGTTCTAAGGTCACTTTGAATATGGTTATTTGTGTAAATCATCAATTTGGTCAATTGTATACATTATATTTTATTTATTTATTTATTTAACGCCCAGAGGGATTTTACATGTCTTTATGAAAAGTCGAGCAACGCCGGGTACGCAAGCTACTATTTAATAAATCTTAATCAGAATTTTCTCTGAAATCTTTCATATATTCATATTCATTCATTCAATCACAAAATAAATGATAATTTAAACATTTTTCAAGCAAGTAGCTACAAAAAAAAACAAGTGGAAAAAAGTTTAAAATTGTGTTCTTTATATATATTTTTAAGTAGCTACAATAAAATTGAAAAAAAAAATCAAAATAGATAATCAAGATGAGCACAAAAATTCATTTGAAAAAATAATCTTTACCGAACCATTAAAACGGACATCATCTTGAAACGGAAACGGAACGTAAAAAAATTATAATCAGACGAAATGCAAATCGGTCGAGTTAAAACAGAATGTTGCAGTTAAAAAAAGGCCGATAGATTAACGTTTTGTGCTGCACTTCCAAACAAATATATTACAGCAAGACAGTTTAAGGCGATGCCATACATCGTGTAGTATTTTGAATCGAGCCGCCATCAATAACACTCCTTTCGTAGATGGCAATAAGTCTTAAATTCCCGCTTACCACCAACCAGCTGTTTTGATTTTGGCAAGAAAAAAACATGACCAAAAAGTGCCTTTTCTTTTATTTTGTGGATGTTCAGGCGTAAATGTTTAAATTTTTTCCGATAATTTTATAAAAAACTTAATTTGCCACATTATACAATTAAATCATAACCGAAAATGGCTTCGTAAGTAGGAAATTTTTAACTTTAAAGCAGTTTTCATCGGAGTTATAAATTATTTTTTTCTGGGC
Organism: Hesperophylax magnus; assembly: GCA_026573805.1. Taxonomy (NCBI): domain Eukaryota; kingdom Metazoa; phylum Arthropoda; class Insecta; order Trichoptera; family Limnephilidae; genus Hesperophylax; species Hesperophylax magnus. The sequence continues at coordinate 9,491,105 of JAIUSX010000028.1, forward strand.
TTATAAATAAACGTATGTAAAAAATTCTCGATTATTTCAAAACCCAAGATGTATTCTACTCGCAGTATTTATTTAAAGCATCTGAAACATTTCTAAGCGACCAAATTTTCAAATCAAAAACACGTGATTTTGCATTACTACGTATGGCATCGCCTTAAATGACTTGTTATCTTGTTAAACAGCTCGGCTATTGATTCGTTTGCCTGATTCTGTGTTTCCTCCCTCCTTTAACCTACTTCTCTTCATTTAATATTCCATCTGCACAGCATTCCCGAAGATGACTCACACCCTGAAAGAAACCTCTAGGCCTACTGCGTTGAGTTAATATTCTAATTTTTACTGCTAATGTTTTCGAATCAAACTTTAGCAGTGCATTCAATCCCCCAAATGCGCGATTATATCAATTTTTAAAATAAATTCAGCGTAAAAACTCAGCGGGTCATAAAACTGCCAGACTGACACATTTTAAAATTATGTCACTGCCAGTTTTGTTAAATTGCGCCGGGGCTTACTACATAGGAGAGGAAATAAATAAATTTAAAAGGGTTACATTTCAGAATTTCGCGACCATTTTTATCGCGGTGGTTTCAGACACGACAGGAAAAAACGGCATATCATTTTGTAAATAAATCTGAAAATAAATTTTTATTATATCTCAGATCAAAATGTCAAATTTTTACATGACATTTTTTCTCCTGAAATTCTGATTCATGTTTTTATCGCATAAGAGTCAACCGTCCCAACAGCCTGAAGATAGTGAGTCTATCCATCTCCAATTGAGAGTATTGTAAGAATGAACGACGCGATGTAAGGGAAAGAGATGAAATGAGAACGGTGGAGAAGTACTCTGTACTCCTTAGATCTTGTCACCATACACGACTTAAGACCAAGCAATCCGAATTTTTAACAGTTGAAAAGTTGCTTGAAATACTAAATGAATGGTACTTTCCTCTACCCCATCTCATTACCCGCCCCACTACCGTCAACCTCACATAAAGCGTTCTCTTGATCTTGCCATGTCTTCCTCGGAGGTTCCAGACTTCTTCTACCATTCAGATTCGTGCTATATCTTCTTTCTTCGTTCATTTGCTCTACAGATCCAAACCATCTAATAGCCCTTTAATTACATCAGCCTTGCATTCTTTGTGAATCTTCACATTTTCAAACAATCATACATGGTTTTACAACACATACGCCTCAGAGATCTTAATTCTGCAACATTCATAATAATAGTTAGTACAATTTAACAGTATGGTAATTATATACAGCGCAGTTTAATGGATCATGTATCACATTAGTTGCACTCAAAGATATTAGAAGAACGAGATGTGCTACCAGCACTTCATACTGTGTGGAATTGCTTTGCCGAGTGTCGCCGGTTTTGTTCACCAATACTACTGCACACCTTCGCTTACGCTAAGGCATCGCTAAGGTATCCGCACTAATACATAGAACAGATTTCTGTGCGTACACGTCCCGATACCGTTCAAAGTACCCTAATTAGTTAGTACTCCGCCTACGGTCCGGCGGACAACATAGCATATCTCGTTCTTCTAATATCTTTGGTTGCACTTTACTCTAATGACTTGAACTATTTAATATAAATTATACAACTGTCCCAAAATTAGAAGTTTTTTTTCGTTTTAATGGAATGTGTTCAATAATAGCAGCATTATTCAGGATTGCGTGACAGGAATTAAATTTGTAAAATTTGTAGTTGTCGCATTAAAAAATCTGACCAAAGGTGTAAATTTTCGAAAAATACGTAAAAATGCGAATATCTTCAAAATTCGACTTTTTACAGAGGTGATGTTTAGATATTCTGATTAGTCGTGAGCTGGCCTATGACCCCTAAAAGGTTGGCGTTAAAGTTTGGGACACGTTGTATGCAATTTATGTAGAATATTGATCGATAAACCATTCCATATACGTCGTTTTTCAGAATATGATTCCGACAGTCTGTAGACAAAAGCCACTGCTTTTAGCACGGCCTTCAAGGTGTCAATGTGCACAACTTTTTGGGTAATGTCGTTCGTTATTCAAAACAACTGGCTTATTAATAAACAGAAGTGAACTAACGAAGCTTTTAGAATTGAAAGAAACTGTATACACAATCAATAGACTTAATTAATTAATCTAAGATACGATCGATTATTCCAGCCAGGAGAAAAAAAAGGTGTTAGTTATTTATGACTAAGGACCTCATTGACTAATTAACTCAATTTAACAACTCATATTTAAGTTAATATTTCAATAAGACATTGTTAATTTGATCTTGTTTTAAGAACTAATAGCATGCTAACTTCTTTATAATTTATAAGTCATTCAGAATATATCGAAAACACGTGCTCTTTTTCTAATAGATATCATGAAGGAATGCTACAAAATAAGTATGTCAGAATCAATATCAGTATTTGTATGAACACGAGTTCCAACGTCCTCATAAGTTTTTTTCTTTTGACTTATACTTTGTTAGGTACTCTTTCAATTTATTCGTTGTGGGCCCGTAGTCCCACTTATAACAGAAAAACGAACATTTTAATCAGATTCCAAATAAATTACATAATTATAAGCGTTAAAAATGTATTATTAATCACGTTGTAGTACCCGTCTTTTCAACATAAAATTGTCACCCTATTCAATCATATTTGCTTGTATATACATTGCTAATACCCAAAAAAATACGACAAACCCCTAAATAATCACGGTATGAAAATAGCCTTCGTGGTAATGCGATATTTCCCGAAAGCATCATCCCTTCCATATGATGGCAGATCGCTCATTTCCTCCGAAGGCAAACGCAAACTGCCACAATTTGTGAAACTTTCCCTAACTTAACTATGACGAATGAACGTAATCATTCAACCGAATGTACTGGCCAAATTATCTTTTTTTTAAATTTAAATGTTTGAATTTATTCTTTGACATTAACTCCTTACAATAATTTGTTTGGTTTTTTGAACAAACAGCTATTATCTGTAGATTCAAATTGTTCGCTTTTCGTAGAAATCGTTGTGTCTCCCTTACCGTCACAGATAGAAATATGAACTAAACGGTGTTAGAAAGAAACAAAACACCAAGTTTTACATTTAAATAAAGAATAATTATAAAGTGTATTAAATTGATAAATTTTTCGTAAGTAAGAAGTCAACTTGAGTACAATTCTCCTGTCTGAAACCCACATTATAATATACATGTACAAGCTGTTGAAAGAATACAAAACAAATTTTTACATTTCATAAATTTTAAAATGGGTATTCCAGCAATTATGTTGTACTACAACACTGTGTTAAATTATATGAATATGCTCAAATTGTCAGACAGAAGAATTTTCACTGACTTGGTATTTCTATATAAAATTCTAAATGATTTAGTTGATAGTCCGGTATTGCTAGAATTAATAAGTTTACGGATTTCACCACGTAATACTAGAAGTCTGGATTTATTTCAGTGCAGAAATTCTGGGACTAACTACCATATGTATTCCTCTTTGCTCAGAATACTAATGGAGGGAAACAATTATACCAAGTCAGTGGACATCTTCAATTTATCTTTAAACAAATATAAAATGTTTTTATGTACACTAAAAAAAATATATATTACTTAATATTCTTATGTGTAAGCCCCGAAAAGGGGCGTTAATTAATAAATAAATAAATACAATGTACACCTCTATGAAACCAAAGGTCCCGATCGCAGTTTAAGAAAAATTATAAAACTTATTCATTATTTTTATATGAAAGACAAAAAAATGAAGTGGCAGTAAAGGTAATAATAAATGTTTCCAATAAAACATGTTTTTTTTCGTTATTAGTAATTTTTGTTCAGTGTTTAGATGAAAAATGTAAGGTGAGCCATTTTTTAAACTTTTTATGATTCAATAATTTTATATAAAAAAAATTATTTGTAAAAGTTTTTCATTAAGTTTCAAATACAGTTAGTAGTTTTTGGATACGTTTAAAATTTTGCCATTTACGTGGATTGTATTGAGAAGCGGATATCCACCCAAATTTTCAGACTTTCTGACAGCATCTTTTAACGGTCATTATGCCAGAATCCTAAAAGGTTAAATTATCGAAAATTTGATGTTTTCGCTTGCCCCTTTACTTCACAATATAGGTATATTGTGATCTAGTTACTGACGTATTTGTTTGTATTTTACGTGCAGAAAAATAAGTATTGCTAATTTATTAAATAATAATAAAAATAACTAAAAAATACTATTTTATAGAAACATAAGTATGCATATTATATATATATATATATATATATTTATATTATATCTACCTATATAGCAGTTTGTCAGCGGGTTCTTAGTAATAATCTACTTATATGAATAACACATGTTATTTGTAGATTTTTACTGTCAGTATTATAATGCCCTGAAGAAGCTTCGGTTGTATCGAAACCTGGTCGGCATTAGGTATAAAAAAAGCGTATTTACTAGTTTGTTTTTTTTATTTAAAATTATTTTGTAAACTAAAAATAAGTTATTGAAGTAAATAGTTTCTTTAACTGACAAGTTATTTAACTCTTTCGACATTCGTATATCTATTTTTCCTCAGAATAATTCTCATTTGTGTGGCCGTGAAAATCTAAAATCATTATAACTTCTGCTGCTTTGTATGTTTCAGATAAGTAATTTATTATTAACACCGGATTTTCATTTACGCCTTTACCCTTCTCTGCTAAATATTTAAACAGAGTGCACGGTGGGAGGATGGGGGGCTCTTTAAATATGTGATGGAGTAGATACTTTGGCATTTATGTTACCGGAGAGGGTCCGAGTGAAAAATGGCAGAGTCAAGTTTAGTCACTGAACAGATGAAACAATAGAACTGCGTTTTGTGCGTCCAAAGTAGGCTCATTGAAAAATTTAAAATACATCTATAAACTTCTACATAAGATTATATTTAGAAGAAAACTCAGATACACATTGTAATTAATAAGACAATATAAAACATTGACTTGAGAATTCATATCCTAACTATTGTAAACATTTCCATACAAATTGAAAATATCTCCCGAGTAAAAATAAATGCCGCCGGCGGGAATTGAACCCGATCCTCCACATGTCCGGTGAGGTGCTCTTTTTTTTTTTTTTTAATTTTTTATTTCATCAAAAAAATTACAGAATGTATAATATATCATTAGTAAGTAAAATACCTATATGTAAGTTAGTAACAATGACATTGTTGAAAAACTAATGTTACAATAATTGAACACTTTCAAATAGAAGAAAAAGTAAATATGTATGAGTGTTATAATGAGTATTATATGACCACTGAGCTCAGTGTGCCAGTTATTCAGTTCTGGTCACCGAACATGGTTAAAGCTAAATATGATTTAAGATTTTCAGGGCCAAAAGAATTTTTGTTATTTGTTTTCGGGGTGTTATGCCGTGTTGCTGACAGCTGACATTAACTTATAAATTTTTTAATTTTTTTTTTATATTGGTTTTCTTCGTTTAGCTCTGGTGTATCCGTCAATTACCGGATACCAAGAACTATTGAGCTTAGCTCCAAAAAATTATACGTTAATGTCAGCTCAGAGGGTTGGAGCTGCAACACGGTATCACATCCTCATACATAAGCTCACATTTCACCACAACCTCAAATAACACATCTGCCCTGACGATGGACACTTCAATGCTGTCCGAAACGTTGGCTAAAGAAGGAGTTTAAAAGCAAATAACAAAAATGGTTAAAGCTATTTCAAGCAACGTTTAGATTATGAATGGTGGTCCTTCAATAGGGCGATAAAAAAGTATTTACTGCTCTCGAATGTACCGCAAATATACTATATAATTATTATAAATTGATGAATTGAGAAATAACGCAAATTAATTAATCAATTTAAATTTACTTGCGCACGTAGAGAATTAAGCCTCGACCAAGAATGGTAACCAATTCCAAAGGTATTTGTTGAAAAAAGTAACTACTTAATTTTTTTTAAATCAGTTGGGATTCACGTCTAACAGTTTTCCGTTCAGTGAGTGAAGTAGGTTCTTGTATGGAATTTCGTTTGTAAATTACACAGCATTGGTGTCACTTGTCGGCATTAATTAAAATTACATTTTAATGTGCGAATTTCGTATTTTATTACTTTGTTGAGTGTAGGGTGAAATTCTCACTCGAGTGGTGCAATTATTTCTGAATCAATAAAATTATGGCTTAAAAAAAAACACTTGGACTTTTATTGTGATAGATTGGAGTGGAAGATACTATACTCTGTATCGCCCGATGTAAGACCACCATTCAGAATTGAAACGTTCTTGAAATGGCCTACCTTTCACCATCTCCTCCTCTTCCCTACTACCTTCAGCCTCAGATCATACCCCAATTGGTAATGCCATAGTCTGACCGGCTCCAGATAATTCGCTTAGTTAGGCTAGTGGCTAGTTCGTTATGCAATATAACTAGTTAATTAATTAATGGAGGTAAACTAACTAAGCCCTTAAGTTGAAAGAAATTGTATACACTAACACGATCCATGGATGATCGAAACGCGATCAATTGATTCCGTTCCAACTTGGAGAAACAGAAGTTGTTGCTCATACATAACTAAAGACCTCATGAACCAATCAACTTATTTTTAGTGTCAAAAAGTTCATGCGAACTGCCAATGTATATTAAAGTTATTATTTAAATTCGACATTGTCAATTTATAGCAATTTTTTACTTTTGCTAGAATTGCCAGCGAATATCGACTTGTATCACTATATCGGTTGGCTTATCAACAGTTCGACCATTGCTAACTACGTCAGTACAAATTCGTCGGTAGTTCCACCTATCGATCCGATACTGTAAAGTTATTGATAATTTGACATTCCAAATCATCAAAAGTCACATATTTGTGTAAAAATATTAATAAAATTTAGAATGTCTAATTGAAATACTAACCTTAATATGCATTGGCCGATCGAATTTACTTTTTTAAAGGGAGTTAATTAGCTCAAAAATAAATTTGCTTTTGGAGAAAATAATAGTTTAAGCATGAAAACTGTAAAGATGTGGCTTATAAATGAAAAATCCGTATATCTATAAAAAAATAGAGTAAACAAAGAAGAAAAGGAAAGACATTATTTGAAAGTTTTAATTCTAATATAAATCAATGTTTTAATTTTTTTTCACTTACAAGCTTTTTATTTCCAGAAAAAAAGAAAAAAATTAAAATAACATTTTTCACTTAGTTAACTAGAATTTAAATTCTATTGCATTGTGCTACAGTACGATGTTATTCACTTTTAATGTATGTTATCGTAGTGTCTTACTTTTGAATGTGTGTTATCTGTGTGCTATATTGTCTTGTACTTTTGAATGTACGTTATCGTATTGTCATTCAAAGTGTTGGTGTACTTGGGACGCTTTAGTGAGTTCTATGATTGTATGAAAGAGTCTGTTATTTATTTTATATAACGGGAGACTTATATTGTATTATAATTGTATATTGAGATAGAACCTGCAGACAAGCAGCCATGTGGCAGCTTCGTGGGACTATCTATACATTGTCTAAAAAAAATAAAAAATAAGTGTAATTTTCAGTCAATAAAGGTCAGCATGATAAAAAAAATAAAAATAAAAATTAGTAAATTAGGTCTTTATTCACAGCTTAGTTAATTGGTCGATGAGATCTTTAGCCATAATTCGAGATATACGAAAGAAGTGTCTGAATTTTGTCTCTCCAAATTCAAACGGATTTAATTGATCGCATAAATGATGTCTCTCTATCCTAGGAGCTTCGTTAATCTTCCTCCGTTCATTAATAAACCAGTAATTTAACGGGCAGCCAAGAAAATATGGCGAACTTTCTTTGTAGGAAAATCTTATCAATCGTTGACAGTGCTAGGGAATGTTGCTAACTGACCATAGATCACAAATTTAGTCAATATTGTATTGACATAGGGCTTTATCGATTATCTGCGGTAGACATTCAGCACATGGTATCTTAGAGAGGTTGTTCAAAAAACACTACTACTGACCAATACAGATACTGATTTTTAACATTGTTTGTATAACCGCTACTTATTATGTGAGAGATTAGAAATGAATAAATTATTTTTAATGGTAAACTTATGTTTTTTATTTTATTTTATTTATTTAACGCTCAGAGGGCTATTACACGGTTGGTAGTATAATTTTAATTTGACAGATACTTTGAAACATAAAAAATAAGAATAAAATTACATTTGATAAAAGCTATGCAACAAGTCATACAAACACAAGAAACAAAAACAGAAAATTACAGCTATTTGTAGGTTTACATGATGTGTTTAGGAGTATTGTTGAAATAAATGTTTTAAATGATCCACAAAAGTTGCCAAGTTGGTATTGAATATGTCAACATCACCCAAGTAATGATTTCCCATGGTGTGAAGTCGTTGTATCGGAGAGTGAGCTGCTGTGGAATATTGTATTTTGTCGTGTTGTTTAAGGTACAAGGTTTTTTATGCATAGCACAGAGCAACATATTTGACATTTTAATTAGGTCAAAATATTTTCACCTATTAATGAAGATATAATATGTCTCGACGCCATCTAAAAGGAGATTTAGCATTATTTCCAACAATAATAAAGTTGTTGTTTTCTAGTGAAAACATCTTATCTCTAAATAGTAAAAAATGAAGTCGCTATCCGCTTCCGTCTGTTTGTGCGCTTAGTTCTTCTAAATTACGCACGGATTCTTAAAACGGCCTACAGAAAAGTCCACGATGGTATACGAGTATATCCTAAGAATAAGTCATAGCAACACCGGGTACACGTTAGCTAGTAAGCAATAATTGTTGAATGAAAAATACCAGGACATATGAATAATTTGGCTGTTTTTTAATAAGCAGATGTAGCGCAACTAATAGGGCACCTGACCATCAATCAGAAGGCAGCAGGTTCAATTCCCGTCGGCGGCATGTATTTTTTCTCGGAATTTTTTTTTTCAATTTATATATATATAAAAAATAATCTTTGGAACACAATCAACTAACTAACCAAAATCTTTTCTTCTTTACAGCAAAACTACAAGACATTTCAGAAGAAATTCCCGCAGCGAAACCACAACAACCGGCAGAAGTTCCCATCGAAGATCAAATCTTCGACGAGAACGACCTTAAATCCGTTACAAAGATCCAGGCTTGTTTTCGCGGTCACAAGGCCAGGAAGGAACTGACCCTCGTGCCGGAAGTAGCGCCGGAGGTAAAGGAAGTGAAAGAAGTGAAAAAGGCAGCAGTTGTAAGTGAAGTGAAAGTTGCAGAGATGAGTGCACAGAAGGTCGAGATTGAATCTAACAAGGCTGAGATGGAAGCAGAATTCAGTGCTGATGATAAGGGTAAGTTTTAATTATTTACTAACTGTAGTCCCAGGAGTTAATATATAATTAATTAATAGGAGTTAACATATATATATATATATATATATATATATATATATATATATATATATATATATATATATATATATATAATATATAGGAACTAGCGTCATTGATCCTTTCGGCACCGGTGCGTAGTCGGGATACACGCCAAACGCGCGCCCAACATTTGTACACGGTTGACATTTGTCACATGAGAACGGGTCGCTTCTACGATTCGTCCTTAAGTTCAACAGCTCGGCTGTGGAACGAACTGCCGTCCTCTGTGTTTCCTCCCTCCTACAACATGGGACTCTTCAAGACCCATGTTCACTCCTTCCTCTCCACAAAAAGACCCTCCACACAGCATCCCAAAAGATGACATAGGCCCTGAGGGAAATTATTTTCTTCAGGGCCTCCTGTGTGGAGTTAATATAAAAAAAAACCAGGACAACAGTTGCCATATGTATTGCCTTTATACGTGTGGAGTTAATATAAAAAATTAATAAAATTTCATCAAAAACTATCAAAATTCTGGTTTAAGGGGTGTTCTATAAAATGTATATATATATATATTTAGCGAAAACCGCAATATATGAATGAATTCGCATAGACTTGGTAGATAGGAAATCTCAATAAAAAATCATGCAACTGTCCTATCTACCCAATGTACCCATCCAAATTGTAGAGGAGGCAAGAAAATACTAATAAACAGTCATAACATAACTATACTCGCTAGAAAGGCGACACGGCGCGTTATCTCATACTATATTAAAAAACTTTTAGCTGCGCTTTAACCTACTGAAAGGGTCGACACATCTCGCACATCAGTTTTCAGGTTTGGGACGACACATTTTGCTACCAGGATCAGGTCTTGAGCCCTCGACCGGCTCGCGATATGCTCGTTCAAGGCCGTGCGTCCGCTTATGTAGGCCGTCCGTGGTACATCAATTGGTAGGTAGCGTGGATCTGGCCTATGATTAGTTGGTTAATAATTTGCGTAGCCACGAGGAGATCTGCGAAGTCTTGCGTTCGTAGATATGGATGTCGTAATAGATGTGAGCTAGAAAGTATTCGGGGTCGCTCGGTTTCATCCCGTTACAAATTTAAAAATTTTGATTTGCTGCCATAACGATATGTTCATTTTTATTCCTGAATTCGGCGGCGTTGACGTCACGCCGGGTTACGCTAGTGATATTGGCCTTTATGTCACAATGATGTTGCAGCCAGTTGGAACCATTTCGTAAAGTACAGTTTTCATAATAAGAAGAATAAACTTTAAATCTTCCTCATAATTTTCTCTATTCGTCAATAAATCATCAAAAATTCTCATTTAGGTTTTCGCTGTGTCCTACGTAACTCTGCTTTAAAGAACTCAAATTTACTTTGAATTTAAGTTTCATTTAAAAATTGGAACTGAAGTGTAATTTTCTATCTTGGAACTGATAGTGTGAAGAATTCGATAAAGTTATTATTTTTAAAGAAAGACAAACATTCCCGGGTTATGAATAACCTGACAATATTTGAAAATCTCCTACAACCGCCAGTGAAAGCGGAAAATGTTGCTTGTGTTGTGATGAAGAACTTGAAGTCAGCCGAGGAATTTAACACACTACGCCTGGGTAGAATACAAAAGCGATGCCAACCCAGCTACTGACCGGTCGGTCATTTTTAAAATTGTAACTGATTTTTCAAGACTCAGACTATCCCATGATTTTGAACGTGTCTGTGCTAGTCATAATGTCTGTTCCTACATTCGAACTTGGATGAAGTTCAACAACTAGTTATAGCATTCTGAAAAGAAACAATCTTATTTTATTATTGCGCAATAAATTTCTCTTTTTCCGCCAAGTGAGAACAATTTTAGCCAAACGATTAATTTTATTTGAGTTTTGGAATGCGGGTGTTTTGTATGTACGTGAGTGGTTTATTTACGGTATGTACTAAGTTTTAGATAGAAAAACGTGGTGCGTGCAATACTCAACCCTCAGTAAATAATCACGATGAACAGTTTTTTTTATTTTTTTTTATTGAATAAATAGTTAATACATATCAACAAACAAGTCCCGCAAAGCCAATTGGATTGGCTTGTAAACAGGTGCTTAAAGTTTAATTACATTTTCATTTTTATAATTTACATCTTATATGTACAGAATCAACATTTATTCATACATATTAAAGTAAATTTTTTTTGCGATAGCCAATTTTTCACCATATATTTTACCTTATTCAAAGACTTACATTGCTTTATAGTGTCAGGTAATAAATTAAATATCGTTGTATTCAAATCTCTGTTCGTATTTATTATTAAATTTCATAACTATTAACCCGTCATTGCGCGTGAATCTAGAACTGTATTTATGTTCTAATTTTTCTTGATGCTGCGGGGTAAATATATGCTGAATTATGATTTTTTGTCATAGAATATCCTTAACAGGTAAAATTTTGGCACTCTGAAACAGCAACGGTGTATTATGTCTCTGTTTAAAAATACTAGTAATTTTACAATTGCGTTTTGTACAACTTGGACTTGTTTCAGATTGGTTGCAGTAGTATTTCCCCATATGGTTAATCCATATCTTATAATAGATTCTGCCATTGACATATAAATTATTTTCAGTGTTTCAATTGATAGGAAAAAAATTAATGTGTACATTCTGCTAGCAATTGATCTGAGTCTTTTACAGGTATTTTTAATATGTTTGTCCCATTTGAAAAAACAATCTACTGTACCACCAAGATAGACATATTCCGTAACTAATTCTAAGCCTTCACATTTACAATTAGTCGGGATAGTTCTATGGATGCAATTAAAATCATGACAAATAATATTAGGATTAAATTGAAATTTGGCATTAGGTGATCTTATATGCATAACTTTGGTTTTTTAGCATTTATTAATAGTCCTGCATCATGTGCCCATTTACAAAGTTGATTAAAGTCAATTTGCATGAGTTCAATTGCAATTTTTAGATCTTTATGTGATATGACCAATGCCGTATCATCTGCGTTACACTTAATGTGTAAATTAACAACTGATTAAAACGTAATGTGTACAATTCAACAACTTAAAATCGAGAGAGTACTGTATAAATTTCTAAGATTTATTAATTGTAAATTAAGAATTCCATTCGAAGATCTTAATTATACATTTTTAATGGACTTATTTTTTTATTATCAATATAAAGTTGTTTTACAGGGGTTTTTCGATATCTGTCTCACTAGGATATACCTGTATCGAGACAGACGTACGAGTATTGGATACAAAAATGAGTATTTACATATAACATATATATATACATGCATAACTATAACGAAAATATATATTCATTTTAAGCCGTGAAGACATAGTGGAAAGTGTTTGTTATCCTACAGGGATAACAATATTATAAATGTATAATGAAAAGTTAAGATAAAATAGTTAATGAAATAATCAATGGAAGTTAATATAAGCAGTACAACCTAAGATAACATATATAACAATATTTAATTACATTAAATGACAGATGTCAATCAGTTTCTAGTTGGAGTTCATACTTATAAAGTGTTTTTTTTTAATTTTTCATCTTATATCTGTCTTGGCTGATGATCTAAGACTTGGTGTCTGTTTTATATTTTTAAAAAATTGTGTTCAGTCTAATGGCTAGTGGAAGAGCATTGTATATCCTTGTTGTAAAATATCGAAAATTTGTCTGGACAAAAGTTATTTTAGCGAAAGGGATTAGTAAGAGATTATATCATTTGGTTCTTGTATCACGAGCAGTTTGGACATTGTCTGTGTATGTTTTTGGTATAAAGTTTCCTAATTTCCATAACACAAATATTCCTAAAGATTTGCTTGTGATCGGTAGTTTAAGGATAATCTTTATACTTTTCTGAGCTTTGGAGCTATTACAATTGACCGACTTATCATCAAAACGCACAATGACCGTTTTAGTTCGTCTTTTCAAAATAGCGAATAGCAGACTCCACGCCATGGATTAAATTAATCTTATTATTTATCATGTACCCACGCGTAATACAAGACATACTGCTCTCTATTCCAATTCCAAAGTCTGTTAATAATTATTTCGAGAATTCGCCAATTTAGAGGCTACACAGACTAGGTATTAATTATACTTCTATCGATTTTTACTGCCACCAAAGTTAGTGACCAAACTTAAAAACAATAATCATATAAATAACTTTATATATTTATATAGGTTTATATATTTATTGTCCTGAAGAAGGTTGGGAACAACCAAAACCGGTCGACATATATAATAAAATATAGTGGTTTTAAACAAAAAAAAATTTCATTTTGTATAATGTCAAGCCACAAAGTGTTTGCTTTCTTTGATAATATAAATAACTTCTTCAGTGACATTGGTCCAAGTATCGCTAATAATTCGTGCAATGCTAATAAAACTAGTGAGATGTGTCTGGTTTTAAATCTGAATTTCACGTTACAGGGGACAATTTTAAACCAACTAGCTTTTTTGAAGTCACAAATGTAATAAATGATTTAAAAATGTCTTTTTATATCGCTAATTTATTAAGAATATCTTCAAATTATTAGTAATTTCAGTTAAAACGGCAGTTAGCAGGCATTACGAATGAATTAACAGGTTTCCTGATAAACACGGGTTCTTAAAAATTCGAATATTCGTGCATTACAACCAAATTTTTTTGAATCGTCCTGATTATTATCAAGGCAAATTTATAAAACATTTTTAAATTGATGTTTTATTAATAAGGCCTGTTAATTGATCGTTTGGGGAAAACCCGATCTCTCTCCGTGTGATGATGAACACTGTAAAGCTCTCCAAAGCTTTGGCTAAAGAAGAAGGAAGCTCAACACGGTATAATAACCCAACAATTAATCAAAATAAGACATTTGAACATTAACAAAATGGACATTAAAAACCAAGAATTATTACACTTTTTATCAATACTTAGTTCATTTTGCCGTTAAACCACGACAAAATCCAATAACATTAAACAACAATGACACGCGTTTTCATGATAATATTATTTTCATAGCAATGTGGAATCCAATTAGGGAAATCGTGTCACGGAATATTAACGACATGGAAATCACAATGGAAATCTCAGGAAACGTTTTAAAGACGAGTGGCGAACTTGTATTGAAAATAATGTTCATATTATTTCATAAATGTCTTTTTGACGATTGTGAATATATTTTATAGTGTTTTCGTCAGCCATTTTTTATCCAATACAAATCGAATATCTCACTTCGACAATATAAGAAGACTTATTTCGACTGCTTTGAGATTTAAAAAAATTCCAGTGCCCCCATAATTTTAAACTTACCCTTTTACATTACCGTCAGTTGTGTATATTAAAAACAATTATTCCAAATACAATTTTTAAGCTTGCATTATTGTATGGGTAGGATAATAGGCTGGGAGTGATTTAGAACAAGCAAGATAATCAAGTCAATTAACAACCATACTAGTAAACCACTGCCGATTACATATGGAGTTCCACAAGGAAGCATACTAGGGCCCGTCCTTTTTACTATTTACATAAATGAACTTTGCAGCTCGAAAATAGACGGTGAAATAATAAGCTATGCTGACGACACAGTTTTACTCTTCAAATCTAAGGATTGGAATAATGTATATAACATAGCGAATTTGGGAATCTCGCAAGTGAAAACATGGCTAGACTCAAACATACTTACACTTAACATATCAAAGACAAAATTCATAACATACAGTATAAATAGCACGGGACAGCCAAAATACAACACAAACACCATAAAAATACACGAATGATTAAACACCAACATCTGCGATTGCCCTTCTCTAGAAAAAACAGAACAAATAAAGTATCTAGAAATCGTAATTGACCATAACCTTAGATGGATACCTCAGATCAAACAAATCACAAATAAACTTCTCAAAACAATACACATTTTCCTAAACATAAGAAACATATATAAAATAAAACAATTGAAAACAATATATTTTGCACTCTGCCAATCAATAATAGAATATGGAATTATTGCTTGGGGAGGAGCAATAAACTCGGCTATCATTTACATAGAAACCGCACAGACAACGATCTTAAAGGTAATACTAAAAAAACATAGACTGACTGATACAGTCCAAATATTCAACAGCTGTGACGTACTAGATATACGCCAATTATATGTTAAAACCAAAGATATTAGAAGAACGAGATGTGCTATGAGCAGTTCATACTGTGTGGAATTGTTTTGCCCAGTGTCGCCGGTTTTGTTCACCAATACTACTGCACACCTTCGCTTACGCTAAGGTATCCGCTCTAATACATAGAACAGATTTCTGTGCGTACACGTGCCGATAGTATTCAAAGTACCCTAATTAGGTAGTACTCCGCCTACGGTCCGGCGGCCAACATAGCATATCTCGTTCTTCTAATATCTTTGGTTAAAACACTACTGAACTACACTTTTGACAAAAAAATAAATTTCAACACACACAAAATAACACTAACAGACCAGTTAGACAAGCTTACAAAGAAAACATAAAACTCCGACAGTAAATTCAAGCTTTGGACAAAGACACTATCAATACGATGCTACAAAAGCATTCAACAGTGTAAAACTTGAAATTAAAATTGAGGAACATAAAAATAAATTCACACACAAAATTGCAAAATGGATTAAAGAACAAAAAAGAAAATATTACCAAAATGTCATAGCATAAAATAAAAATAAAACCTACATGTAACACACATCACTCACAAACACACAAGATTATATTGTAAATGTATTATTTTCTCTTTAAATGTATTATGTAGATTATATTTTCATATTATAAAATGAAGGCCTCAGCACGGGCAAGCCACCCAGTGAGGCCTACATTACTGGAAAACTTTGAAATGTAAAAAAAAAATTGTACCAAAAAAAAAAAAAAAAAAATTCATGCACGGTAACTTGATTGACACACACGGCAGGAACTGAGGATGGATAGTCCGATACAGTTTTCCATATAAACTTGCGGAACCAATGACGGTGATAGAAAAGATATAATTCCATTATGAGTATATTACTTAATTTAAAAAATTGTCAGTTTTGTAATAAAAAACTTTTACTATTTAATTTAGCTAGATTCCGTCGGATTTTTCGAGATATAATTTGTCTGCCGTCGCCCTTCTAGATTTCGTTAACGGCCTCTAATTTTCTTTGAACCTTCTAATGCCTCCCTGAAAGTCTCTAAAGGGGGCTTTATCATCCATTTTAAGAAATACTGATCTATACCAATCTATAATAAAACTGTTATCGCCAGCTTACATCAGATCTTTGAACTTCTAGGCCTTAGATAAGTCAACGAATTTGATTTATTTTATTTTTTATGTTAAATCGCACAGATTCCCATCTGCTTCGAACTGCCTGGAGCCAATGAGACTCTTATTGGGGTATGTTGTGAAGCTGAAAGTTGAACATGGTTAATCAGATCTGGTCGCCAAGCATGTCAAAATCCATTTCAAGCAACGTTTCCATTCTGAAAAGTCGTACAATAACTAAATAAATATTTCTTCATATGAAGCGGTTACTTTGTGATGTGACATTATAATTTAAAATTAAACAATAACTTTGTAAACATCACTTATAGGTAAATACTTAATGCCGACCGGGTTTCGCTACAACCGTAGCTTCATCAGGGCAGTATAATACTGCCCTGATACTGCCCTGATGAAGCTATATTATATGAAGCTATTATACTGCCCTGATGAAGCTACGGTTGTTGCGAAACCCGGTCGGCATTAAGTATTTACCTATAAGTGATGTTTACAAAGTTATTGTTTAATTTTAAATTAATATCACCCCATATAAAAAAATGCTGTTTTATCGGGGTGTTTTTTTTTGTATTTGGTTAAGATTTTTACTAACGGTGGTCTTACACCAGGGCGATACTGGGAGTATCTTCCACTCTGCAACGTGTCGCAAATATACTATGTATTACTTTAAATTAGTTATTTGTGAAATAACACAGATAAATCAAATAAAATTTACTTGCGCACGCCGGGATTTGATCCCGTGACCTCCGGCTTGCTGGTCGGGAACCTTACCCCTCGACAACCGATGCCGTCAAAATTATTTTTCCGATTATATATTCAAGAAATAATTTCGGTATTTTTCATAGATTCTCATGTCTCTTCAAACGGATTGCAATCTTTATTTATTTTATTTTATTTTATTTGGTATAATATTTTTTACATTTTAAGTTTTCCGGTAATGTTGGCCTCACTGGGTGGCTTGCCCTTGCTGAGGCCTTCATTTTATAATATGAAAATATAATCTACATAATACATTCATAGAGAAAATAATACATTTAAAATTAAAAATACATAATACATAATAATATATATAAAATTAAAAAAATAATACATTGAAAATAATCTTGTGTGTTTGTGAGTGATGTGTGTTTATATTGGTTTTGTGTGTTACGTGTAGGTATTATTTTTATTTTATGCTACGACATTTTGGTAATATTGTCTTTTTTGTTCTTTAATCCATTTTGTAATTTTGTGTGTGAATTTATTTTTATTTTCCTCAATTTTAATTTCAAGTTTTACACTGTTGAAAGCTTTTATAGCATGGCATTGGTAGTGTCTTTGTCCAAAGCTTGAATTTACTGTCGGAGTTTTTATGTTTTCTTTGTACGCTTGTCTAACTGGTCTGTTAGTGTAATTTTGTGTATGTTGAAATTTATTTTTTTTGTCAAAAATGTAGTTTAGTAGTGTTTTAACGTATAATTGGCGTATATCTAGTACGTCACAGCTGTTGAATGTTTGGTCTGTATCAGTCAGTCTATGTTTTTTTATTTATTTTTCGGAATGACTTTATTGAGTAAAACCGAAAATTGTAATATTTAAATATTGAAGACAATATTAGTGATTTCTAAACGAAAATCTGAAACAGAAAAATCAGAAAAGGAAACGGTCACATCTGGGACTCGAACCCAGGACCCTTGTCTTTCCGTGACAGTGCTCTACCAACTGAGCTAATGGGACCCTATTCCCCTCGGTCATTTTTAACTGTATCATACTTCGAATAAGAACCACTAACATTATCTTCATTTTTTCACCGCACATTTTTATTGGCAACTATCTTTATAAATGATCGCAAGATTCAACCCGAACTAAATGCAATCCAGACAGCGTCTATTAGATAAACCTATCTTAATTTTTTATTTTTAATGTGCGACATCTGTTGACTTTTCTGCAAGTCTAGAATGAATATTTATTTTTCGGAATGACTTTATTGAGTAAAACCTTTTTTATGTTTTTTTTTTTACCTTTTTTTATGTTTTTTTAGTATTACCTTTAAGATCGTTTTCTGTGCGGTTTCTATGTAATTGATAGCCGAGTTTGTTGCTCCTCCTTAGAGAGTAGACGTCGAGTGGGAATGCTGTCTTTGTTCTTACGGTATTTCAATGGAAGATGCTTTGAAGAACTAGCGTCATTGATCCCTTCGGCACCGATGCACAGTAGGGAAACAAGCCAAACGCCAGCACGGCTGTTGTATGATCTGCCAACTTCTGTGTTTCCAGTCTCTTATAACGTGGGTCTCTTCAAAACCCGGGATCACCACCTACTTTCCTCGAAAAGTTTCTCCATCATCCGCATCCCCAAAGATGACATGACTGAGTGAAATTATTTTTTCATACACACTTTTTGTTTTTGTGCCATGTCTGTCTATAACTGTCTGTCAGGTCCGACTTCTTCCAATCACCTCCTCATCATATTAAATTCTCCTTATATTCATTCCTTTATTCGTCCATTCGCTCTACATCTCCAAACCACCTAAGCTAATTTTCTAATTTTTCTTTCTTCCCCTATTAATCCGTCTATTGCAAACAAAATAAACTTAGTACTGTTAAATACATAATAATAATTCAGGGTAATAGCGGCCCACCTAAATACAAATTATGAGGTCAGAGATGACAGATTGACTAATGCCTCTCTCATTCTGATCGCATATATAAATTTACTATGCTTCGCGGTTCATTGAAAAACAGGGTAGCGAAAAAAATTTAATTGTTCGAATCGAATCGAATCGAAATATAAAACTTTTTTTAAGATTCGTATGCTATTAACTTGTAGCTATTTCGGTCTGCTACTGACTTGGTAGTATTTATATCTTGGTAGACTTGGAGGCATTTTGTGCTCAGAAATGAGAATCTTCTGAGCAGACATTTAAAACAAGATACAATAAGGAGCCAAAAACCAAACAATTACGAGAAGTTTGAGAATATGGCTTATTATAAAATATTGAAAAGAAGTTAAGATTTATGATTGGTAAGATTATTAAATAACTTTGTTTTTAAAGCCCGTTTAAATTCAGCCAAATTCTGGAGATTAGTAAGAGCTAAGGGAAGTCTATTCCAGATGAGCGGGCCTGTTACACTAAAAGAACGATCATAGTAAACGGCTCGATCTGACCTAGAAAGTTCGATTAGACATTAGACGATAACTAACATCTAGATCTGCTGACCTTAGAGTAAGCTGTCTATTGCTTAAGTTTTGTCGGACACATAGTTCCGATATATAGGCTGGCGCCATTCCTTGCAATGCTTTGAAGGTCATTAAGCAGATCTCTAACTCTTTAGCCTGACAATTTACCCCAACGGATTATAATAAATGTTTAGAGCCTCTAACGAAACCAAATTTAAAAAAAAATACAAATGTGATTATATACCTTTTTTATTCGGATCGAAACATTTTATGACATTTTGCACATCCCTGTCTTTAACAGTTTATAAATTCATAATGTTTTCTTCGCGCCAGGCGATTGGCGATGTTTCGTCGTACGTATGTAGGGCTTCGCAGCGCTTTCACATGGGTACAACCGACCATTAACAATGGCGAATAATGGTGTGGGCGTTTAAAGGGACGTACGGTGGGTCGAAGGGGAGGCGCTATTAAAATTCGCTCTTTAATATTCATTCGGTTCCACACGCGAAAATGGGGCGCATACGTGTCATATTATTCATAGAAACTTGGTATAGAAAGAAGTGTATATTAACTATAAAGCTGCCTCAAATAGCAAGTGCGTCTCAATTTTGCAGCCACCTCTGGTCTGGAGCCCCAAAATATCTGAAATAAAACCTTGTACAACATATGTACACGGTTGACATTTGTCACATGAGAACAAGTCGCTTTTACGACTCGTTCTTGAGAGAACAGCTCGGCTGTGGAACAATTTTCCGGCCTCTGTGTTTCCTCGCTCCTACAACGTGGGTATCTTCAAGACCCATGTTCACTCCTTCCTCCCCTGAAAAAGACCCTCCACACAGCATTCCCAAATATTTCAATTTCGACAAATAGGGTAATTGTTTTCCTCAGGACCTCTTTTGTGCAGTAATGTAAAAAGAAGAAGAAAACGGGTGTTCAGGTATTCTGATTGAGTTTAAGAGTAGCCATGCCACTTGTTATCAGCTACCGTTTTAACCCGTCGGGAATAACTAATATAATTTATTTCAACCCCTCGGTCATTTTCGGAAGATATTCTCGTCTACAGACACCCGTAGAGTCTTTTTGGAAAATACGTTTGGCGGTTATATGATTTAAACAGTGTTATAAAGAGAGAATACCATGCTTTCAGTTTGCATATAAAAGTTGACCATATTAATTGAAGTAATTTTATGAAACAACTTCGTCAAAAAAATTGACAATATTTGCAAAATTTTAGTAAATATTTTTATAAAGCTTAAAAAAGTGAAATGACATTATCTTTTATAATATATTTGTCCAAAATGGTAATTATTACAGTTGGAGAAGCAGTCGATTTAAAATTAATGTGAATTAATTTTTAAAATATAAACATATATGAATTGATTATTTTTTAATATATATTTTAGACGAAAGAGACATCTCTGGTCTGATATTTTAATAATTTTTGTCTTAAATATACCTCTTTTGACAAATGATACAATCCGGATGAATCCAACTGATCAATGCAAAGGTGGCTGTAATTCGTTATCACTCACCTGCAGAGAAGAACTCAATTGCAAGTGCTATTTTCTGATGAGTCTTTCTGTTTATATGTATTTGGTGGCTGGTTTATAAGTGTTACTTCTCCTGCAGAGTGAATTCAATGATCGATCCATTTTTTTCACAGGGAATTAAAATATTCCCTGATGGTCTGTGCTATTTACAAGCCAGATTATCACCAACAGTTAACATGAATAAAACCACCTAATATTTTAAAGCGTCTTTTATCTGCTTTCAAGAATGGTATTTAAATGCATGAACTATATTCTACCTGATATGTATTATACAAATAAGCCTCCTCTACAAACGGCGAGAAACAACAAAAACGTTTAAATATAGAGAATAAAAAAAATATATACTAAAAATTAAACAAAATCATAAAATTTAATACAAGTATCGGAATACAGTCAGAAACGAAACATTGAATGATATGGCTATAGATTTGTTTTTATACCAAAAATATTTATTCTTGACTAGTCTTTCTCGGGAATCTCCGACTTCTTCCACCATTCACTACTGTAAATCACAATGTAACTTTTATAAAACTACATTAAATTCGACTCCGGATCTCATTCCGGTGCAGAGATATTGCCTTAAGTAAACACTCCTGGCACTAAATAAACAAACTTTGAAATTTTTAGCGATATCGGTCTACTAGTGTTCGAGTTTTACGAGCCCAAACATACTACAGACTGAATTTGTATATATTTCTAGCTGCCGTGTGCTCGGCTACTAATTTTAGGATAAACATGGAATTTTCTCTTCTTTCTATTCTTCTTCTTTCGTATGGTGGGTCAGAGGGGGACATCTAGGTCTGCGAGCCAGTCTAGGGCGGGCATTCGTTGACCACATGTTCGGTGGTCTGCACCGCACCACATTCACACATCGTCGACTTTTTAAGGCTCCATCTGTGCATCATGTGGGCACAGCAGCTATGGGAACACCTGAACCCAGGCTGTCTCTCGGTGGGGTCGTGCATGATGTGGGCATTTCCCACGTTGGCCGTTTGCCACTCAAGTTTCCACCTATCTTCTGGGGTGAGAGGTAATCGGAGGAGCCTCTCTCCTTCCGCCCAGATGGGCTTTCGGGACTTCAAGCGGCATGCCGAGTGTGAGACGACATCTTCGTGCAAAGGAAAACTTTATAAACTTTCCGGAAGAAATTCTCTTAATGATAATGAAAACCCTATCAAAATCCGCTTGGTATTTGAGAAGAACAAAGCGCATAAACAGACGGACGCTGATAGTGCCTTTATTTTATGCTATAACTAATACTCTTCCTACTCTACCAGGAATATCTTAACCATAAACAAGCACTGCCATTAATCAGTAAGTCAACAACCAACCCAACGCCCTCGATAAGTCAATAGTCGATAGATCAATTTTAAACGACCGACCATCGCCAATGGCCCTAGTCCAATCATCCGCCTAACTCTGACTTATTGAGTCGAAAGGGCCTGGCAAGGTTGGGAATTAGAACTAAATTACTGTTGACTTATGTCCGGAATAACTTAATTTAAGATTCTTAAACCGTAGCAGCCTTACATAAATACGGTGAAAATTTTATACAATTGATAAACAACCGTTTACGTAAAATGCTCATTGATATAAACTTACATTTAACGGCCATAAAATGTTACTTGGAAAGATATATACATTGTACAGCCAAAGAAGGTTGTTAATCCGTTCTATAAACTTGAAATTTCTTATAGAATTTCGGAATATTTCCAAGGATTATATATTTCTTAATTTTGAAGATGTCGTAAAGGAAAACACAATTTTTCGAAACCAGATTAATCGTTAGATTATCGTATTTGAAATATATGTACCTACTTTAAGGAAGGGTTGTTTCAGAGAATTTAAACAATTCTTTAAATTAAGATAATTTTCAAGTTCTGTGAAAGTTATTTTCAAGTTCTGTTATTATTTCAGTTCTTTCAAGTAACTGGCGTATAGTGATATAATAACAGAACTTGAATATGACATTCACAGAACTCGCAAATGAACGTAGAATTATGATGAATTCTTCAAATTCTATGAAACAACGCATCCTTAGTTGAAATATAAATTGGAATACTTTAATTTCAAACACGATTACATTAAAACCACTTATGTTTTTAATCCAAACGTCGAAATATTGTAAAAATACGTTTTTTCTAAACATTCCTGTTATATAAGGAATCTGCAAGAAAACTGTCAACTAACTTTTTATCTTGTTTATACAATAAAAAAAAATAATAATTCACAGAAATAACAAGAAAAAAATGGCATTTTAGATTCATCGTTTGCGCTATATGTATAAACGTTGATTGCTTTCATTTATATTTACGTACACATGCATAAGGCATTTGTGTTATTACAAAAAAGCGCTTTCGTGGAATTCTTCTTAAATTCACGCGGTAAAATTCAATTAAAAGTTAGTCAGTTCATTCGCAGCCAGCTAAAGATTTTTTTGATTAGTAATAATTCGAAACAGAAATTGTACAGTCTTTATTCAACGTGGAACTAAAAAACTGTCTAACGGTAGGGAAGTGTTTTTTTATTAGTTAGGCCATAAGTCGATAAAGCATTTTGATTTTGAAAATTACGAAAATGATAGTACCTATAACATTTAAATATTTTTGCCTGAATTTCGCAAAATAAATAAAACACACTTTTTGGCAATGTTTTTTTTTTTTTTTTTAATAAATCAAAACAGGTGCTGGCGTTAAGCAGGAATTTAAATCTCATCTTAATTTACAAGTGTTATTGTTAGCGACCCGTTTCTAGATGTTACACGACGAAATACTAGTACATCGTCTAATGAACAAAAGATAGATTGGTCACAAAAGTCGTTTCTCAAAAAGTGGTTCTCTAATTTACATACTTTGAGAAACACTATATTAGATGATAATATATTCTGAATTGTCTGCCATAGTTGAGTAATTTACATAATATGAATTATGGAGGGATGATATTATAGATTTGGAATAATAACTCCATGATTCCTACGTGAAATTGGATCAACACAAATTATTTGAAATCAAATTTTGTACTAGAAATTATTAGTCTTCATTTTATGTTTTATTTAATTTTTTTAATATTGGGAAAACTGATGAGTTTTTCTGATTAGAGAAAATATATTCTCGGGAGACGGGGCTGAAATTCAAAGAAGAGTGAATGAAGACAACTATATTAACGTAGTATTGAATGCGATCGTAGTTTTAAAAAAATATACGAGGCTAAGGCCATTCGTACACGGAGATATATACAAGCAACTAGAGTATTGTGTGCGTAGCATACGCGTCGCTCGTATCCACCATAGTATCCACCATAGAATTTTGCTAGTATTCGTACACAACGCTACGCGTGAGTTGCATGCTACTGACAGTATTGGTAGCACGCTACGCTATTTTCACACGCATCTACAACTCGGACAGAAATGGTGTCCGAATTTATGTCACTATAATTGAATGGAATACGTAAGAAAGGATTTAGAGAAGAACGTGTGGATTGATGATGGAAAAAAAGCTAAGTATAATAAATACTTAGTTGTTTGTGTTAACCCAAAATCATCTTTTAGATGTTTTTAATGCTTACAATAAAGATAGAGAAAAACCATATTGTATCTATCACTAGTATCACTTGTCAATAATTTTATTAAAATACACTTTTTGCAAGTTATGCTTTTTTTTAATTTTAAAAAGAAACACAAACATTCCGTGTTACGAATAACCTGACAATATTTGAAAATCTCCTACTACCACCAGAGTAAGCTGAAAATGTTGCTTGTGTTATGATGGAGGATTAATCCAGCCGAGGAATTGAACACACTACGCCTGAGTGAGACCAAACGCGATGTCAACTCAGCCACCGACTGGCATTAAAATATTAAGATTAATTGATTATTTGCGCTCGTATATACGCAATATAAATATGAATAAATAGTTTTGTTCGTACACAAATACAATTATGTTAAGAACGGCATACAAATACAATATTGTATCGGCGATTCAATCCAATATTGTATTTCTAAAATAATTGAAGTTAACGCCTTCTGTGAACACGAAGATTATAAAAAAACGTCGCGTTTAACCTTAAGTACAATTCCAACAGCAATCTATTTCTTTTGTTTGACCCTCTTAAAAAAACTCGCCCCTATCCAAGCGTTCAGAATTGGAAATCACAACCAAAAAAATCCCAATTTAATTATAAAATCGAATTGTAATTAAAGTTCTATTGTCTTCAACCCCGTCACGTCCCACGAGAACTGTTTGGGGTAACTTCGCGCACAATTGATTCCTGAAACAATGATATTCTTAGACAAATCGACTGGTTAAAATCACCCCAAGTTAGTCGTTAACGTTACCCCAGGACATATAAAAAAACGTATTTAATATTAATATATTTCGTTTAAATATTGCGATGTATTTTGTTAAAAACATTGCTGGAGTCTGTATTATGGCGTCGCGTCGTATGTATTTACATTTCAAAGATGCGTTTCAAAGCTAAATTGCTCGTGGAGTGTTGTGCTCAAAGCGCTGAAAATCGATTACAAAAATGCTCCAAGTATCGTTGTTGCTCAACTATATGCATCTCCCATTAACATATTTTCCTGCATTCCTCTTACCTAATTACCTGTCTCTGTCTGACAGAGTGGAGTATCTAAACACCTACATTGCAATAATGTATTATACATGACGAGTCTGTTAAGAAAACCGGTGAAGTTAACATGCCCCTTGTGTGCGTTTAATTCAAGTCTATTTCGGAAACATGTGCACCAGCAACGTCACTAAGGCCATAATATCGACCGAAAAGACCAAAGGTAAGAAAGAATCCATTTCCATTTCTAACTGTTAACCACAGCCCTCCAATAATTGGGTCAAATATTTATAACAGTCCACAATAAAACTACAACTGGTTCGCATTATTTTTTTACATTTAAAATAGATTTTTCTTAATACCAAGCTCACGATGTAAAAGCTAAAATTTGTTTCGTTAGGTACGAGTTCCGAAATAAACAGTTTTGCAAATTTGATGCCGCCATTTGAAAGTTTTTAGCAGAGCAAGCCAAAAAAATCTACTTCATTGAAATGTCTACTCGGTTTCGCCAGATTTAAACACAGTTTTATAAAAACCATTCCAAAGATTTTGAAATTTGGTTTAGAAAAAAAAAATTATTTTGTTTTTTATCCTCAATCGATCTGGTCATCGTGGGAAGAGGTTACGTTCTGAAATCAAATGTGCTTTTCTAAAAAAAATACTTAAAGCGATGCCATACGTAGTAATGCAAAATCACGTGTTTTTGGTTTGAAAATTTGGTCGCCTAGAAATGTTTCAGATGCTTTAATTAAATACTGCGAGTAGAATACATCTTGGCCTTTGAAATAATTGAGTATTTTTTAGATAAATCTTTTTATAAGCCCAGAAAAGAATAATGTATAAGGCCTATGAAAACTGCTTTTAAGTTCAAAATCTCCTACTTACGAACCCATTTTCGTTTATGATTTTATTGTATAATGTGGCAAATTAAGTTATTTATAAAATGATCGAAAAAAAAAAAAATATTTATGCCTGAACATCCACAAAATAAAATAAAAGGCACTTTTTGGCCATGTTTTTTTCTTGCATAAATCAAAACAGGCGGATGGTGTTAAGCGGGAATGAAAACCTTATCGCCATCTACGTAAGGGTTATTATTGATAGCGGCTCAATTTAAAATATTACACGACGTAGTGCATCGCCTTAAAGTAATATTTGTACAAACTGCATTAAGTCAGAGCTCACAGTTAAAGAGTTTAAGTTGCTTCCGATTACTTTGATGATGAATAATGCTACAAAAAATGTCGAAATAATCCCGTGCTGGCAAAGCTTACCTGCCATAGATTTGTAAAAAAATAACGACAACAAACTGTTTATCTTTTGTAGTGCAAATTTAATTGTTTAATCATGGACCAATCTGTCGATCATGAAAGAACTTTAAAAAATAAAAAGAGCGTTGTTAAAGTCACACCCCTTGTCAAAGTTTGCCTGTTTTCCGTAAAGTCGAATTTAAACCGTAAATTAATTACAAACTTGATTAATCAATCTCTTGGCGATGGTAAAAAACATCGGCGATATTTGCTAGAGGGGTGAAAAGGCAAAGTTTTGTGATTTGTTGAATTAGGGGAGGGGGTAAATTGATAAGGGTGAAAGAAAAAGGGATGTTTTTGTTTTTGGATCCATAATAGCTATGTTAATCATGAACTAAGTTAGTACTTACATGAATCTACCTTGATAAATCTACCATGAAGTTTTTTTTATTTATTTTGTAGGTGACTCGTCCACTAATAGCGAACGTGATGACTGACAGCCTATAAATCTCAGCATCGCAACGAACCTAGATAGTCCGAACCAATTCATTCAGTTCGTATCTGCCGAGATTACGACAGCCTGCGAAGTGCTACCGTGTTCGCTCTCCAACTTCTCATTGAAATATTAAAATTTAATAATGTGTTTTAATTGATTGTTAATATACCTGCAAGTAACTTTAAGTATCGTTCGTATTTGAGATAGCATCCCATCACAAACACCCATAATGTGAATACCGCACTAGAGTCCCAAGTACACCAAGCTTTTCGGGTCCAGTGAAACTACTGCATCCTCAATTGGGGTGTGTTGTGACATGAGATGAAAAATTCTTTATTTTTAGTGTGAAACCTCACAAAAGCGCCCTTGTATCTGCAGTGTAAATGTTAGGAAAGCTATGTCGCCACCCAGTTAGTCAGCATTGTGAGGCGGATTGTACACCTAGTGCTCCATAGAATTCTGAGAACTTTCTTCAGCACCACACTTCGAAAGCGTCTGTCGGCTTCCTTTCACTAGCTTTAAGTGTTCATGTTTTTGATAGACTAGCCCCCCGAGAAAGGGGAACAAACCATAACATGAACTGAAGTACACAAAATACTTTTCTGACGTGTGACATGATACAAATAGGTACCACCTTAATTAGAATGTTAGATTGACATCTATTGAGGTCAAGACTTGCGAGAAACACCGATTGATGTGTTAATAACAACATATTTAAAATGAAATTACAGTGACATGCCACCCCTTGAACGTACTAGTTTATATGGTAAATTTAATATGCCTTTTGCAGTGACCTCCTCTTATACTTATTGATGTTATTCCGTATCGTATCGTGAATAATAAACGGACAAATCCACCGTCGACAGAGGCTGTGGATTTTCCCATTACATGTTAATGTGTATTGGTGAAAATAATATTTTATTCATTGCATGGGAGCTTTCGCAGCTTTGTATCGGAGAATTGCGACTGTAGGGAATGCGTCACGTAATAAATTCGACATATTATTTATTGTTCGATAGCAATAAATAACAAGTGCTTATGTCTAAATCGCGTGGAGTTAAAAAAGTCCGGGGATTGGTGCATTGAGTATTCGTATTTAAATTTGTCCGGAACTACGACCTTCAAATGTGGAATTTATCGACATTGACTGTCTGTGTGGGTAGATTGAGAAATGGCCCTTTTTTATCCAATTTCCTTATGGGACGTATTTTCATACAGATTCTGGAAGAAGAAAATAATATATTTTTTTTATACCAAAGAAGTTAGAGGGAGCGCGCTAATATTAAAAAAACCATAGACGATAAACACGGTGAAATTATTTACTAAAACACGACTCGTTTGAAACAGAACAAAAATCTCTCGACAAATGCTTTACAATATATAAGATACAATGTGATTTTTTTCATGCCTATAAAATATTAACTAACAAAACAAAACGTGTTTTTAACAATTTTCGGAGCTTACTTTGCGATTATTTTCTATCAAGGGAATTTCATATAATTAGCAGTTAAAGAGCAACTTGTTATAAATCGGTAGCAATTGAAAATGCGGGGCTTAAGGATGGCTGACATCATTTTAAATCTGTCTTCTGTCATTTTTTTACGTAACTCTACGAGTGTCCGGGGGAAAAGTGCGTTAACTTCGGTATTTTCCCACCTTTCTCTTTCCAATATCTTTCAACACCCAACTACCTCCAGCCTCACAACATACCCCAATTTGGGATGCTATAGTTGGGAGTAGTTGGGACTCTTCTGCGGTATTCACCACACACGCAATTAGTCTAATTGCATCCTTCCTCTGCCAGTGTCATGCCTTGCTGCCATACATAGCAGGGTTAATATCAGCCATAAATAAACCACTTACTAGATATCTTAGGGCTTTTTGTATGAAAAAAATTGGTCCTAAAAACCATAGATATGCCAATATATAGACAGTAAAATTCTTATTCGGAGCCTATTTATTATACTATACACCAATGAAAAACTCTGAAAGTTTATTCCGTAGACTTTCAGAGTTTTTCATTGGTGGATATGGCTAGGCAACAATATGACGTCATAATATTCACGGTTCCAATTTACGATCGGAGTTATACCCTCTTGGTATCAGATCTTAATTTTGGACTTCTAGAATAGATTATATATCACTAAAACAAAATTTGGAACAATCATCAAATATACCTATTTAGGTTGTCGGTGTCTTGGGAGAAATCCGGTTCCATGAATTCAAATTTGCTTTGAATCATTTTTAAAATTAGAAGTGACTGAGTGAAGAAATCAGACAAGCTATAAAATAGGTACCTACCGACAATGTAATATTTAACAAAAAAATATTCAATTGGCGTTTTCAAAATTGGAACGGATTTGTCAAGCATTCAGATATTTCGTCATGTTTCACGGTTTTGGCTCAAGTACTCTGACATTTGGTTAGAAAATAACAATTAATTATACAGAGAAACAGAACGTGTCCTCATAATATGTGTAAAGCAAATACTAATTAATCATCCATAGAGATACAACATTATGTCCTTCGCAGTATTTACCACTATTGTAAAATAATGGTTTAATTATCTCTCCTAGTTTAAACAATGATTTTGAATACATAACGCAGTAATATAATTTTCTATTGTATATAGCGGCTGTATTCATTATGAATTCATGGAATTTATCATCAGAAATGTTTGCCAATTGGGATTTCAGTTTTAGGGATAATGGCTTTTGGTAGCATGACCAAATACCGTTTTATCACTTAATTACTAACAGCAGAACGTATTCATTTGAAATAATATGCTAGTATGCATGAAAAGTAAATGGAACTAAAAAAATTATTAGACAAAATCAAAAAAAGTCATAAATTCTTAGAACAGGCAATCTGCCTGGCTAGTAACTATTATCGACCAGACAAGACAATTAATTTTAATAAAATGATTACTGTGGGTATCCTGAAGAGATAGACGTACATCATCGCAGATTTTTCAGTAGGCTTTTTCAGATATACAATTCCATTATTTTAATGTATCTCATAATATTTAGCCAGCGTTAGCAATGTAAGCGGCCAAAAATGACTTGATTTTAATTGACTTTTCTTTACTTTCTTTAAATATAATGTGCACATTTTATATAAAAATATATGCTGACAGCACAGTCAACCGCACAACATCATAATTGATCGAATTTAAAATGAAAGGGACACCTACTTGTGATTATTTTTTATTTTATTTTATCTGTGTATTTTATGTAAATTTAATCCTGAATTTATATAATATTTTATTTTAAAGAAATTTGTATTTTTTTATATTTGATTCATTGAATTAGTTTGAATTTTGATGTTTTATTTAAATTATTAATTAAAAATTAAATTAAATTTATTAATAATTGAAAAATTGAATTATTATTATTATTAATTAAAATGTTTTATTTAAATTAAACTATTTATAACACATTATATTAAAGGCACTGCTGAAAACCAGCTACATTCCCGGAGAAATCCGGAATGTACAGCTGAGCAGTTGCCCCTTTGGCAATATAATCATCTAAATGTATGTATACTAACTATATGCAAACATGTAAAAATTATTGTCAAATAAACGTTTTTATTATTATTATTATTATTATTATTATGTATATAAGGAAGAATAACTCTATAAGATAGTGAAAACCATACTAAGAGCGCAGAGAGGCAGATGCTGATAGTGATTTTGTTTGATTTAGCCTATAATCCGGTTTTAAGTTCACTATGATCTGGGATGTTTCCGAACTTTCCAAACTATTCCCGAACATTCCAGAATGTTCGGGGATGTTCTGAAATGTTGTGGAAGGTTCTCGAATATTCTCGAATGTTCTGGACTGTTCTATAAACTTCTAGAGGGCGAAACATCCGGCCCTTAATCTTCAAAAGCACTCCCTTCAGATAAAAACCGGAACCTTCTTCATGGATGTGGGATAGAAGGCTTTCACACCATATAACTAAAACCCTATCAAAATCCCTTGTTTAGTTTAGAAGAACTAAGAGCACAAACAGACAGATATATAAACAAGGATTAAAAAATTAGAAAGGTTAATATATATAATAACTACTTATAGCCTGATCAGTGCTAGACTACACTGTTATTAGAAAACCTTATGATGTTGCATGAATTATGTACTGCCAAGCGCCACAAGCCTAAATATTTTTCATTATCATACATAGTCTCTAGTTATTGAAATGTTCTACCGTTATTTTAATGGAAGACGTCCCTTGAAGCTAGCTTCATTAATGCCTTCGGCTCCGGTATACAGAAGACAGTGTAGAACAAGCCTGCTCGACAAAAGTCAAACACTATATTAGCAAATGGATTCTTGCAACATGTTTCGATAGCTCTTAAAATATTTCCGGCCGCGAGTTTCTCATGAACGAAATAATAGAAAGGGGAACGAAATGGAACTCTGAGAGGATGCCACCAGAATATTGAAAGCCCTACCTTTTATTTGGTGTCTTCTCTCTACCAGCACATAAACTCCACGCAAAATTGCACGTAACTCGGAATTGAACTAGCAACTTGTGATCGGTTGCGTGGTAGAAAAGGTACTGTCTCGGTACTTCCCAACTCCTGATGACAAAGTTGAAGGATAGGTATGGAGGGTAGGTCGGGAGTAAACTATATCTTAAAGATAACATTGAATGCTTGAAAAACAAGAAAATATAACGGATAGCTTGAAAAAATTCTTATTATTAAGTATTACATAATAAGTCACAACCCAAGAAGAAAGACGAGTCAATAGAAGGAATGAGATAGTCCAATTTCCGACTGTTCTTTGTTCGATTTTAGTAACTCAAACTGCAACATGTATTTTTGTGTACAGTGCTCTGGATGAGTAATGAACTTTCCTACGCAGGAACTGGGGTCAACCGGGCTTACAACCTTGCTAAATTCCGATCGGGTAGGACCGACATTTATTAAGTGCTGTAATGTCATTCAATTTCAGAGAAATGCTTATATATCTGCGTGCGTGTATGTGATTGCCATCAAAAGTATATATAATGTTTTTTCATCAACAACGAGCCTATCTGCCGAGTTTTAGCTCGATTTAAAGTCGACAAGTGAGTTATTTTCCGCTTACAAGATATGCATTCATTAATTCAAATCTAAAAACAAAAGTGAAATTCAAAAAGTTGTATCCTTGAAGAAGAAACGAAACAGAACAAGACAAAAAAAGCAAAAAGATAATGGTCACAACTAGAAACTGAACCCAGGATCTCTTGTCTTTCTGGGATAGGCGTCTTAAACCACTCAACCATTGTTACCTATTTATTAAGCGTCATATTTCAAATTCAGAATTAACATTACCTTGCAACTATTTTTTTTTCATTATTCTATTAAATAGATGTTTAAAAGAAAAACAAGAACATCCCCAATTTTATTCCATCAATAACTCAAAATTGAAAGTTTAATTAGATTCAACATTATTCCGGGCAAAGCCTCAACTATAAAATACGCTAATACTTTGAATAATGTTTTTATTATTAACTTTCTATTGAGACCTTCGAACGGCAGATTCAACAATATGCCTTATTTCCTCGACTGAAAACGTGGAAGGAGATCTGTGTAACTGCCACAAAGCTTTATTAGGAGTGACAGAGAGAAAACTGTCAGATGATAAATAGTCTCTCTGACAGGTCTCTCTCTCTCTCTCTCTCTATCTCCGGTGTACAAGTTTTATACTGTTGAATAAAACGGGGGTTGGTTGGTTTGATCGATGTATTTCGGATATTATTTAAAATATATGCTCCATAGAGGCCTCCATTCCATATCGACATATAAAAACTTCCCATCCTACCTCCTCACATATAAATATAAATGATATAAAAATTATTTCAACAAATCAATCTACACTTTCAAAAATAAAAGCGAAGTTCCAGCTACCCATTTACGTGTCTAAAAAAGAAAGAATATGTGAAAAAATAGCGCACATGTCATTTTCAAATGAGGGCTGTTGTTTTGCATATGTGCGCGTTCGGCTGAGCGTCTCGTGCAAGCCTTCAAGTAAGCTTTTCGTGAAAACTGAACCCATTTCTTTTAAAATTTCTTACATATTGTTAGCCAATTCACATTTAGACATTACTTTTGCCCTACCTACGTTAAAACAACAGACCGGAAATTGGTCAAATAAGCAGTAACAATAATTTTACGTTCTTCAGGTGTATATTGCTCTATTTGTCTACAACATAATTGGCAAAGCATAATGACATTTGACGCCTTTTGCGAAAAATATGGCACATTAACATTAAGAAATTACTTGAAGATAAAACAGTAGATAAACTTGTAGATTACCTTGTAGATAAAACAATAGTTAAACTTGTAGATTACCTTGTTGATAAAACAAGGAATTTTATTCTCATTACCCACGCCTTATAGTAAATGACTTTAGTAATCATTGCAAGTTGGAATGCTATGTCTTATACGTGCCTGAAAATGTGCCACAACATGTTCAAGATACCACACGGCAGAATAGATGGATGAACACAGAACGCAGTAGATATATTTCATTACTCTTAAATAACCTCGAAACCTTTTTGTATTTCAATCTTTCCAAAAATTAAGAATTCTAAAACTAAGACCTCTTGAACGTACATACTGTAAATTTATGATGTACCTGTCGTACAATAATTTAAATAAATACATAAGTTTTCTTACAATATTTTTTATGAACATTTAAACTTTTTTAGATTACTTTTACGATGCTTT
Source organism: Hesperophylax magnus (assembly GCA_026573805.1). Lineage (NCBI taxonomy): Eukaryota > Metazoa > Arthropoda > Insecta > Trichoptera > Limnephilidae > Hesperophylax > Hesperophylax magnus. The sequence goes on from JAIUSX010000028.1 coordinate 9,525,482, forward strand.
TGCGCTGTAAGAGCTTTTCAACCACCAATTCAAGAATTTCAACACGAATGATATGCGAAAACATAGGTTAAATAAGTGGGTAAGATTTGAAATAATGTGACAAACTGAAACCGAGTTGAGACTAAGAAGAGATGAAATGTTAAAAGGGGAGAAATCAACATGAGATGTAAATTTAATAAAAATCTCAGTATTTGATGTGACCGCAAAAAGTATATGACCGAGAATCTCATTTTCAGAACACAATTAATAATGTTATGATTATATACATAAACTTCAATTTATACAAAAAAAAATATATATATATATATATATATATTTGTATATATAACGCATAGTTTGAGCCACATTATATACACTTTTTTTAGTGCCATTTTATTTAAACCTAAAATATATATATATACTTCACATAAATACCGCACAAGAATACCAACTGATCCCAACCGTCTGTAGCCAGTAAGACTACGGCATTCCCAATTGGGAAATGTTGTGAAGCTGAAGGTAGCGGAGTGAGGAAGGTGTGGTAATACCTGGCTATTCAGATCTGGTCCTAAAACACCGTCATTTCAATCAAAGTTTCAATTCCGAATGGTCTAACACCAGGGTGTTACTGAGAGAATCTTCCACTTTGGAACGTACCGCAAGTATATTTTGTGGCCCCAACTGCGTCGGGTGAGTACCCTTTTTCCTATACTCCAATCTGGGCTTATCTTATGTTCCAGAAGCACATGTTTAAAAGATTGAGGATATCCAACATACTACTATTTCCCCTCTAGGGCGTCTAAGGTATTAAATATTATCTATGCAAATTTAAGTTCACATCTGTCAAAGGAATAACACCAAGAATAAACGGATATTCTTCGAATTTTATGTAGTTATGTAATTAGTTTGTTCCTTTGAAAGACATTTGGAAAACTTTTATCCATCCTAACGATTTGAATAAAACTTATTAGTTAGCGAAACTCTCGAAGATCCACCCTAATCCATTGAACGTGTACCGTATATTGTAGTTTGTAACAGTAAAATTATTCCGGTAAACGGTGATTAATTAATAAATTGAACTATTTTATTTGACACAGTAAAATATCAAATTTCCAAGCCCGAAGCAATGATATCGATGATCATCTGCATTTTTTTTTTATTTTTTTTTTATAGTGAATACCTCACGAAATAGTAGTATGTTGGATTTCAGAGGCGAGAAAAATTTTTCAAGAGTTTTGGCAACGGTAGTGTATGAACGTATGTATTTTTTTTTCAGTTTAAAATACACATTTCAATTTCTTATCTTAAAAGTACGCATTCAAAATAAAAAATAAAACTAAATATTATTGCTTAGTACATAACTTACATAAGTTCATAACTTACATAAGTACATAACTTACATAAGTACATAACTTACATAAGTACATAACTTACATAAGTACATAACTTACATAAGTACATAACTTACATAAGTACATAACTTACATAAGTACATAAGTACATAACTTACATAAGCACATAACTTACATAAGTACATAACTTACATAAGTACATAACTTACATAAGTACAAACTTACATAAGTACATAACTTACATAAGTACATAACTTACATAAGTACATAACTTACATAAGTACATAACTTGCGTAAGTACATAACTTACATAAGTACATAACTTACATAAGTATATTTTAATTTTAATTTTACTCGCTGCTCTTAAGAGCAAACAGTTTTTTAAAATTATTTATAAGCAATAATTATTAGCCTGAATCACTCATCCACATTTTCTGATAAAAGATACATGACGCCAACGGGAGTTTATTTTTTAAATATATTCATTATATGGACTGATGTCAAGCTATTGGGAAGGAGATTGTATATGTGTACATCCTCGTGGTCTATGTTTCTTTTAATACTTTCAGTCTTTGCTGAGTGTGTGTATAGTTTGTTATCTTGTATTGTGTAGGGTTCATGTACTTGTGATGTTTTTATGTATAAATCCATTTTGAATTTTGTATATTAATAAGCATATGTTATATTTTTAAGCCCCCGCATTCCGAATTTCCGCCGATTTATAACAAATTTCACTTTAACAATACAAGTTTTTAAGTTCTTCAAAAATTTAAGTTATTTCTTTACATTTTTGCCCATATTATAATTCACTTTAATATTAATATAGATATATTATAGTTTTGTATTAGCGATCGACAAACCGGTGGATGCAATGTGTTAGCCATGAGTAGGTAATAGTTTGAAAAAAATCTTCTGAAAAAAAATACATGCCGCCAACGGGAATTGAACCCGCAGCCTTTTGATTGCCGGTCAGGTGCTCTACCAATTGTTCTATATCGGCTTATTCAAAACCCGTCAAATTATTCAAGTTGTAGGTTAATAATTATTGCTTTAAAATAATTTGCTATCCTTTGTGCTAAGCATAAAAAACCTTAAGCATTAGTTTATCATATTTATTTTTCCGACTTTATGTCACAATGATCATCTAGTCAATCCACATTATGCAAGTGCATTATATAAGCATAATAAATATAAAATAATACAAAAACAACACGTCAAACCACCAGAGATCAAATGGGAAAATAATTCACAGACTCCAGACATTTTCATATCTGAGGGTTCGGCTCGGTAGAACTTCTAACTGGAACTATAAATCCTACTGATCCCTCAATATAAATATTTAAAAAATCATTCGTTATCCTACATGTATTTAAAATGACTGATTTTTGCATTTTTATATGTAAAATTTTTGACAGATCTAATACGCCTAATTTTGAATGAGAAAGCTAGGTATAATGCCAGTAGCCAAAATAACAAATGGTAATATTTTATAGTCTGAGAATGCCAAATTCTTTTAATCTCATTTCCTAAATCTGTGTATTTTCTTATTTTTTCAACAGATTTTTGAATATTATAGGAATTTGGAATAGCAACATCAATGATATTAGTTTTTTTTGTTTTTAAATTTTGTCGTCTTAAACTATATCGGGTCTATTATGACTAATCGTTCGGTCTCTTCGTACCTATAGTTTTATCATAATATATTTTATAAAATATATTATTATGGTAATTTAATATTATTATTATTGTTAGTAAGAGGAAAAAAAAAGTAATTTAATTGAATATTCCGTTGAATTACAGCAATTTGATTGTTATGATTACCATTGTAGGTACCTACAATGAATTGAAGATAATTACAAGGATACCGCTGATTTCGCGAGACCTTTTAACAGAATATTCCTGAATATTCCCAAAATTTCACACAAATCGCCAACATAACATACTGACGGTGCGAAACTCCCAAACACGTTAATTTTGAGGAAATTTCCTGGGAATTTAGAGGCACTTAGTGCGGTTGATCGGCGGTGCGGTGTTCACAATTCCGCGGTGACTGGTCGTTTCTGTCTTAGTTTCAGCTTTCAGGGGGAAAGCTTTATCCCTTAGAGCCTTAGAGCCTTCTAAGGATCTATAAACATCTATGGACAACATGAGTAAACAAAAAAATAAAAAAAATTTTGCACAGTGTAAATATGCAATAAATTTTACATGTAAAATTTTACATTTTACATAACAGCTGTCCTGGTACTGCAGTGCCACTGAGATATTTTTAGAAGGGCGTGCTCCCGGATTCCGAGCACTAATGAAAAAACGGATCACCAGCTTTCGAACACGACTAGCCACGAGCGAAAACGGTCTTGTGATGGCAGCACTGCACTTCTGGCAGGGACCTATTTACAAGCGATGGAGCCGAATTCTGATATCATAGATAAAAAAAAATATGTATATATAAATATATAATATATAAATATTCATATATATATATTTTTAAATATTTTTTCATTTAAAAAAACATTATGTTTTTTGTATTATTATTGTCTTTTGTTTTCGTTTATTGTGTATGTATTATCTTACAATATTTTTTTATATTTACTTTATATATATTGTATGTAAAATATGGAGCTCGTGGAATTGCGCCACCCTCCTCGAGATCTGGAATAAAATTTAAAAAAAAAAAACAAAATAAAAAATAAAATAAATAAATTATTTTATTTTTTATTTACTCATGTTGTTACTAAACACAGTGTAGTACAAAATAAACATAATATAAATATAGCTGTTCATCACCATAAAGAGACAAGTTTCTTGTATTTTATGACGGGATTTACTCTCAAACAATGAAATCATATTACAATTTTATTTTTAGTCTATATTTCGCTTGATATATTGGTGAAAATAAAACAATTACTTTATTTATAACCACAAATTTTTATTTTTTTTAATTTTCTATAACCGACCGGTTTCGCTTAGCACGTGCGACAGCATGAACTTAAAATCTAACACAGTAATAGAGAGAAAGAAAGAAAACGGTCGGTCATAGAAAATCTATATAAACAAAAATGTAAATGTTCGTTAAATCTTCAAAAGTTCTTCACCAATTGCTTTGAAATTTTGACACAACGTTGCATTCGAATACGCGTAGTTTTTATATACCTATGTTAAATAGATATCACCTGTGACAAGTAAAAATAGGCTTTATTGTCACCTGTGAGAGGTAAAAAGATTCTTTTATTGAACAACTCATTCATCTGCTGATTCTCTCTCTGCACAAACACACTGAGCCACATTAACTTATGATGTGGTACAGCTAGTTAAATAATATAATTTCGTTGTTATTAACAAATTAATTTTTTTTTTCATTAATAATAGTCTATTGTAAACATTGAATATTGCAAAAATAAATCAGTTTAATTTTTTCATATATTTTTATTTTTTGTTTTTTAGCATCTGTTGTAATTTTCTTTTCTCATGTTATAATTTATTAAATCGTATGTTACATAAATACTGCATTATAAGATAGTCCTCGAAGGGTTAAATAAAAAAAACATGTTATAAAACTGTACATAAAAATTATCTTTCTTCCAAGAGTACTCCATGAAATTTTACCTCCGTGCGACCCTTTCCCTCTGTTGATTTCCAAGGAATATTAATCTATAGAGACTTTGAAATATTTCATTGAAAATTCTCGCTTCAGCGCATTAGCGTCAAAGCGAGTTGGAAGCAAAGTTTTCCAATTGGATTTTATACGTGTTGCGTTCATAATGTGCTTGCTGGCTTATTTATTGATTTATTACTTAATTCGACAGCTATGACGCCTTTCTTAACCCTTAGTCAGGCACCGTGGTACATATGCTTCCCACCTGAAATTTTACCATTCATAAACGGACAACTGCTTCTGGAAATCCCATAATATTTTAAAATTAGGATTAATATTTTTGAATATGGCAAACAACAGTCAGCGGTGTATTGTTACGCATTTTTTATGCGTATTCAGATGCGTAGTAGTGGTCAAAGTAGCTAATTGATTTTATATATGTGATTATTCTTTCTCGGTTGGGGTGAATTTCATAAAATTCCCCGAAAAGGTCTGATAACTTGTAATTTTTTTAACATTTTTTTTTTAAATTTTCATTTGTTCTTTTTTCGTGTTAATATTATTTTATTATTTTTTTGGTAAACTAATGTTTAAGACAAGATTTTTTATGCATAGCACAAAGGGTAACAATTATTTTATAAGCAATAATTATTAGCCTGAAACACTCATCCACATTGAAAAATCTCCTGATAAAAGATACATGACGCCAACGGGACTTGAACCCGAGTCCTTTCGATTTCCGATTCAAATTCTAGTATTTTCAACAAAAAATGTAGACAATTTGTCTCGACGCCATCTAGTGAGAGAGTTAGCACTTACAATGCCTTTCTCATATAAAATAAAGTTGGTTGTTTCAGGTGAAAAAATGTAACATGCAGTAATTGTTGAATGAAACACTAGTATATATTGAATTATTTCGCGAATAAGAGATAAGCCGCCATAGCTCAGTGGTCAGAGGTCAGAGCTGTCGACCGGAAATCGAAAGGACACGGGTTCAAGTCCCGTTGGCGTCATGTATCTTTTATCAGGAGATTTTTTTATATTGTAAAATAATTGTTAATATTATTTTTTTTTATTTTATGTGAAGCCGCCCAGCTGCTACCAACCGTCTGGAGCCAGTGTGGTTATGGCAACCCGATTGGGGTCTTTTGTCAAGCTGAAGGTTGTGGGGAAGGGAAGGAGATGGGAAGAGGAATGTGGGGTTCTGGTTATTCAGATGTCATCAAACACGACCAAATTCATTTCAAGCAACGTTTCAATTCTTAATTGTGGTCTTACACCAGGGCTATACTGAGAGTATCTCATATGACACAAATTAATCAAAGCTTGCTAGTCGAGAGCCTTTCCCCTCGACCACGGAGGCCTTCAATTATTAATTCTATATTTGATGTGTGTATTAATTTTTTTCAATTTTTACAGAATCCGTAATATTAATAAATACTTTCAGTTTGACTAATCCTTCAACGATTTTAATGTCCCGTGATTTTTCATGGGACTGCGTTAGTTACGTACGTTTTAAAAATATATACAAAATAATTTAATTAAAAAATAATAACGCATAACTGAAATAAATTTTTTCCTTGATTAACTAATTTTCTTTCTTATACAATCGTTTCTTTCGTAAACTGAACCACGTAATCTACCTTTTGAAACTTTCTCATCAATATTGATCAAAATACAAATTAGAAAGCATGAAACACTGCCTCCAACTCTATATAAATAAAAATTTAATGTTAGCTTATTCTAAATCTTAAATCTCCGAAAATTCTTCACTGATTGTTTTTAAATTTTGACACAACGTTGCATTCGAATACGAGTGTGTTTTTATATACCTGTCTCAATAAAAAAAAATCATGGGTCACTGTGTTCGTACATGCTAATCTTGGAAATCGCCCGATTTTAATGAAATTTTGATTATAAACAGGATATCTGTTCGATGTAAAAGCAACACGCGTTATTTTTTCTCCATTTGCACAGAGTACACTGAGCCATAGCAACGCGTGTTGGGGTACAGCTAGCAATAAATAGATTCAATTTGCCGCCATTGAAAGGAATGTCAAATTCAATATGCCACACTAGCGCTTCAAGCGGCTTGATTTGTTGATATTGCCACTATTTCTCTGGAGTTGAACGTATTATTAATATTATCGTCAATGTTTCTGGTACACAGTGGTCATTTTAACATCTGTATTATTATCTATACATACAACAATGTTTTAAACTTTTCCACTCAATGTTATTGTAATAAAAATATCATAAAACGTGATCGGTAACGTGAAATTTCAATTACACATTAAATTTCACGCCGATTTCACAGTGTTTTTTACTTCGCATATTATTTTATAAAGGCCTATCTACTCTTTTCAACGACTATGTTATATTTTTTTTTCACCTACAAAATTGATATTAGAAGGGTGAAAAAAATTGACAAATATGTCGAATTCCGCTGCAAGCTTATTAGGCAAAAAATATATAAATAGCAGTTGAGAAAATGAGGCTGGAGCAACGGTTAAGGTGAATGGATTGCGCTATCGAGAGATGATTAATGATTTTTTATTGCCGGAATTGGATGGTATTGATCTGGACAACGTTTACTTTCAACAAGACGGCGCTACGTGCCACACAAGCAACGAAACCGTTGATCTTTTACGATTGAATATCAAAATAACACCTCTTATTGGAAAACCCGTTATTAATCAACTATTCTTTAGACTGTTGATTTCCCTAAAATAAAATAAATTAATAATCGGAAACAAGTTAAAAAAAAACTTATTTTGAAGGTTATTACCATCAATATAATATATCACTAAAGAATTAGATAGTACTAATAAATGAAACTGTCGGGAAGTAAGTTAGCTAAGAGCTTCATAGATGCACTCATAGAGGCAGTGCAAAAAGCTTGCTTGGAAGTTCGTAAGATGGCAGCTAGTAGTCAGTAATCGCCAGGGCCAGTTAGAATGCTCTCAGACAAACTTGGTGTGTTCAGATCTCATTTAGCCAGCTCCTAGTTAGGTCGACTATCGAGTCACCATTGTAATACGCGGAGTATTAATAAATCACGGATTTAATAATTTAAAAAAATGGTATAAGAATCACTAATATTGTCTTCAATAATTAAATATTTCTGTTTTTATATTTTTGTTGTACTTAAATATCTCATTCTCGTTTTGCATCAGCCTTTAGATAGGTATCTACAGTTTACGAAATAGCTGTGTACCTTACTTATTTTTAATTAGATATCGATGAAAAAGTATAAATCAGAGTACTCAGTTGAATTTACTTCAATTTCAATTTTGCAGTAATTTAATAATAACCGGATAAAAATGAAGAAAATATTTTGTGTCGTGATATTAGTGGCAGTTTCTTTGGACTTTTGTACCACAAAACCTACCGAAAACGTGAAAGACGAAACTAGCAATAACACTGACGAAAACACAAATATTCACGATAACAATGATGATAATGAAAGCGAATACCTAAACCTTGATAACAATGGAAACATCAATAGTTATAATTACAACAACAATAACAATGATAATGAAATGGTAAGAAAAACAATAAATGCAATCAAATCGACCATATTACTTAAAAAAATTTAATTTATTAATATATTAAATTATAAATGGTATTATTGATTCACCTACTCTACTGCAACTCATTCCCTTCAATATCCCCTCGCACAGACTCAGAAATAATGAACTGCTCTTCCTCAACCATCATTCGACAAATTTTGGATATTATTCACCATTGTCCAGAATGTGTAGACTGGTCAACTCAAGTCAAAACCTTAACTTCTTTGGAATAAGTCTGAATGATTTTTGCCGGTCGCTAAACAAGTAACGGAATATTATAAGTGTCCCGTGGTCCTGACCCAAGGCGTAGTCTTGACTTGATTCGACTTGTCACTTTATTTTCTTATATTATATCTGCCTTATGTCTTTGCTTTCATGTACCTTTGTCTAATCCTGTATTTTTTCATTTTATTGTTTTCGTGTTATTATTTTGTAATTTGGACGATGTCCGTTAATAAATAAATAAATAAATAAATAAATATGTATGATGGCAAAAAAATGCTAGAATACCTGAATACACTGAACAAAAGACCGATGGAAGAGTTTTCTGGGAGTGTTGTGTGAGAGTAGGTTATTTTTTCTCTACTTTTGGTGAAATTGATCAATCTCTTCTCTCTGGAGTTGATGATCAATTTTATTGGACTGCCCAAGGTCGAAATCTCTTATGTACATTGATACAAAACACTTCTAAGAACGGGTTGTTTCGGAGAATTTGAACAATTTTCGGGGTATGTGAAAGTCCCATTCAAGTCCTGTTATTATATCAGCTGCTTGACCAAACTGAAATAATAACTGAACTCCAAAAAATCTTTCACAAAACTTGAAAATTAACTTTGAAATTTGAAGAATTGTTAAAATTCTCCAAAACAACCGGTTTTAAGGCGATGCACTACGTAGTAATGCAAAATCGTGTGTTTTTGGTTAGAAAATTTGGTCACCTAGAAATTGCTTCAATCAGATGCTTTAATTAAATACTGCGAGTAGAATACATCTTGGCCTTTGAAATAATTATTTTTATAAGCCCAGAAACAAATAATGTATAATGCCTATGAAAACTGCTTTAAAGTTCAAAATCTCCTACTTACAAACCCATTTTCGGTTATGATTTTATTGTATAATGTGGCTAATTAAGTTATTTATAAAATGATCCAAAAAAAATTAAATATTTGTGCCTGAACATCCACAAAATAAAATAAAAGGCACTTTTTGGCCGTGTTTTTTTCTTGCATAAATCAAAACAGGTGGATGGTGTTAAGCGGGAATTTATGCCTTATTGCCATCTACGTAAGGTGTGTTATTGATAGTGGTTCGATTCAAAATATTACCCGACGTAGTGTTTTCTGTTTGGTGATGATAATATAGGATTCTTGAATTACCAATAAATTTAATTTATGACTATCTCTGCACGGAGAAAAATGAGTAATTCTGATTTATACAAAATATCGTTAAATTATTGGAAATCCTGTTAAAAACGGGACTGCACACCGCTTTCTGGTAATATTTTAATAAATTCATAATATTATCGGAACACGTTTTGACGCACCTACGTTTGTTTTAATAATATATCATGGCGAAATGTAAAACTGTTTTTATGTACACGTGTTCGAACATCGTGACAAAACATTGGTATTTTACTTAAAGTTTATCAGGATACCTATTAATTTATTCGTTAATGGCCTATAATAACAGTCATTTATATTTACAGGATGACAATACCAGCGGTAAACAGCAAAAAATTTATAGTTTGAACAACAATAACAACATTGGCAACTATAATATCAACAGTTACCAATATAATAATAACGATAACAATTCTGACGATGATTTTGGGTCTAATTTAAATAACAATAACAATATCGGCGACAACAATATCAACATTGATAACAACAATAACAACGATGGTATACATAATAGCAATAATAACATGAATGTAGGAAGTTACAATATAAACAGTCATCAATTTAACAATAACAATAACGTCTACTGCAAAAATGGAGAGTGTTTTTCGTACGGCAACAAAAAACATAAAAATAACATTAATGTCAGCAATGGAGTCACCTGCATCAATGGAAAGTGCTTTTTTCATAGACGCGACAGCAATAATAATAATATTAATATCGGCAGTGGAATGACCTGCGTCAATGGAAAGTGTTTTTCAAATGGAAGCGACAACAACAATAATAATATTAATATCGGCAGTGGAATGACCTGCGTCAATGGAAAGTGTTTTTCAAATAGAAGCAATAACAATAATAATAATATCGGCAGTGGAGTGACCTGCGTCAATGAAATATGTTTTTTTAATGAAAACGACAATAATTACAATGCAACATATAATCGAGAAGTTGCGGAGTACTGGAATAATTGGAGTAAAAATTTTCAAAATAACTTGAAAGCAAAGTTAAAGAGTGCAATGCCATGGGCTGATATTCACTAAATTAAATTTAACCCCTCAGGCCTCTGGCATATAGACCGTTACATTTCTTAAAAATGCTGTCAGAAAGTCTGAGAATTTTTGTATATTTTCTCAATAAAATTCAAATAAATGGAGTATTTCTGAACGTATCCGAAAACTAATTAGTGTTTTTGAAAGGTGATGAAATAGACCTTCAAATATTATTATTTGATATAAACATATAATTTTTAAATGTTAACATTTTGAAATCAAACATAAAAAAATAAAAAATGGTTCACTTTAGATTTTGTTCGTCTAAAAACTGAACATACATAAAAAATATATATATTTTACTGGACAAAAATTTATGACACTTCACTTTTATGTCGCTTCATAAAAAAATCCAAAAAGTTTCATAATTTTTTTCAAATTGCGGTCGAAAGCTTTAGTTTTATAGAGGTGCACATTTTAATTATTCTGTGGTGAACATCTATATTTGAATATTATGGTATTTTTTTCCAACACATTTTAATTCACATCTCTAACTATGACGGATAATGAGCTGTTTATAAGGAGTTAATCGAAAAACCTATCACATCTTATCTTCTACTCTTGTCCAAATTAGTTTGGGGACTCATCGCTTCAATTAGGCACGTCACAGACAGCCATGATCGGGACTACCGATCTCCATCTTTTATTATTATTTATATATTTTTTAATTGGCAGACTATTTAAAAAAAAAACAAATTAAAGAAGTTATTCAGTCCCCCTCACTAGGTATTCCTGCTCCGTGGCGGACTGTAGGTTGTTATCAGAGATGTGCAAAATGGGTACCCAAAACCATTTGAAATGCAAAATGGAAATGAGTCAAAACTTTTCCATTTGAAAATGCAAAATGGTTTTTAGAAAAGCATTTCAAATGCAAAATGCAAAATACCTATTTTCAAAATGCATTTAAAATGCAAAATGGTTTCTTAGGTCAAACAATTAAAATAATTATAGAAGTTTTAAACAATTTTGCCATTTAATAATGGACATCAATGTAGAACAAACATATTACATGATAGTAAATCCAAAAACACCACGACTACAGATTGTGACACCACAAAAAATTTACGCGGGACTAATGTTGCCAACGTAAAAACATAGAAACTGCTATCTAACATTTAATATTACAGCGTCATGGCCCCATGTTCAGTATTTTTGTAATGGTATTACTCAATTGCCGGGGCTCCTACCAGGGAGCAACTTGACAAATATAAATTATCTCTCATAGCGAGGTTGAGGACCGACTGATATTTGAGGCTTATGAAAAAAAGATGAGTGGAGATAGTAGGAAGAATGTTGCAAAAAAGCATTTAAAATGGAAAATGCATTGAGAAAAGCATTTAAAATGTAAAATGCAAAATGGTTTTTAGAAAAGCATTTAAAATGCAAAATGGAAAATACCCATTTTGCATTTTGCATTTCCATTTGAAATGGATTTATTTGAAATAAAGCACATCTCTGGTTGTTATATAGGTGTTAAATAATGATTTCCTCATCTGCGTGTTTGTTGACTGTAGATTTTGTTGGTGTTTCTTCCTATGTAAGTTTAATGATTTTCTCATCTTCATGTTTAGTTAGCCATATTTTGATGTCATTTATAAACTTATTATACATTTGAGGTTTTCATCCTCTTAGTGTAGATGAATGGGTCACTAAGATACTCATATTTTTGCTTTAAATTTTATGTAGTTTTTTATGGGTACTTTCAGAATTATTTTTATTGATAATTTTGTTGTCGTAACGAGCTATTTCATGTGGGTGTTTGAGGAAGGTTCAGTTTCATCTAGAAAAACGCATATTACAATTCAGTTCCTTTCAGTGATGTTTCTTCTGTATATTAAATTATGTTTTCAAGTAAATTCCTTTTCCTATGTAATTTTTTCTGCTTATCTAAGCATTATTATTATCACAGAGCTACATATTAATTAGAGGCGCTATTACGTAATAATATTATAATCTCGTCGTATTGCGTAGTAATTTTATAACATGTGCGAAGACCGGATTCGCTGTTAGATCGTTGTGAGCTTTGGGGATCAATTAGAGGTAAAAAGATGAAATCATTTTTTTCGCTTCTTATCTCATCTAAATAAAATTCATACGTCCATAAATATTTTTCTCTTCAATTTTGTGACATTTCCAAATTAGTTTGTTTAATTTTTTTTAAATAAAGGCTGACCTACTATTTTGATCATAATCATTGTTAAAAGTTAGGACTTGGCGAACAAAAGGTAGATTCTTCATTGTAAATAAAGCACTTTTGAGAAGTTAAATTCCATCTATTTATTGTTATGTTTTTTCAAAGTTTATATTGCTACCGACACTCTGAAGAGATCACTCAACCAACGGACAGCGAGTGTAATAATTACTTTGGGTTTATTAAGCTAGAAATATCGAGGAGAATTGAAGTTCTCTAATTAAATTCAGTCCTTAAATAACCAAGTTTTACTGCCCGTAGAGAAGGGATAAAAAACAACAATTTCATTATTTGCTAACTACTCAACTAGCGCCATCTATGTTCTAAATAATCTAATCTATATTTATTTTATAATTGGTTTGAAACTCAGATCAAATTCTTAAAATCATGTTATAATCAAATTATTATAAGCATTAATTACTCGCCTGAAATATCCATACAAATTGAAAATATCTCCAGAGTAAAAATAAATGTCGCCGACGGGAATTGAACTCGCATCTTCTGATGACCAGTCAGGTGCTCTGGACCACTGAGCTAATTCGGCTTATTCCCAACCCGCCAAATAATTCAATATATACAAGTACTTCAATCAATAATTACCGCTTGCATTTGTTCTTTGCATAAAAACATTGTCTTATAAACATCGGTTTATCAATAAAAAAAATAATAAAAATCAAGTTTTTTTTTTTACTCTCAGTATTACCCTAGTGAAAAACCGCTATTTGAATTGGAATCGCTTTGTAAAACTGCAAAAAATGGCATTAGCCGTGGTTTGTGAGTAAACAGAAACTTCCCAACCTTCATCTTTCCAATCCATTCCACTCTCCAATCTCTTCAGCCTCACAACAAACCCTGATTAGGGATATAGTTCCACTGGCTCCGAATAGTTGCGATTCTTAAAAAACTCAACATATCATTTTTGTAGTAGTGTATCTTTAATCATTATCTTAATTATTAATCAAATTGTATGATACAATGTCACCATCCGCGTATGTCTGTTTGTACGCTTAGTTCTTCAAAACTATGCAACTGAGTTTTCTAGGGTTTCCACTATCATTTATAGAATTTCTTCCGGAATAATACATGCATATTATATTTGTAGAAAGTAATAAAATCGATGTTTTGTAATCAGGTCGTAAAAAATATATATTTTCGGGCGCTTACATTGCTAACGCTTGCTAAACTTTATGAGATGCATCAAAACACCTTAGTACGAAAATGTATATCTTAAAACGGTCTACAGAAAAGTCTATGGTGGTATATGTCTATCTCCTAATGTTAACCCCCAGCAACGCCGGGTACACGTCAGCTAGTTAATTAATTAAAAGTATAAAACACAGTCGCTATCCGCGTCTGTCTTAGTTCTTTTAAACTACGCAATAGATTTTGATAAGGTATCAAATAGAAAATTTCTTCCGAAAGGTTTATATACACATGTATGATACATGCATATTATATTTATAGAAAGTAGAGAAAAGTCGATGTTTTGTAATCAAGTCGTAAAAAAACTAACACTACATTAACATCCTCAAACCTTAATCGAAAACCAGAGGTTCCCGAAGTGGTCTATATGTACCCCCAAGGGTCGATATCGGCTTGCTGGGGGTCTATGTCAGCTAGAAAAAATTTTGGGGGTCCACAAGATTCAAATGGGGGAAGATACGAGCAAACCCCCATTATCTCAAGTCAACATTTAGGAGTTCCGTAAACGTAAATGACACAATAGACCTAACACAAATATAAGACTGAGAAATTACTTATTTGATATTTGTATTTTTATATTTCGTAAAGTTGTTAATTGAGGTATATAAATAGAGTCTACGTTCCTTTTCTCGTCAGAATTAATATATTCAAGCAAAACGTTGCAGATTGGAAGCCGCGATTTTTCCTAGTTCCCCAACTTTTTTTGAAAAACTTCCAGGGTAATAATGACGTTCAACATTTAAATGCACTTCACACAGACTTCAAAACTAAGTTTCAGGACATTTTGACTGTGGAAATGGAACGTTGATGAATCGGATATCATGTGACAAGAAGAAGTGACCGGAATAAGCACTGACAAAGAACTTAAGGGGCAGTTCTGTAGGGCCAGCTACAGAAAGAAATTTTTGTTGCTTATCCTGCTTCATTTTCATTTGGTGTAATACCTCACAAGGGCGCCCCTGTCTGCACAATGCAAAAACAGAGGAACTATACCGCCACCCGGTTGGTGGACAGGCGACGGAAGGGAATCTTCTTACGGTAAAGAGAAATGATTATCACATGGGACGTTAATAGTTTTAGAAAAATTCAATATTCGGCAGGCAGGGGGTCTCCGGAAAATAAATTTTTTGGCAAGTGGTCTACGGACCAAAAAAGTTTGAGTACCTCTGCTCCAAACCATTATAAGCAACGCCGGGTACACGTCAGCCAGTATAATTATAAATTAAGAAATATGTGCATTTTCCTTCTTCTTTTGCATCAGCCACTTTATCGATAAATGTCAATTTGTTATTATTATTTTAATACTTCTTCAATTTAATAATAAGAAGTTTGTTATTTATTGATAAGCACAGTATAAATAGAACGTTTCAGATATGAACTGCGTCAATTACAGTTATTGTGGAAATATAGTAACAACTTTGTCAAAATGAAGAAAACATTTTATGTTGTGATTTTAGTGACGTTTTCTTGTAGTTTGTGCACCACGAAACCCACCGAAAACATTAATGTTAAAAACAACGGAGAAGTCTGCATCAATGGAAAATGCTTTTCGAATGGAAACAACACCGATAATATTATTAGTATCATAAATGGAGAAATCTGCATCAATGGAAAGTGTTTTTCAAATGGAAGCGACAACAATAACAACATTAATATCAGACATGGAGAAACCTGCATCAATGGAAAGTGTTTTTCAAATGGAAGCGACAACGTTAACATTAATATCAACACTAATAATGATGGCATTGGAGTATCCTGCATCAATGGAAAATGTTTCACGTATAAAGACAACAACAACCCAACCCATAATCGAGAAGTTGCCGAGTACTGGAAAAATTGGGCAAACAATTTTCAAGGGGACTTGAAAGAAACTTTAAAAAAATCGATTCCATGGGCCGATAATGACTAAATCGAAAAATTCGTCATCATCTTCGATTCGGCGCCTATATTCGTTCATATTCTGGTTTACTTGAGCGGCCTAAAATATCATCTTATTTTAACAAACTGATTTTGCTAAGCGATTTTTTCAATCATCGTGTTTTATTTTTGGGTCTTTATGCCGTGTTGAGTTTCCTCCTTTTTTAGCCAACGTTTCGGATAGCGTTGCAGTGTCCGTCATCGTGGCAGATGTTGTCACTCTAATGCTGACCGAAACTTTAGCTAAAAAAGGAGGAAACGCGACACGGCATAGTAACCTAAAAATTGATCAAGATAAATCTTATGGCCGTGAAAACAGTTTACAGTTTTTTTTTAAATTAAACAAATGATAATTATTATTTATCAAACATTATGGCCTTTTTTATTTACATTTTATTTATAATTAAAATGTTCCCACTTCAATATATTTTTTTAATTTCATTTACACTTCGCTTATTTATTATGTACCTACTGCATTATTTATTATTATTTTATTACATTTTCTTTAAATTTGCTTAATCTAAGCACTTTTTTTATTTCACTGGGAAGTATAAATTTGTATGATTTGTATGAAAGTCGGTGTTTTTGATTTTTTCAATGTTTTTTGTTATTTTCTTTTGTCTTGTATAATATGTGTAAATGTTTTTAATGTAATGTAGTTTGTCTGTATACTAAATGGGTAGAAAATTGTTAAAAAATTTTGTTGATAAGAATTATAGAAAATTATTTGCTTAAAACTTATTATATTTAATTCCCTAAGCATTTTCTGTTATAATTATATATTTTTTGGTCATTGAAATTTTTGCTAAATCTACCTATCTATATGAATAAAAATGTAAATAAATTATCATAAGCAATAATTAGTCGCCTGAAATATCAATACAAATTGAAAATATCTCCCGAGTAAAAATAAATGCCGCCGACGGGAATTGAACCCGTGCCTTCTGATGTCCGGTCACACGCTCTGGACCACTGAGCCACGTCGGCTTATTTCCAACACAAATAATTCTATATGTAGATACTAGTCCTTTAATCAACAATTACTGCTTATTATATCCTTTGTATTGTGCATAAAAATTTTGTCTTTTACACATAAGTTTATCATTAAAAATTGAAGGTTCGTTTGTTCAAAATCTTTAATCTTTGAAAGTTCTTCACCGATTGCTTTCAAATTTTGACACAACTCGTACTCTTATATCCCTATGAAAGAAGGGCCTAATGCTACAAACTCTACTGTAACTCCATATATTCCACTAATTATGGTTACCATTCTCCTTTGTCCAGAATTTCGAGACTTGTCAACTCACCGTCAAGTCAAAGCATTTAATTTTTTGTTGTAAGCTTAAATGAATTTCGACAGTCGATACGTAATATGTAATTTTTAAAGCCCTTTAAACCTTCTTCATACATTGTAATTGATGTCTTGTAACAATTGTAATTGTCTTTCATCTGTACTTTTTATATTATATCTATATTGTCATTACTTGTCATATATATGCTCTCCTTTCACTGCCATCTATGTTTCTTATTCGTGTAAAAAATATTATATTGTCAATGTACTATTTGTCCATAAATAAATATATATAACATGACCACTAAATTCTACTTTAAACCATCATTGAATGTGTCACTTAAAGATTAAAGCAAACGATGACTAAACGTGTTTTTATACGCGGTAAATATAATTAATTGGTTGTCTTTATCTTGGAATTTATTTACCGTTGGCAACTGATAATTATTTTAAAACACAGTTCAATAAATCAAACAGTTAAGGAAGGAATGAATCATGGTAAAGGTAGTTATCTAATGTGTGGTTAGTTGTTTCATAAATTAATAAGACACTTCCACATTAGTATCATCATTAGCACTTGCACGTTGCTACATACATTCCAGGGTGATTTTTGGCCTACTCCTCATGTATTCTTCATTAAGGCGAAGCTTAATGCCAAATCACTATTTTGATTAATCTTTATAACGTAATCTCTCATAATCTTTATGAACATTATGAAGACCAAAAAATATGCATTAGATAAGTTGAAGATTTCCCTAACGCTTCGTTTGAGTAGAATACAAATAAAAAAATATAATTTTAAATTACAAAAAAATTTTTTTTTCAATATGAAAGCATAAAGGAAATAACTTTAAAAAAATACCATATTATAGCTAAGATTATCTGTGACAGTTTCACTTGATTAACTTTTTTGCTTTCTAAAAAAAATATTTAGAAAATAAATAAAAACCAATTTTTTGCTTTTGAAATCGAACGTTTCTAGACTCCGTTTGTCAAGCGATTTTAATGCCTATTACCTACAATATAAGGTGTACCAAGAATATACACATTTTCGGCTTGTAGCTTCCTCTTAAATCTGATCCGTAAGCAATCTTAACCCTCCCTTACAGTGCTAGAAAATACTTTGAGCTCTGGTGCTGTGTACTTAGTATACAGGGTACAAATTTATAATTTGGTCATTTTGATGGATAAGATTGAATAGTAAACATTTATTGCTTATGTAAATCATTTTATTGACGCACCCCATGCGGGCAAACACAAGGGTCTCATTCGAGAAAATGGATAAATGACTTGAAAATAATACATGATCTGAATGAAGTTTTTTTATATGGTACTCACCACACCCCAATTGCTAATTTATTTTCTGAAATCAAAGCCTACTTTTGTAATACGACTCCATAAACTGAAGTCAGTGTTCAGTGTCAAAAAACCTGAACCTGTCACCTGGGACAGGTATGGGCAATGCGCGCATTCAGTAGCCACAGAATAAGCGAAGGGATAACAGCGCTCTACTTAACTACTTAGTGGAGGTTCCTGTGACCGCCATTCTCTGCTGGGTACTGGTTCGGGCTAGCTGCTCGCGTGCGTAATTCGCCTATGTATCTTCTGATTTAGTGTCGTGTGAATATGTTACGTTAATTCAATAAACATAAATTGCGTGAAATATTGTTCTTATCATTGTGGGTTGGCAGCTTTAATGCGCCACAGAATAGCCGGGACGAGTCAGCGCTACCAGAGATCGGACAACACTCTTGTCCAGGCCGTTGCCCAGTGGCAGGGAGCGCCTCTACACCAGAGATGGAGAATTTCACTCAAGCCACCATAAAGTCCTAATGTGCTCATCAATGTATTCATTTTTTATTATTTTTATTTTTATTTATTTCTTTATTGATTTTCTTTTTATGTATTAACTTAAATATAAACTTTTATGGCAAGCAGAGCATTGCACACACCGTTCTGTCCAGGTGAAATAAACATTATTATTATTATTATTCAACATAACACCCCCCAATAGTATGCTGGATCGATAAGGTAAGCGTCGATTCCAACATACTATACAGGTAAAAACATGTTTTTTAAAAACAGCTCCATCTGTTGGACGTATTTTTTTTTAACTGAGCTATTGTTTCTATCTCTGTACAGACAAACTAAGCCACAGCAACGCGTAGCGGGGTACTCAGCTAGTATATATATAATTCTACATACATGGTTCTACAAATGCGATTACATTTTGGTGTGTAGCAAAATATCCCACAAAGACAAAGCCTGTGCGTGGGTATTACAGTAATTATTATCACAATTCTATCCTAAGAATAAAACATAACTAGTTCGATAACTTCAACGGTTATTTTTTAAAATAACAGAGGGCGCCACTTCCGTTTTCAACAATCCTAAACTGTACAGTCATTAGGATAATAAAACAATCAAATATTAAGGTGTTCATTTTCATTAAAGATCAATAATATTATATTAAATTATAAAAAATCAACCAATTAAAAAAGAAGGTTGCTACATTTATTTTAAAATGTCTTTTAAAACCTTAAAAAATATTTGATTGAGTATTGAACCTTCTTACCTAGAAACTGAAGTCGTTAACACTACCGACGTCGCCAAATGCTGATCGGTTAGAACCGACATTTATTTCATGTAAACTGCTGAAATGTCATCTAATTTCAGAGAAATGCGTTTGTTAGAAAGGTGTTTGATAAAATGCATTGTCTCGACAACGAGTCTTTCTGCTGATTTTCAGCTCGATCGAATGTCGGGAAGTGGTTTAATTTTCACTTCCAAGATTGTCATTCATTCATTCTTGAAAAAAAAAAATTTAAAATAGATGTATTTAAAACGAGACGAAATGAAAACAAAATACATTATCAGTGGAAGTTTTAAGCCAGACATAAAAACTACATACTAATTATTATATACAGGGTGTTTAGGGGTAAAGCTAATTCTACATGACAGTACAAGTAAAAAAGATTAATAACTTTTTTCCAAATCCGAACGTTTTAAGATTGAAAAGTTGAATGGAAAAATATTTTCGTACTGGGAAAAAAAGTTGGAATTTCGAAAAAAATTACTGACCTTTTTCACTTCTACCATCATATAGAATCACCTCCAGTCAGTTTTTTAAGCAAATTTTGTACGTAATTTACTCAATTACTGATACCTGAAATCAAAAAAAGTTTACAGCAAAATGGACTCCAAATGTGTTTTAGATTCCGAGAGAGTTTCCGGATACCGTGTAGTACGAGTATAAGTTTGTATATATATTGATCTTAATATATTAAAATTCATCCTGTGTATCTTTGTGTTCGCATAACTCGAAAATTAGTCAACCGATATCGCTAAAAATTTTTAAGTTTGTTTTTATTAGAGCCAGGAGTATTTAAAGAGTATTTTTAATGGTAGAAAAAGTCGGAGATGCCCAAGGAATACTTAATGCAATATATCTGCACATAAGATAAGGAGTCGAATTAAAGTCAATTTAATGTAGTTTTGTTAACAGTAACATTGTGGTGTAAAGTAGTGAATGGTGGCTGAGAAAGACATTAGCAAAGTGAAGAATTGCAGGGTCCACTAGAAAATAAATTACATCAAAACAAATATATATGTTCTGCTGCTGCTAAATAAAATGTTCATATAATTATATTATGTATCACTGTAACTCTCGTGTCTCTTGTCTATCCTAGTATTATTTGTCATTTTACTGAACTTATGTATAAGTTTATATTATTATTTGTTCGTTTTTTAAATTGTACGTAACCTGTATTTAATTGCATTTTTACCTGTATGTATGTAATTTCTAGATTTTTGCCTGTAACTTAACTGAGTTTTTGTAACTGGATAGTTCTCACGTAAGTTAGAACATCTGTAAAAACCCTGTATAAATAAATAAATAAATCATAACATGCTAATCTAAAAAGATTAGTTTTGTACCAAAATAAAAATGCAATTTCGTCGCAATCTTAATACTGCTTGCATTTAATTGATTAAAAAACTCATTAAAATAATAATTGGTATACACTAAGTATTTTTTATCTGCTTATATGAGACGCAATGCATTTCCTAACGTCATCTATTTTTTTATAAAGACCTAGCTGCTATTTTGTCATAATATTGTGTACGTAATGCTGGATTCAGACCTGATCGGTCAATTTATAGAACGAAAATTGAAAGTTCATTGAAGGTTTTCATAGAAAAGCTTGTTCTCACGGAGCTCACTGATAGATCAGATGAATACGCGCCATTTTGTAATAAAAATCGTAATATTGTGTGCCTATGTACTGTACATATTTATGAAAAAATCAATTCATATATATTAAAGTTAGTGTATAATGTGCGTGCAAATACTCAGAAACTAGTTCGGGTACGATCAAAGGAGTAATATGGTGTGGTAGCCCTCTATCTCCCATCCATGAAGAAGGTTCCCGTTTTTTTACCTGAAGGGCGGGCTTTTGAAGATATAAGAGCTGGAAGTTTCGTCCTCTACAAATTTTTAGAACAGTTCAGAACATTTAAGAGTATTCTGGAATGTTGTAGAATGTTGGGAAATAGTCTGGAACATTCGGAAACATCCCAGAAAAACGGGATTACACGCCGTTTTCGTAATTCGTAATCGTGACAATACATTACTATCCGCGTCTGTTTTTGTGCGCTTAGTTCTTCTAAACTATGCAACGGAGTTTGATACGACTTTCACTATAATTTATATATTATATAGCCGGATTTTATAACGGTTGAAAGTCGAGAAAAGTCGAGTAACGCCGGGTACACCTCAACTAGTACATAAGTAAAATCATCCCGTAAAAAACTTAGTTTTTTACTATAATTTCAAAGAAAATTATTTATTTTTCGGTTGACTGAGGATTTAACCTTTCCCTCCGGGGACTGGCTCTTAAACTGCTGTGAACTAAAAATTTCTTCTAAAATAAAATAAACATGGTTTGAACGGATACGCCCACAAAATGCTTCTACGGGTTTACCTACATTTATTGGCCGGTTAGTGGCTAAGTTAGCATCGCGTTTGGGTCCCACCCAGGTGTCGTGATTTCAATTCCTCGGTCCTAGATCACGACAAAGAAACATTTTCCGCTTACTGAAGTGATAGTCGTAGATTGGGAATGATTATCTTTAAAAAAAAAATATTTGGTTGGTACTAACGTTCACCTTCAATAAAATAACATGTTCTTTGTAACAATCGTGAAATTACGTTGTTGCGTTTTGTGATTTTGTGTGTAAAAAACAATCAACTAAAGCAGAAAAAAAACAATGACACGGCTGCAGTTTGTCATAACGTAATCGTAAATTATTCCGAAAAATCACAATAAAAATATGATAAGGAATTTTATGTTTCTTTAAAACACCGCTTTCCGAATTTCTACCATACTTCCCTTTAAAAAATACTTATAATTTTTTAAGATATATGTAACGGACGTAGTTGACCATTTAATTTAATTTCATAAAAATTGTTTTACTTTTATAAAATGTCCCTACTCCACGCCACTGGCAAAATCACCACTCCCCGCCACTGGTCATTTTTGTCCAGTTTTCGGCCCAAGCGGCTTGAAAACTTTGACTCCGAATGGCTTCGATACCACATCGCCGGCTTACCTGCCGCGTGGATCAATGTCCAGCATTTTTTCTATGTAAAAATTACATAGAAAAATCAATTTTTAAACATTGCAAATATGTATATTTTACTTGTTCATCCCCTCGGCGGTAGTCAAATAAACACTATTTTCGATATACTACCGCTGAGGAGATATTAAAAAAGCTGTTTTTCACCCATATGTAAACCCATTTTTGAACAATATTTTTTACCCTTTTTGCGTGTACAAAAATCCAGGAACCTCGTAGCATAGTGAATCTTATCTCTTTCTGAGCGCTATGTTACGGGGGACCTCGGAAAAATACTAACTTAACATGTTTTACAAATTTGATCGCTTGAGATCATTTTTACACATTTATTTTACAAACATTTCTTATTTTTTGTCGTATCTTGACAAACAAAAAATCTAGTTGTCAAGATACACATTCCTATAACTACTATGCATTTAAACTATGTAATTATCATTCATGTAAGCGCTCAAAATCTTTTCTAACTCTCAAATTTAAGCGACTGCCTTCAAGTGTGCTACCGGCAAAATGAATATGCGACATTTTTCCGGGGCATATAAACACATATCTGGCGCGGGTACAATCCCCCACCACTTTTGGACTCAAAACCCAATGTCGGGTGCGAGTCAGGCTAATTAAATATAAGCAGCCACAAAATTGAAAATAAATTAGTTCATCTTTACCACCGAAACCAAGCGTTTTACTATCTACAAGTGACTCCTGCCCAACATCTGCCTCACCTCGCCGAGTCTTCTGCTCCAAGATCTTCTGGTGTTACCTCTTCAAGACAAGCCGGCCCTCCTCTGGAAAACCGCCAACACCAGAAGCGAGCAGAGACGACAGCACACCCAGTACCCAACATTCACCAAGCACTGGGTGCGGGAGGCAGATTCATCATCAATATTACTACTATCATCATCATCGGCCGTAAAGGAGCATCTCATCGGTTGAAGACACGGTTTGGACCCGGCGCCTAAATCTACAGTCTTGTGCGGACTCCCGTCCAGTACAAGTGGTCCTTCGAGCCGGGATTCTCACACGCCTTCAACCAGGATGTCTCCAACTTTACGGTCGAGCCGGATCCAAGACGATGGATCCTCAACACCATCTGCAGATGCCCTGGACGCTGGGTCTCAGGCCACGGCTGTGGTTCACGTCACGCCTGACGTAACCCCCATGCCCACGCCCAGCACTTCTCCTGACATGGCACCACCTGCAGATCATGACTCACCGCCCTCCATATCTCAAGAGGATGCGATGGAGTCATTGCGACAACAGCTTCGCAGTCAAACCGAGCACATTGAGAGACTCAAAGCAGCTCTTCAATCAGCTCCAACAGCAGCAGCCCCTGCCCCTCTTGGACCTTCGAAGCTCCTGGAGAGGTCACCACCAGCATGGACGCAGCCCGGCCAATCGAGCCCGGTGCCTCTGGTGGACCAGAGGTACGAGGAACCAGCAGCAGCAGTGCCTGCCCGATCTGGACCCGTACTCCTGGAAGGGTACCCTGCTCAAGGAGGACCCTGGCGCTTCCAAGGGTACAGCCCTGGATGGGTGCAACCCGGCCAACCGAGCCCGGTGCCTCTGGTGGACCAGAGGTACACAGCAGCGGCGCAGCCAAGGCCAGCCGGTCCCCCGCCCTCCCCACCCTGGCCCAATGCAGGGTGGCCAAACATGATGCAGCCTGGACCCTCTGGCCCCGTACCGCCCGCCCCTCTGATAGAACAGAGGCAAGCCGTACCTGAAGTGCCAGCCGGACCTGTACCTCTGGTGGACCAGAGGTACGCATCACGAGCGCAGCAAGAGCCAGCAGGCCCTGCGCAACCAGCACCCTGGACCATTCAGGGATGCCCAGTACTGGTGCAGCCTGGACCTCATGGCCCTGTGCTGCCCGTACCTCTGCCCCACCCGGGGTACCCAGCGCCGACGCCAGGATCACCTGCCGGACTGCTGGAGCAGTGGGACGTGCCATGGACACAGCCTGGACCACCTGGACCCTCTGGACCATCTGGACCATCTGGACATGTGCCGCCCGTACCACTGCGCGAACAGGAGTATGGCGTGCCGGCACGGCCAGATGGCCCTCCCACAGCCAGTACCAGCTCCATGCCGAGATTCCCGCCCCAACCTACGGCGGATGAGACGGCCCAACATACCAGAGCCTGGGTTCAGCATGATGGCAGTCCCATGGCTCAGCTGGCCTCCGCCCTGACAGAAGCCATCAGAGCTTCAAGGGCTCAGGACAGCCCCCGTCCCACAATCGAGGACGATCCATGAATGGCGGCCCTTATTGCCAGACAATCAATGGCCAAGGACCTGCCTCCATTCTCTGGAGATCCACTGGAGTGGCCCACATGGAGGGCACAGTTCACCCAGTCTACCTCCACATGTCGGATGACCTCCAGCGAAAACTTGATCCGCCTACAGCGGGCCCTCAAGGGGAAAGCCCGAGAAGCCGTCGGCCCCCTTCTGATGGACCCTGCTCAGGTTCCGGAGATCCTGGCAGTCCTGGAGCAGAGATTTGGAGGGACTACCTCACTCGCTGCTCTGATGCTGGACAAGGTGAAGAAGCTGCCCCACCTCACAATTGAGGCTTCTCTGGAGGACATCGCAGACTTCTCTGGCACAGTTCAGAACCTGGTGGCATCACTCCGCTCCCTCAACAATGATGGCTACCTGACGAATCCAGCGCTGCTCAGTGACATCGCGGGGAAGATGCCGCCCACCTTGCGGTTGGCGTGGCTGATGGAAGTGCGGCACTACGAGGCCTCCGCTACCATTTGCCAGTTTGCCGCCTTCCTGAAAACCGTCGCGAACGCCATCCCAAAGTCCGGTTTGGTTGACCCCGCGAGGTCCCGCCCACGCCGTGAACATACGCTCGCCACAACGGAACAGTTTTCGCGAAAAAACAGTGCTCAAAAACGTGATACCTGTGAAAGTTTCATAAATACGTCTGCCGCGTCAGAAAAGTTTTCGCGAAAAAACAATTCGAACAAAAGTGACACTTGTGACAACAGTTTAAACACGTCTGCCGCGTCAGAACGGTTTTTATCGCGGGAAAACAATGTTTACAACAACAATTCTAGTGAAAAACAACATTTCGCGCAAAATAATCGAAAGCCCCAAAATTTGTCTGGTAATAATCGAATGCCCCAAATTTTGTCTGGTAATAATCGAGAAAATAATCGAAGCGGGGAAAAAGTGCAAAACAGTTACAATGAAGTTCGCGAGTTCGACAACCGCGCCGGGTGTGTCGAGTGTGGTGAAAATGGCCACCAACTTAGCGAATGTCGCACTTTCGCCGCGAAAGACATAAAATCCCGTTTTGTGACAGTTAAAAGTGCCGGATTGTGCCGAGTATGCCTCAATGGCAAACATTTTACCAAATACTGCAAAGTTAGTGACTGGTGCGGAGTGGGGGAGTGCAGATACCCCCACCACCGACTTCTTCACAACCCGAACTATCATGAAAATAACAATACAGTGGCAGACGTTCACAATATGTGACGCCACACCGAAAGTGCCGTGTTAAAAGTGGTGGGGGTCATATTGTCGGGCCCCAAGCGGCAGATCAAAACCTTTGCGCTTCTGGACGAAGGCTCCACTGTCACCCTTATTGACGCCACCACAGCACAGAAAATCGGCACAACCGGACCTACCCGTGAGCTACGACTACACGGAGCAAAAAACATGTGCTCAACAGACATAACGTCCCGCCGCGTGCCAATCACTCTACGCGGCGCCGGAATTGCTGATGAGTTTATCATCAGAGCAAATACCATCAAGCAGCTCAGCCTTCCTGTACAGAGGTACCACGGTCGCTACATCACCCCCACACTTCTCATCGGGCAAGACAATGCTCACCTTATTGTCTCGAGGGAAGTGCGCGACGTTCGTGATTCTACGCGAATATTATCACGAACGGCGTTGGGGTGGACCACCCATGGCGGAGGGACCTCTGAACATGTGGATGAAGCTACCACATTGGCCATACGAGCCACACTGTCACCCAGGCGCACTGCCGGGAGGCATTCTACCATGCCACATGGACCATCTGGCCCCGTACCGCGAGCACCTCTGATACAGGCGGCCGTACGAGGAGGACCAGCTGGACCTGTGCCAGCATTTTCGCAGAGAAGGCCAGTCGGCCCCGCGAAAGGGTCTCCCAGGCACGTTGCCGAGAGACTTCAAACAGTGCAACATGGACCATCTGGACCCGTACCGCGAGCACCTCTGATACAGACGGCCGTACGAGGAGTACCAGCTGGATCTGTGCCAGCACCTTTGCAGAGAAGACCACCCAGGCACCATGCCCGGTGGCATTCTACCATGCCCCATGGACCATCTGGCCCCGTACCGCGAGCACCTCTGATACAGGCGGCCGTACGAGGAGTACCAGCTGGATCTGTGCCAGCATCTTTGCAGAGAAGACCACCCAGGCACCATGCCCGGTGGCATTCTACCATGCCCCATGGACCATCTGGCCCCGTACCGCGAGCACCTCTGATACAGGCGGCCGTACGAGGAGTACCAGCTGGATCTGTGCCTGCAAATGGTACGAGAGAATCAGTCAGCCCCGCGAAAGGGTCTCCCAGGCACATTGAAGTAAGGCGCCAAAACGTTGGCCTTTCTTCAACTGTGGCAGAGACACTGCCCGACATCAAGAAATTTTCCTCATTCAATCATCTTATTCAAACTACCTGCTGGATACATCGTTCTATTAAAAGGTGTCGTGGAAAAAGCCACGAACAACCTGATAAACATATAAGAACCGATGAAATCAAGGAAGCAGAGGCCCGATGGGCAATAAAATGCCAAGAAGAAACATTTTATCGTGATATAAATGCGCTCCAGAAAGGAGATCCACTACCAAGTGACAGTCGGCTCAAAGCCTTGAGCCCCTTCCTTGGACCTGACGGCCTACTGAGGATGAACTCAAGAATACGAGCCCTCAGTAACGTGCCCCAAGCAGTGCGGACACCAATAATTTTGGATGGTGATCATGCATATGCACGACTTCTGGTGAGACGTCATCACCAGGAAGCCGATCACCCAAATAATGAGAGAACAATGGCTGAGGTGCAAGGCAGCTACCATGTGCTGCGACTACGAACAAATATTCGCAAGATCGCCCACAACTGCCCCACCTGCAAGATGCGCAGGAGCAAGCCAGCCCCCCCTCTGATGGGGCCCTTGCCGCCATCAAGGCTAGCCCACCATGTTCCTCCATTCACCCCTGCTGCAGACGGCCGAGTGACGACCGCCAGGATCCAGACGAGCACCGGATTTTACGTCCACCCCGATGTGAAGCTCGCTGTAATCCTGCCGGCCCCGCCTACCGATGCAACATCAACAGTACCACCAGCCCAGCACCATCCCAGAGAGACTGGCCGCCGCGGGCTGCGACGTACCAATAAACGTCCTATTTTTTAGTTCAGCATAGCTAAACGGGGGGAGTGTAACGGACGTAGTTGACCATTTAATTTAATTTCATAAAAATTGTTTTACTTTTATAAAATGTCCCTACTCCACGCCACTGGCAAAATCACCACTCCCCGCCACTGGTCATTTTTGTCCAGTTTTCGGCCCAAGCGGCTTGAAAACTTTGACTCCGAATGGCTTCGATACCACATCGCCGGCTTACCTGCCGCGTGGATCAATGTCCAGCATTTTTTCTATGTAAAAATTACATAGAAAAATCAATTTTTAAACATTGCAAATATGTATATTTTACTTGTTCATCCCCTCGGCGGTAGTCAAATAAACACTATTTTCGATATACTACCGCTGAGGAGATATTAAAAAAGCTGTTTTTCACCCATATGTAAACCCATTTTTGAACAATATTTTTTACCCTTTTTGCGTGTACAAAAATCCAGGAACCTCGTAGCATAGTGAATCTTATCTCTTTCTGAGCGCTATGTTACGGGGGACCTCGGAAAAATACTAACTTAACATGTTTTACAAATTTGATCGCTTGAGATCATTTTTACACATTTATTTTACAAACATTTCTTATTTTTTGTCGTATCTTGACAAACAAAAAATCTAGTTGTCAAGATACACATTCCTATAACTACTATGCATTTAAACTATGTAATTATCATTCATGTAAGCGCTCAAAATCTTTTCTAACTCTCAAATTTAAGCGACTGCCTTCAAGTGTGCTACCGGCAAAATGAATATGCGACATTTTTCCGGGGCATATAAACACATATCTGGCGCGGGTACAATCCCCCACCACTTTTGGACTCAAAACCCAATGTCGGGTGCGAGTCAGGCTAATTAAATATAAGCAGCCACAAAATTGAAAATAAATTAGTTCATCTTTACCACCGAAACCAAGCGTTTTACTATCTACAAGTGACTCCTGCCCAACATCTGCCTCACCTCGCCGAGTCTTCTGCTCCAAGATCTTCTGGTGTTACCTCTTCAAGACAAGCCGGCCCTCCTCTGGAAAACCGCCAACACCAGAAGCGAGCAGAGACGACAGCACACCCAGTACCCAACATTCACCAAGCACTGGGTGCGGGAGGCAGATTCATCATCAATATTACTACTATCATCATCATCGGCCGTAAAGGAGCATCTCATCGGTTGAAGACACGGTTTGGACCCGGCGCCTAAATCTACAGTCTTGTGCGGACTCCCGTCCAGTACAATATATATGGCTGCTAACCGTGACTGGCATAATTCATTCTGTATCTATCGCCTTAACCCCGCGATTGGCTACTCCCCACCGTCGTTACACCGCGAGTTCCGTGTGAATCCTATTCAAAATTTATTCTCGCCATAAATTTATCGTTACTAAATTCGAGAGTTTTAATTAACACAGCAACAACTGAACACCGATTTACAGATTAAGAAGTTCTGTAAATCGGATTGACCATTTAAATAGGCTTTTATTTATATACAGAGTTGGCAGAATTGAAAAAGTAATTATTTGAAATTCCATAGATGGGAAAAAAATCGCAAAATATAATTCGAAATTATACAAAAATCACATTTTTCAACATTAGCTTTATACAGGAGGCCCTGAGGAGAATTAATTTCCGCAGGGCCTCGATGGTGTGTAGAAGTTTTTTTTAAGGAAATGAAGTAGAGCAAGATATGAAGGGTTTGTAAGAATCGGGGGGTCAGTGTATCCAGGAGTGACGGATGTTTGAATTCACCTCCTACTTTGGTGCAAGGCGATGGGTCGAGAGAGTCCTGCTGGAGAGGTTAAAAGATATCTCATGATCTGTCTCTTCAAATCCGTCCCGCCTCACAGTAAGTGGGCGGACGCATACTTCGCCAAAACCTAGACAATCCTCACCCCCACGAACCCTGGCACCCCTGTCACCAAACGTATCGAACCGCTTGGGGTGACCCATGGTAGAGGAAAGGAACCCCGCGATTGGCTACTCCCCACCGTCGTTACACCGCGAGTTCCGTGTGAATCCTCTGCAAAATTTATTCTAACAATAAATTTATCGTTACTAAATTCGAGAGTTTTAATCAACACAGCAACAACTGAACATCGATTTACAGATTAGGAAGTTCTGTAAATCGTGAGTTGGTTATCCAAAGAATGGTTTCCAGGGCAGCGGTACCCATACCTGCTTCCCAGATTGTGATAAAAAAACATCTGGTTCTGTTATTTAACATGTTTTAGGCCGCGCGTCGCATATTTTTGTGCCCGGCTGTTTCACTTACGTCGTTAATATTCTGGCTTTATTTTGGGGTTTTATTTTCGTCTTAATCCGTCTTATTTCGTTTATTCAAACGAATTTTTATAATTTGTAATATGGATTCACCACAATGATTTAAAAAAAGAATCGATTGGGTGTCTTCTAATTATTCGTTCTAACAAATTTTGTTGTTTCATAGTGAATTAATCCCTAAAGGTCATCACTAAAAGCGTATAAAATTTATTTTCCACTAGAGCCATTATACACCTTACTCTTCTCAAATCGAGTTAGCTCCGAGTTTGATGTAATCGAATAGTGTTCTAGCATCAGGGCCGTCTCATCCTTATGTGCAAGATGTGCAGCGCACACGGGCGGCCAAACCGCGGGGCGGCTAAACCGCGGGGTGACTTATTCATATTCCTCTTTAGATTTTTTTAATTCGACAGGCATTCGTCTTATTTTATCGATTTTAACTGAGTTCTTAAGTATGCACACGAAAGTGAAAGTCTTATTAAAAGTATTGCATAGTTTTTGAGACGATAATATAAATGAGATTCCTGAGGCATTTACGAGTTAATTGTAAAAAAAATCTTGATTTTTGCGGGGATAGTATAATGTAACACATAAATAAATTAGATTTTAAATTTTGTCACCTCAGTTGTACGGGATTCTATCTTCACGTCATCATGTTCTATCTGTGTACGTCATATTTTCCTTTAAAATATGTCAAACTCAAATACTTTGCACTTAAATCAGAAATGGGTAAATAGATTATGAGAAATGAAAAATCGTCTTTGCAAACTAATCCACCTTAGAATATGTTAATGCGAAGTTAGAACCTTATCCAACTAAAATAACGAACTAAACTGCGCCTCAAAAAGCAACTATCAAATACAAACAAAAAGGCAATAACAAAAGGTTGATAAAGTGATGTTAGAACTTTGTAAAATAAATTGAAGTTTTTAAACTTGATTTTAGAACTTTGTCATACAAGTATCTGCGGATATACAACACAAACGGTTCTAAAAGTTATTTTGTTAAAAATATCGCTTAGAACCCTGTCCAAATGAGCTGAAGATGTGTAAAATACATTAGCTTCACACAGGAAGCCCTGAGGAAAAAACAATCCCTCAGTGCCTGTCATTTTTGGGGATGCTGCAAAGCAGGATCTTTGTAGGGAAAGGAAGTTCTGGGTAGGAAAAAGTTATGAGGGGTGGGTAGAAATCTGGGGGTCAATCTGTCCAGGCGTAACAGACGTATGAATCCATCCCTCCCACTGCGGAGAAGGCAAAAGGTCAACCAGTCTCTTCTTATCCGACCCGCCATGCAGTAGGTGTGCAAATGCATCCTAGACAAACCTCACCCCATGAACCCGGGCACCCCTATCAAACATAGCAAACCACTTGAAACGACCCATGGTAGGGGTTATCCCATAAGTGGTTCCCGTGGCGGCGGTATCCATACCCGTCTTCTAAATTGAATAAGATATATGTTCACAAAATTAATATATAAATGATAACGCAATTAAATATTTTGTATTCGTTTATCGAGGATATTTAATGGTCTCCAGAAAGGCAATCAAGGGAACTGAAATGGTCTGTGCCATGAAATTCCTCTCTGTTTGCGGAGAAATCTGAAAGAGTGCAATCGTCCTTCCAGGAAAATTTCCGTAGCGCAGCATTATCCAATTAGATAGCATGATTTTTTATGACCGTCAGTTCATGCCATCAGAATACAGTGTAGTCTTCTAGTAATTCTGTGCAAAATGCGTTAAACATTATTTTGACTTTATAGAACAGGCTATAAGTACCCTAGCAGCGACCCTGCCTTGCGTTGAATTTGCAAGGTGCTGAACACGTAATATACTTAAGGATTACCGGTCCTAATTTGTGTAACAATTGCGATCCATTAGCTAAACAAACTGGAGATAATTGAGTTTTAAAACATCGTCTACTGGCTACTGGACGGTACCGGAAATTTCCCTTAGGGCGTCAGATCCGGGACAACAATTTAGGACTGGGGCAGTCTTTTAAAACACACCAAAACAATTCATTAACTTTTGTTTAGACCCTTACATAGCTTTCGTAATGATTTGTCTTTAAATAAATTTAAAAAATCATTATGCTGATGCTCTCACCTCTGATTTCATAATAAGTTTAACAGTAATTGAGTGGTTTTAAATTTAAAATAAGTTTATCCTTTCTTCTCCCCACTAGTAGACAAATTCTGGAATGTATAAAACCAAAGTGTCTAGTCACGTAAATATCTAAAATTTATTTGATTTTATCTTTTATTGAGCAACTTAAAATTACACGGACTTGTAAGTTTCCCACAGGTGATACATACTCTCAGCCACATTGGTGACACCCAAACAGCATATTTAAGCCAAATTTGACCTAAGAGGTCACTCAGTTTTTTAAACTAGTTGTATCATCACAAATGACTTCCAACCTGGTTCGAAATGCTAATATATTTTTCTTAATGAACCTAAAATTTACATTTGTTAAAACACTGCCGGAATAGCTTTAAGCCATGAATTCGGTATTTTTTGTAAAGTCCTGTTGAATAGATTTTTTATCATTTCGAAAAAAAACTTTAATGGAATTTACCCCATAGAAAACTAAAGATTTTCCGCTGTCTGTATAAAAGTATGTTTAAAATCATTTGTTAGGGTGAGGCTTGGATAATTTAAAAGTAGAGGCAAACCAAAATGTTGAGAGTGCGAATAATATTTTTACTTATTTACTTCATGAAATACTGTAAGCAGGGCCGTTTTAAAGAAGGTAGTGATCCCAAATGCCAAATTACACCTGCCGAGTGCTCGGCCGAGCAACTTATCGGAGAGTAAAGGTGATTGCAAGTTAAAGTGCTGATAACATGGTTTTGCAATGAAGGAAAGAGATAAAAATTAAAAGAGCAACAACAAACCTTCACATACTCTTTGAAAATTGTTATTTAAAAACAAAAACAAAATATTTCACCGAACTGACTGAAAGCAAGCGCCGAGTTGAATGTGAAGATGGTGTGGGTATTTACTTGACCGAGTCAGTGAGCTTTGCTTCTATCGACTGTCTCGGCAGAATCAATCGCCCTCTACTTGACTGAGTACTGACTGTTATGATCACATCAGCCAAGCACTCAGCAGAAAGCAGAATGCACTGTCTCGACCGAGCATTTGACAGGTGTAATTTAGGCATAAATCTTGAAGAGGTAGAGATTTTGTGGGAGGGAGAAAACGTGTCTGGCAATTTCATTCACTAAATGTAAACCATATATATTTGACATGTATATCGTCTTTACTGTGCCGAACGGATCAATAGCGCTTGTTTTTCGGAGAGCTTACCGTTGATACACTGGCAGAAAAACACAACTTTTTAACATATTTTTTTACATTAACTCTCCACAGAAGATCCTGAGGGGAGTATCTTTTTGCCTTGTTCCAAAGATTGAAATCTGTTTGGAAGATATTGGAAGATCTAATATATCGAATGGTAAGCATGCTAATATTGACATCTGTAAATACTATAAATGTTAAACGTATTACTTGTTTCGATTTTGGTTTTTCTTTTCAAGTATTTTTTCGGAGGTGGAGGTGGCTACTGAAGTAAAGAGTAGCGAAAAATTCCAATTGACATTAACGAGTCACTAATCTGTAATGTCGTTCATATATTCAGCATTGATGAAAGCAATAAATGACCTAATGAACCTTTTGAAGGCATTTTCACAATTCTGCACATGAAATAAAATCTTCTAAAAACTCTACATTATAATAAATCTACGAAAAAATAGTTCAATGAGTCGATTGACTATTTGCGTACACTTTTCTAAAATCAAGACAATAGACCAAGAACTATCGTGTTTGGAATACCACAGGGCACGTCACTTGGACCAAAATTATTCGTTATCGTCATTTATTTACATAAATGAAATATTTTTTCAATATGGTGTGACTGTCCGATAATAACGCTATTATAATTTATAAACGGTACTAGAAAGACAGGAAAATGTATTTTTAAAAACCGTTTGACATAATACGTTATGGCGAACCCTTTAAATAATGAACAAGAGCACAGTTTCATAAGCGACACAGAAAAAGTTTCACAGCTGTGGTTACAGGAAGTTTGATCAATAAATTACAACTGCTACATAACCTCAAAGTATTTTAATAAAAGGGTGCCAGTGATTAATGGGAATATCGCGTGTTGTCTATGAAATGCGGCCGTCTGATTTTGCAAATGTATCCGGCTAATGAACACAAACTTTCAATAGAAGTTGCTTTATAGGTAGGTGGACAGCATTTCATTTTCTGTAGGTTTTTCCTTCTGTTTTTGTGACACCGCGCCCTTGTCCAGAGCCAGTGGCACTATAGCATTATTTTTATTTGAGGCTGAAGAAAATTTAATCACGTTATTATTGAGAATACGGTTCATTTATCGAAGCATTAATTATAAGAGAATGATACCTGAATTTAACAAGATCGACTCCCTCTTCCATAGCCGGTCTCAATCTCTTAATTTCGTTATCTCCCTTCTGCACATATTGCCTATCAGTTATTGTCTCTTTCTAATATTTTTGTATTTTTCTAATGTAATAATAAATGTTCTCTTTTGCAGAATATTTATTTATTTACGGACAAATAGTCCATTAACAATATAATATTTTTTACACGAATAAGAACAGAGATGGCAGTGAAAGGAGAGCATATATACACGACGAGCAATAACAATATACATATAATATAAAAAGTACAGATGGAAGACAGTTACAAGTGTTACAAGACAATTACTGTCTAAATTCATTCCGGCTTACACCAAAAAAAATGCTTTGACTTGACGGTGAATTGACAAGTCTCGCCATTCTGGATATATTTTATTCTCTCTCTGTTCTATCATTTATGAGAAACTAACTGAAGTCCCCGGCGTTGCCAGGACTTTTTTGCCAGGAGTTTTTCGAATTTAGACGTAGAAAGTAACCTTTTTTTTGCCTTGATTTGCATAAAAATCAAAATCCACGCGTCGCTCTCCACAGACACTCTCCTTAATATAAATGGATAGAGATCTTTCTATTTAGTATTCATAAATTTATTTTGTTATTATCAATTTGGGAGGCGGGTTTGGGTACTGCTGCCCAGGGAACCATTTATTGGAAAACCAACATCTCTGCCATAGGTCACCTCAAGTGGTTTGTTTGGTGATTTAGAAGGATGCTGATAGAGTGCCAGATCTTGAGAGGCTGATTTGGAGTGACTCTTTGACCTCTCCACCTGGTTTCTTGACCCATCGCCTTGCGCCGCAGTGGGAGGGATATATTAATATGTTATATATCACCCCTCTATGCCTAGATTTCTACTCAACCCTCATACCTTTTACCTTCCCAAAACTTACTTTCCTTAAAAAGAAAAACCTTACACACATCATCTCAAAAACTTCCTCGCTGAAATAAGAATAAAATTATTACTTATTATTCGATAAACATTTTGCAATGTTGTAAAAAAATTAATAAAATAATCTGCCGTACGACAGTCGTCGTTTTAAATAAAAACAAAAAGTTTTCTTCTAGCCCTTTAAATAAATGAATTCCGTTTGTATCTGGTTGAAATTTTGCAAAAAGGGTTGTCCGTCCCTCGTGAAATAAATAGTTGCATGGATTATTTAGGACTTGTGTAATTATTTATTCAAGGTTCTATTGAATAGTTCGGAGGCTAGCTTCTGCCTTACGTCTCTTGGGGGGACGATCTACCCTCGACTTGTCAGGGCTGTCGTAAGGAGGGTAAATGTCGACCAAGTTGTGTGATAAACAAAATGGAAAAGTTTTTTTTCCTTTTTTACACAATTTGTGAAAACAACAGCGGATTAAATTTGTAATTAAATTCATCTGAAAAACACACTAAAAGACTAACTAAAGACAACATTAATTTTTCAGAAGGACATGCATAAAATACAATTATATTTTCAGACGCCCATATTTTCCATTTGTCCTTAGTTTAGTTTAATGCATATTGGAGAAAATTAAATCAAATTGTTAATTACGTACCCTCTCCCCCTGCTGTGTGTGTGATATCTAAGATATCCAAATTATTTTTATTAAGGTATTTTTATGTTTTTTCTGTATTTAAAATGAATTTTATGTGGAAACCTGTTTTGGTTAATCCTGGTTAATGCAAACATATAAAATGTAATTATTTAAATAAAATTGTAAAACTGTTTGTTTCCCCAATAAACTAAAATAAAATAAAATATTGCAGAAAAGTTTTTTTTGCCATTTAAGAATCCTTTTCATAGATTTTATTTTTCCTAAAGATTGAAAAACTTTCAGAGTAATGAATAACCTAAAAATACCTCAATATCTCACAAGAGAACCAACTGCTCCTAATCGTTTGGAGCCAGTGAGACTATGTCATCCTAAATTGGGATACACGGAGAAAACTGACTGATATTAAATATTGGTAATTTTTTAATCTCTTCAAATTATTTTATTCCGGTTTAAAAACTGGGATTGCAGGCCTTTAAATGAATTTACAGGTTTCCAATAAACTATCAGTAAAACACGAATGTGTTATGGTGATGTCGGAACACGTGTTCATAAAAATTCGAATGCTTTTGCATTTCGTCATTGTGTATTATCAGGATAAACGCAGGTGCATAAAATTAAAATATAAAAGAATTAATATATATAAGAAGAAGCGTTAAAATATATTAAGAATATACTAAAAGTTTATTAGGAGACGCCATGCTGTCTTGTTTTTTAACAGGATTTTAATGAATCAGCAATACTTATTATTCTCCGTGTATGCTGTGAGGCTTAAAGTGGTGTGGTGAGGAAATAGATGGGGAGGAGGAAGGTGGAGGAAGTACCTGGATATTCAGTTCTGGTCACCAAACACGGCTAAAGACATTTCAAGTAACTTATCATGTCAATCAACAATTCGATACTAGTATCTTCCACTCCGGAACGTGCCTCAAACATACTGTAAAATTTATTTGCACTCGCCAGGGTTTGAACCCCGGACCCTCGGATTCATAGTAGAGAGACTTGCTACTCGACCATGGGAACAGAAGATGGTTATTTTGCAAAAGATGTAAAAAGTTTTCAGAGCAATCATAGAGAAATTTAACTCGACGCAATTGTCAACTCGGACACTAAACGCTTCTTTTGGTGCACAGAGCACAGTCATATAGGAGGATAGCTATAATCGTTCGGTACAAGAGTCCTTACTGCTCCCGACTGACAGGATCCAGCGGAAGTATGGCGACCCCGATTTTTACTGTCTTATCCATATGAACATAAGCAACCAATTATTTATTTGGGCAATCATTTTGCTCACTTGGATATAAAATATATATATATATATATATATATATATATATATATATATATGTAGAATAATGTTCTCGGTTTACCCGCGTAAAGTAGTCCTTAAAAGGACTTTTTAATTTCTGACGTTTCGATAATGTTCTCGATTTACCCGCAGGTCGTTACACACATACTGCTTGATATTGCCAACCCCGCCCCCACCCCCTCTACCGTCAAATCACTATCAACACGCATACTTCGTCCTAGACATAAGAATTGATAAGCACTCACTTGTATCTTGACTTCCGGACCGAACAGACACGCGAAAGCATTCAGTTTGAGACGAAATTCAGGACATAAGGCCTCTGAAGATGGACAGTGAGATCTGTCCGAAACGTCAGAAATTAAAAAGTCCTTTTAAGGACTACTTTACGCGGGTAAACCGAGAACATTATTCTACATCTTACACCCGTGAAAACCTTAACCATAACATATATATATATATATATATATATATATATATATATATATATATATATATATATATATATATATGCTGTGTTTGGGCACATTCTCGAACATTAGAACTCTGTGCTATTTTAGCTATGGGTTTGAAAGATTATTAATAAATTGTTAACAATCTTTGCAAATATTATTTTGTAAGCTGTCAAAATGATTTGAGATTTTTTAAAATAATGTTACTTACTTTTACATAATCATTCACATTCTATAATTATAATCTAGGCCGTCATTACAAATAGTAGTAAGAGGAAAGGCAATTTATATATTCATTTTATTTATATGGGCAAATTTCAGTCGAGCCAGCAAAAGTCGAGTTCAGAAATGATAATGTTGAATCAAAGGGAGGCAATTTTAGATAAGGCTTTTTTTAACAACTCCACACAGGAGGCACTGAGGAGAATAATTTTCCTCAGGGCCTATGTCATCTTCGGGGATGCTGTGTGGAAGTTTCTTTTGAGGATTGGAATGAGACAAAGATCTGGAAAGGAAAAGGGTTAGAGGCGTGGGTAGGAATCCGGGTGTCATTGTGTCCAAGAGTGACGTATGTATTCATCCTTCCTACTGCGGTGCTGTTTCGATGTTCCTAGAGAGTCCTACTGGAGAGGTCTCTCCTACAACCAGTCTCTCACGATCGATTTTAGGATGTTGTGTGTTGGGTATTTTTAGGGAACGAAAGAGAGGAAGATCTGGGAAGGAAAAAGGCTTCACGGGTGGGTAGGAACTTAGGAATTGTGTGTGGAGCTAATGTTTTTTTTTATTTTTTTGTAAATTGTTATTCTTTGTTTGTTTCAATATTGTTTTTTAAAGTTTACAGTCCGTCCCACCGTCTGCATATTATATGAAATTTTACTAAGAACCTGGCTTCACTGCGTTTGAACAGCGCATGAAATATGCAGCCACGGTGGAGGAATTCCTTTTGGCCGCTCTCCAAGGCAGCGGTGGTGAGTTTCCAGACTTCCCTGCACTAAATCAGGGGCCACCAACCATTATTTATTCAACGATATCCGTTACGACAGCTCTGAAAGCGGTTGTAGTTTGAAAATAAATACGACTATTTTTTTCGGTGTTTCTTAGGCGTGAATTTCACATACCTAAATAAATCTTGAAATTTGATGACCATTTTTTAATATTAGTAAATTTTGGTTAAAATATTACTTTTAATAAGAAGTTTCAGGCAGTTAAATAATATAATGAACCTTCACGTTCTAACTTAAATTATTGTCGGGGTACGCGTGACGTCACATGTATCTAAATTTTCTCGCTTTTTAGTAAGGTCAAACCCACTCGGGTCGGTTAATTTAAATATTTTGCAAGATTTCCACAATATATGTGATCCGTATACGTATCTACGAAACAAATTTTCCGCATTCATGCACGCGGCCGACCGATCCGTGAGGTAATGGCTTAAGTTATGTCAGAACTCACCAACCAATCACAGGGCGTTGATATGCTCTTATGCTTTTTATCCTTTTCAAATTACGTTTTATTAATTCTAGGTATAACTTTATTATTATAAAACTTATACATTCAGATTCATGGTTGATTCATTTGATCTGTTGAATACAGTATGTTTTTTAAGACATTATACACGGTGTCCGGAAACTCGTAGTACAAGCGGGAAACTGGAGAATCTACACCACATGGGGAACCCAAATAAACATAAAGTTTTTTGATTTGAGCATTTTCACAAAAAAAAAAAAACCAAAAAAAATAATTTTTTCGGCTATTTTAGGGTTAAAGTTTTTTCTGGTGTTTAGGGTTGAACAACAGATGTTTTAACCCTGCAGAGCAGAAATATTTTATGATTACACCGGATTAAATGAAGGGTGATTTCAAAATAATGCTTCAAATCCGAGTTTCTTCATTTGTTTTACTTTCAAATAGTTTTAATTAGTTGGGTACTTTGATCTTCAGTAATAATTTATAAGAATTTGATTAAAAAAAAAATAAAAAAAATAAAAAAATTAACTTCTAACTCGATTTACTCGATAACGAAAGCTCAAATAAAAAAAAAAATATACTACAAAATCGACTCCAAATGTGATGTAGATTCACCAG
Organism: Hesperophylax magnus; assembly: GCA_026573805.1. Lineage (NCBI taxonomy): Eukaryota > Metazoa > Arthropoda > Insecta > Trichoptera > Limnephilidae > Hesperophylax > Hesperophylax magnus. Next base: position 9,566,181 of record JAIUSX010000028.1, read on the forward strand.
TTTCCCGCTTGTACTACGAGTTTCCGGACACCCTGTATATTTCTTTTAAAATAAAACAATAACTTCGAAAACTCTACTAATGTTTTTGGCTTTCCGCAACTCTAGTGCCTCCAAGTTATCCATTCTGAACCCTATTCCATTCCTACGCAGTAACATGACCCCTGTATTTTTATTAAATTTATATTCATAATTATTTGTTCAATTATAATGTCACATCTCAATATTTCTGCTTCATATGAACAAATAATATTTTTCTCAAGTTCCTTATTGCCTACTAGAGATTCTATAAACCTTGTACGAATATTCTTCATTCTTCATTGTTGATTCTTCATTGTTCATTCTTCATTGTTGATTCTTCATTCTTCATTCTTCATTCTTCATTCTTCATTCTTCATTCTTCATTCTTCATTCTTCATTCTTCATTCTTCATTCTTCATTCTTCATTCTTCATTCTTCATTCTTCATTCTTCATTCTTCATTCTTCACTCTTCATTCTTCATTCTTCATTATTTATTCTTCATTATTCATTCTTCAGTCTTCATTCTTCATTCTTCACTCTTCATTCTACATATATATATACGGTCGATTGAAACAAGACTTCGCTACGCTCTATTGTCTATTGAATATCTCTTAAAGATTCTAGCAAAATTTTACCAATAGAAAGCCAAATTTTACCAATAGCATCGCTGAAGCAGTTTCTTGTCTTTCCCGAACAACTATTTTGTAGATCGTTTGTTTTGCACACAAAGCGACGATATCGTGTATCCAGTTTCCAACCCCTGTATCGAATGCTCTAAACTCCAAACTTCACCGCTCAGCAAATAGTGCCTACAATTGCTTGCACCCTCGCCTATTCCCTTCATACAATATATGATAACCTCTCCTCCCCGACAGCGCACATGCCCGATGCGCATTATGTTTCAATGTTCCCCATATATGCCCCAGATATGCCGCGGTTAACCACCGCTGTCGGCGAAATTCTCTATTGCCGGTTTAGTTGGTATGTACGATATATGAAAACCACCGAAATGTAACGCAGAAATCCTTCCGTTTAGTCCAAAGTTGTGGACTTAAATTAAACTTGTTTATTTTTACCCCAGTTTTTTTACAAAATACTCAAAATAATAATGGCGTTTTTAGTTTTTGGGAGAGTGCTAATTCACAAACATGGCGCAATTCGGGAGACTGGATTGCAATTAAAACCATTTATTGAATAACCAACACCTCTGTCATAGGTCACCCCAAGTGGTTCGCTACGTTCGGTGACAAGTAGGGGTGTCCGAGTTCATCGGATTAGGTGTGTACAGGATGCGCCTGCCCATCAGCTGCGTGGGGTACCAGATCGAGAGAGGCTGGTTTGGGTATACCCTTCAACCTCTCCAACTGGGCTCTCTTAACCCATCGCCTTGCACCCGCAACGGGAGGGATATTTCATTCGTCCGTCACTCTTGGACACCTCTCATACCTTTTTCCTTCCCAGATCTTCCTTTCTTTCTTTTCCTTAAAAAGACTCTCCATACAGCATCCCCAAAGATGACCAAAGCTATGAGGGGAATTATTTTTGTCAGGGCTTCTTGTGAGGGGTTAGTGTAAAAAAATTATCCAAGTCGATATTACTATAAAATGCACCAGAACTTCACAAAAAAATTTAAGGTGTAATAAAAACTTTTACAAATGCAAAGGAGAAATAATAAACATTTTGAATTTAATGATTTTTGTGTTAGGAACAATTGTGTTATGTAACTCTGAGTTTTGTTTCTAAATTAGGCATATTCACGTTATTTTCAAAGTCACTGACAAAACTTTTCGAAATATAAAAAAAATTTTGAATGCATTTTGATAAAAAAAAGTTTACGTAGAAGATTACAGCTTCAATGCACATCGATGGAGATGTAAAAAGTTTATGTTGTCTGTCGTCGTTGAGGATCCTTGTGTTGGAGGTCTTTTTATATCAAAATGTGGAGTTAACCAAGGCTTTGAATACCCATATTATTTATTTACAACACATTACACAATACAAGAAGTTAACACAAAAAGAAATGTTACAACATAGGATAATAATTTTGAAAAAACTACTGCTATGACAAAAATAGGGAACAAAAACAATAAAGATAAAAGTCAAGTCAAGACAGGAACAAAAAAAAAAAAAAAAAAAAAGGAGTTCACGACTTCTGCCATATCAATATAAAATATGACTGACTGACAAAAATAATTAAGACTTACACCAAAAAATTCAAAGCCCTTACTTCTGCCCTGAGTCTGGCCATTCTGGACATTGGTGAATGGTATCCATAATTAGTGGAGTATTGATTGAGGAAATATTGGAGTATTGAAAGAAAAAAATAGTGGAGTATTGATTGAAGTAGATCATTATTTCTGAGTCTACGGGAAGGGATATTGAAAGGGATGAATTGCAACAAAGTAGGTGAGTCAATCATACTGTCAATAATTTTGAAAATGCAGATGAGATCAAAGTTCTTTCTATGTTTTTCTAAAGAAGAAAATTTTGATTTTACTTCAAGTTCATCGTATGAGTAATCGCCACTTTTAGCCCTAATCTCCAAGCAATTCCCCTTATGAAGCGATGATGTACGGATTCGATATGATTAATGTGAACAACATAGAATGGAGACCAAATAATGCAGGCATATTCTAGATCAGGGCGAACCAACGAACAGTAAAGAGATTTTAGGGTTATTATATTTTTGAAGTCAGAGGTAATTCTATTGATGAAGCCAATTGGCTTAAGAGATGTACTAACCACGTTAATAAAGGAGGAAGGAAACACAGACGCCGGCAAAAGGTATAAGGTGTCGATTACTCGCTGTAAGAATCAAACTCGGCTTGTCCATCTGCTAGTAGCTAGTGCTATAGAAAACAACACTTCATTGTTTTCAATTTATTGCATTCAATTTACAAAGATAAAAGAAAGAGTCGTGCAGATTGTAGAGTTTATCGACTATCGTCTGTGCTGCTAAAGGTAATTGATTAACCAAATATACAAGGCATTGAAAATGTCAAAGGTCACTGCAGCATATTGTCAAGCAAATGAATTGCCATACTGATAAGCTGTTTTGATTACGCTGCACAATGCTACAATCCCACACAAAGCAAGGGACAAAAACAGGTTGGACAACTAACGAATAGCACTCAATTGCAAAGAACTGTTTCTCAGAATAATCATATGAAAAATGTATCCTCAAACATCAAGCTTAGAGCGTGACCATCAATAGAAAATAATTCACATTTAGAAGGACAATACAGCAGGCTTTATTTACACACGAGAGACAGTGAGGCTGTGGCATCGAGTCAGGGTATGTTTTGAGCCGGAATGTAGTTGAGAGGGGAAGAAGATGGAGAAGGAAGGTCTATGAACTTCTTGGCTGTTCAGATGTGGTCATTTCAAGCAATCAATTCTCAAAGGTGGTGTTACACCGGGGCTATACCGAGAGTATATACATTATTTTAAATGATTGATTTGTAAAATTTACACAAATAAATCAAACAAAATAAATTATAATTATTAGCCTGAAACACAAATATAAATATATAAATTGAAAAAATCTTCCGAGAAAAAATAAATGACGCCGACGGGATTTGAACCCGCATCTTCTGATAGCTGGTCAGTTGCACGGAAACACTGTGCTACGTCGGCTTATTTTTAACCGCCAAATAATTCAATAAATACTAGTATTTCATTCAACAATTATTGCTTTTTAATTTTTTTTCGCCTGAAAACAACTAACTATATGTTAAATGAAAGCTATTGTTAAATACTTATTTTCTCACTAGGTGGCGTCGAGATATAAAAGGTGGACTTATGGTTTCAAGACAAAGTTTAATAAAAAATAAAATAATGTGTATCTATGTATCACAGGAGTAGCTATTATACAGTCCGTTTCGCCCTCTTGAAAAACCACAAATCAAATTCGAAACGTTGCTTGCAATGGCTTTAGCCGTGTTAGGTGGCCTGATCTGAATTGAGAATTACTTCCCTACCTCCATTGTCTCCGTATCCTTTCTCAGAACATTATTGTTTTATTTAATAATCATTGAAAAATCAAAAGTAAAATTTTATAACTCCTTACTTTTTTTACATTTTTTCACCAAAAATAAAACAATTTTAAATATCCTTCTCGTGTTAAGAAATGAACAGAATCATCAAAAAAAGATTTACATATCACAAACAATAATATCATTTTAAAATAAAAATACAGAATGTACCTACATAAAACAATTTTCATTCAAAACAGAATTGTTTGAACAACAACAGAAAATGTATACCAAAGTGGTGATGGCAAAGTCTCACAGGCTCTTGACCAGTCTTTCTCAAAGTGGACGATAACGCCCGTTGTGGGCGCTGGAGGCTTTCAGGGGGGGCGTTAAGGAAATCTAGAGGGGCGATGGCCGACAAATTCTCTCGTTCTTTCTTAATCTAGCTGAATTAAGTAATAATTGTTTTACTTCCTTCTAACGAAACATTTTTATTACAAAACTGACAAATTTTTAAATTAAGTAAATCATTAATAATGGAATTAAATCTTTTCTTTCATCGTCATTTGTTCCTCAAAGTTTGTATGGAAAACTGTATCGGACTATACACCCTCAGTTCGTGCCGTGTGTGTGGCAATCAAATAATTGCTGCCCTGCATGAATTGACATGATTATCTTGCTTGTTCTAACTTGCTCACACCCTATATATCCTGTCCTGTATGAAAATTCATGTTTAAACATTATATTTGCAATAACTGTTTTTAAGATACGCAACAGGTGGTAATGTAAAAAGGTATCTTTAAAAATATGGGGGCACTAGAATTTATTAATCTCAAAGTGGGCGTTGGTCGAAATAAGTTTGAGAACCTGTGCTCTAGATGGTTGGGACTAACTAGTACGGTGTTCACATAAAAATATAAAATTTAAAACCCTTATTCCAGAAAACAAAAAAAAAACTCGCATTTGGATAAAGGTAACTAAAGCACCTTTAAAAAAATTCAAATAGAATTTCAAACTATCTCCAATTCAAAACATCGTAGTCTGCACGTGATCTAATTTACCTCGAGTACTTTTAGTCTTGTGGGAATATTTTTTCTAATTGGAGAGGTCCAGAGGCGAACTTTCCCATAGGGCCAGTGGAAATTTTACGTTGAATTCCAGGAATTCAGGGAATTTATCCCATGGGATAGCGAGAATTCAGAATTCCCAATGTTTCTCGATATTATGAACCATTTAATTGTACTGGTAACATTGAAAAATGCGTGTGTTTGACATTAAGAGGCCACAGATAGCTGCGCACTACTACTTTGACTACCACACTAGACACATGTCCGTATTATGGTAGTCGATGCGTCCGTCGTTTGTGTACTTCAGAGGCACACGCTTGGGTTGAAGCTTGCAGAGCCACGGCATCTACGATTTTCCCTCCGATCACAACTCCCGCCTTTCCCACTCTTCAAACCTCGTAAGCGTTTGAACGAATTACACGTGTTTGTTTTTTTTATGGGAATTTCATGGCGTAGCTCAATTATTGCACGATCACCTCCCTGTATCAAGCCACGTAGCTTTCGTGTCAATCGTGATAGTGAACTTCGTCCGAAGCTATCTGTGGCCCGCTTAACAAAAAATTAAATTAGATTAAATTTATTGGATAATCAACACCTCTGCCATACGTCAAACCTAAGTGGTTCGCTGCATTTAGTGACATAGCAGGGTTGCCCGGGTTCATATGTAAGATTTTTCTTGGTCTTAGCGGCGGATGCTTCTGCTCACTTACTGCGTTGGGGGGGTTGATCAGGAGAGACTGGTTGTGTGACACCATTTCTCCTCTTCACCAGGACTCTTTCGACCCAACCGCCTCGCATTGCAGTGGGAGGGATGGATTCATACGTCCGTCACTCCTAGATTCCTACCCACCCATCATACTTTTAATCTTCCTTGAACTTCATCTGCTTCTCCTTTCTTTCCCTGAAAGATCTTCCACACAGCATCCCCAAAGATGATATAGGCCCTGAGGGAAATTATTTTCTTCAGGGCCTCCTTTACGGAGCTACTATAAAAAATATCCACAAGTGGATTGTATATTTTAACATTTTCCATATTCTGCTCCACCGACTACCATGTAATGTGAGCATGCCATATATACAACCACAAAAGCGTGAAGTTTCGATTGTAATTTATGTTTTTAAGGCAGTCTGCTTAAATCCTCGAGTATTTTGATATTTTCTCGTGATTTAAAAAGAAATATTCCCGGTTAACATTAATTTACAAATAAATTGGCTGTTTTTGAACATTGCCCAAAATAAAATACCATTTTTGAAATCAGATGAAATACTCTTTCACAAGTTAATATTACAAACGGAAATTTTATGAAATTAAAATTTTAATATTTAAAAAATTTGAAATTGTAACGATTTTTTTTAATTCTATTAATTTCTAAAAATACCACTTCAAGACTAAAAAAAACATGTTTTATTACACAAACGAATTGTAAAGAATATTTTCACCTCACTTTTTTTGTTTCGTATAAAAATATTAATTGAAAAATTCACAAACATGTAAGTAATGGCGGTCGATGAATTATTTGAAGTGTCAATGGAAAACTTTTAAAGGCAATTTCAAAACAAATTACAAAAGGCATTTGACAAAGTAAATCACGACATACTATTAAATAAGCTCTTGAAAATCGTAGGGCAAAGACCCTGCAAAGCTGAGGTCTTCGGTTCAATTAACAGATGCAAATGTCGTTTGAGAGTCGCTCATATTGTATTCAACTGTGATACTCGTATCACAACAATCAACCCGCAGTAACATCAAGCTACTTTACAATCAAGACATCCACAACCACAATACTCGGAATAACAATAAAATCCGCATTCCTGTAACACACACTACGAAATAAGAAATAAAATCTCTTAACTATATTGCCTACACACTCTATAACTCTCTTCCAAATATAGATTAAAAACATCCAGCATAATCCAAAAATTCAAAGTAAGGCTTTAGAAGAATATTTTTTTTAAAACATATGAAAACGAAAATACGTAATTCTTATTTTGTACTTTATTTTGATTATTTCTCTGTCTCTTTCTATCCCCTGTATTTGAAATCTAGCATAATCAATTTTTACCAATGTATATATTACTGGGTAACTTCTTTTAAATTTCTATCTTGGCTCTGTGCTTGTGTGTATATCCCGTCAGTTTCCTTTTTTGTTTCTTCTTGATGGTTCTTCTTAACCTCCCTTTGTCTATTTGTGTACTGTTTTGTATGTTACACTTATACTTATTATATTTTTGTAATGATTCGTATGTGAAACTGATAATTTTGATATCAAAATACCAATGTAAAATTGTACCTATTAACTCCGATCTATGTATTGTAAGTTCCTCTCGTCCTACAATGAGTTTTGTAACTCATCGGAATTGCTCTAGCACAAAATAAAGATAATAAATATATAAATAAATTTACTCATTAAGTTACAAAAAAAATAAAAAAATAAATAAATACAGTCACCGTAATATAAAAGGAAATAGAACAACTTTTGTGAGTCCGTATCAGTTTGTATCGTAAAGGGCAAAAAAACTCTACTGCTATCGATGTAAAAATACTCAATGGCTTAAAATTCACCACATGCGAACGGATCTCCTCTAGAATTCGTTATTTTATTCAACATGTCGGCTGTGGGATAATAAATGTGTTTCCGCGCTCCTTACTTATGTCAAAAAAAAAACCATCAAACATGAAGCAGGCCCTGACAAAAAGTATTGAAAAGAGATTACTAATTCTCACATACAGAATTAGGAAATATATTTTTATATTATTTGTGTATTGTCTTTCTTCCCAATCCGTAACTGTAGAGATCCATGAATAACTAGTTACAATTCTGGTTATAAAAGCCTCATTTTAGGATAGGCACCAGGGTCGGAGGCTTCATGCATTCCTAAGCACGAGAGCTTTCTTAAGGGGAAAGTTGGAAGTTGAAAGTTTTACATTCCTAAGAGCTAAGAAAATGCTTTCTAGTACTTGTTTATAAAATTATGGTTGTATTTTAGATTGGATAAAGGCCTCTCTCTGCCTTCTGAAAAATACTTTGTAAAAATTCTTTTTTCCTCACTTTTATATTTAATTTTTAAAGACAATTTTAAAAGGTACGAAGTGAGCTAATGTGACCTTATATTTCCTTCGTTCATATTTAAGGCGATGCCATACGTAGTAATGCAAAATCATGTGTTTTTGGTTTGAAAATTTGGTAGCCTAGAAATGTTTCATATGCTTTAATTAAATACTGCGAGTAGAATATATTTTGGCCTTTGAAATAATCGAGTATTTTTTAGATAAGTCTTTTTATAAGCCCAGAAAAAAAATGATGTAAAGGCCTTTGAAAACTGCTTTAAAGTTCAAAATCTCCTACTTACGAACCCATTTTCGGTTATGATTTTATTGAATAATGTGGCAAATTAAGTTATTTATAAAATGATCGAAAAAAAATTAAATATTTATGCCTGAACATCCACAAAGTTAAATAAAAGGCACTCTTTGGCTATGTTTTTTTCTTGCATAAATCAAAACAGGCAGATGGTGTTAAGCGGGAATTTAAACCTTATCGCCATCTACGTAAGGGTTGTTATTGATAGCGGCTCAATTTAAAATATTACACGACGTAGTGCATCGCCTTAATTGTACCATACTTCGAATAAGAACTACTAACATTATTTTCTTTTTTTCACCGCATATTTTCATTTGCTGCTATCCCTTTATAAATAATCGCAAGATTCATCTCGAACTAAATGAGGTATCAATTTCTCGACTGGCTAAGTCCTCCATCACAATACAAGCAACATTTTCCGCGTGCAGTGGTGGTAGTATTGAGATATTCAAATATTGTCAGGTTATTCGTAACCCGGGAATGTTTGTCTTTATTTAAAAAAAAAAAAGATAGCAGCCAATAAAAATGTGTCGTGTGAAAATGAAGATAAAGTTGGTAATTCGAACTATGATACAGTTAAATACCGAAGGAAATAGGGTCTTGATAGATCAGTTGGTAGAGCAGCGCACCGGCAAGGCAAAGATCCTGGATTCAAGTCCTAGTAATTCGATGTTTTATTCATTACATTACAAAAATTAATAAAAAGTTTTATACTCGTCGAAAATGGAGTTTCATATATTTTTTATATTTTCGCTCAATATCCCACTGCTCGCAGCAAATATGCTCTAATATCCTATGTAGGCTTTGATATCCCCCACTTGAGTAATGTTGGATGGCTGAAGAAAGTAAGAAGTGGCATACCTTTTGTTAGAAAGGAGAAGATTAGAAGACATCTCGTTTTTTTTTAATTTAGTTCATATTTTCTATGGCACTAGATTTCGAACCAATGATTTCTGCTATTTCCAGGGCCCAAGAATTTACTGGTCTGCCACGGAAGAGGAATTTAATAATACTCATATGTTTTGAGAAATATTTATGTTTGTATCATCAATTATTCATTTATTTACTAACGGACTTACGTCAAATTTACAAATGACACGAAATTTAATTGAAGAAGGTAAATTAAATAGTAAATAATGAAATCTTAAAAAAATGGCAAAAGACAAGCATAATCAAAGAAAAAAATTGAAGTGACAAGTCAAGTCAAGACTTCACTAGAAGACGAAAAATTTAATATTTTTACACTTGTTTAGTGACCTATAAAAATCATTTAGACTTTTGCCGAAAAAATCAAGGTCTTGACAAGAGTTGAACAGTCTAAGCATTGTGGACAATGGTGAATTATAACCATAAATAGTTGAATGGTGATTTAGGAAGAGCAGTTCATTATTTCTGAGTGTACGGGAGGGGATATGGAAAGGGTAATTAGTAAAGTAAAATCAATAGTAAAATTAATAATTTTGAAGAAACAAATGAAATCATTTTTTTTCCGACGGTCTTCTAAAGGAGAAAGGTTTAGAGTTAGCTTAATTTGACCGTATGAGTAACTTCTTTTTTCTAATCCAAGCCTCCTAGCAATCTTTCTTAATGAACTGACGTCAAACGGAATCAATTTGATGAATATGGACAGCATAAAAAGGAGACCAAACAATACGACCATGTTCAAGATGGAGACGAACTAAGGAGCAGTAGAAAGCTTGACAGGTAAAAACATGCTTTTTTTAAAAGACAGCGCCAAAAACAACACGTGCTATTTTTTCTCTATCTGCACAGACAGACTGAGCCACAGCAACGCGTGTCGGGGTACAGCTAGTCTATATAAATAAAAATGTAAATTTTCGTTTGATTATAATCTTAAATCTCCGAAAGTTCTTCACCAACTGCTTTGAAACTTTGACACAATGTTGCATTAGAATGCGAGTGTGTTTGTATTTTCCTGCATTATATAGATTTTTACCTATCACCTGTGATCGGCAAATTATTAATTTTTTGAAAAGCAGCGCCATCTGTCGGACTTAAAAGCAACATACGCTATTGTTTCTCTGTCTGCACAGATATAACTAATTTATAAGTATAATATTTAATTTTTCGATTACTATACCGTGTTGCGCTTCCTACCTCTTTAGCTAACGTTTCTATATCATCATCAACTAATAACATCTTTCTTTATTAATATTTTCAAAGCTTCATTTACATTAGTTATTTTAGGCTTAAACTCGTAATTTGTAAGATTTTCAAAGAATTTAGAAGACTTGGCATTAAAGCTTAACAAACATACTTCATCATTTTCATTTTTTTCCTTTGATTCTCCTCAAATTACAATCAGCGAATTTCGTTTATTATACAATTAAGTATAAATCAACTCTTAGATCAGAATTACATCAGCTATCAGAAGGTTGAACGAACAAAAGCTTAGTTCAGAGATCGTGCTTTCAAAGTATCAGGCCATAAAGCTTGCAATAGACTGCCACATTAACTAAACCCAATAAAACACTCAACAGAATTCAGAGCGAAAAGGAAAACTCATCTGTCAAGAAAGTTACAATCGTTATTTAATATTTAAGCTGAAAACCTTTTTTCTGGGAAATCCAGAATTGCTTAAAATCTGTAATAAAAAATGTAATTTTTTCATTCATTTTCGTTCATTCTTGACATTTTATCCAGAAGATGTTTTGAGACTGTCTAATCTTTGTTAAATAACGAAGAGAATTAAAAGTATTTTTCCTGTTGGAATGGTTTGCGCAAAAGACTGATTAAAAATGTGTCAAGTTGGACTAAAAAATATCCCAAGTAGGGGAGACCGAGGGGAGTTGAAACAATTTTCACATTTTGTTTCATACACCAAATACTATAGACAGAAATCGTAAGATATTAGTACCAATCGATAGGACATTTTTTACACTTGCGAATGACTAACATAAAGAAATTGTAAGCGTTAAATATTGTGGTTAAAAATCGACTTAACCGTAACAAGTCAACTTGTTTCAACTCCCCTCATACCGAGGTAAGATGAAACAGGGGTCGAGGAGAGTTGAAACATATGATTTTTGAGAAGTATTAAGGGCTGTAAAATAAAAATGATGATATAATTTAAAGGTATTTATTAAAATTAAACATTTCAAGTACAAAACAAACTAACAGAAGTAAAAATATTATGAAAATAAAAAACGTCAGTCTGAAAAGCAGTTGTGGCAAACATAAGAAAGTTCCTCACTAGTGCAAGCTTCATAAGCCCAGTTGCTGCATTCCAGACATTTCACCCACTTTTCTTTGGCTCTGCTATTTCAATATGGCTCTAAACAACAAAAGCAAAGGGATTATTCTTCTTCTGCACTTTCTTCGTTTCTTGACAACCTTGACCTTTTTAATTTTAGTGCCTGGTTTTGATCTTTTTGTTGTTTTTGTTTCTTTAAAGCTAGGTTTTTTCACCTTTTTCTTAGCCGTTCTAGCTGCTTCGATTGCAACTAGTTCATCCTTTACGGGAGTGTCGGTTAAGACAGCGGATTTCACTTTGCGTCTGTTTGTTTGAATTCCTTTCCTTGGTGGAGCTTTTGGCAAGGGTCTAAGAGTTTCAGGTGAGAATGGAATTGATGTCACAGTAAATGAAGTATCTCGTGATGTAGATGCTACAGGTATTATATCTTCAGTGGTTGAAGGCATCGTGATAGTATTAAGCATTACTTAAGATATCGCCAGATCAGGTAATTTCTTATCAGAGTTTTCTGCAGACTTGGGTACGTCTTCTGTTTCGTAGCCGATTTGAGGAGGGGTAGCCGGTAAATTGAAGATTTTAAAAATGGTCTTTTCGGGATATCCAACCGTTGGAGCAGTCGCCATTTCCTTAGCTTCATATGTAGGTTTTTTTTAATATACCTGTAGAGGGAGGTATGGTTCAGGTTGTAACTCGAAGCCGCGTCACGGAGACTTTTCTGTCGCAAAGTTACTTCTTCTGCTGCGAGATCATATATTTCGAGACCCATCATACCTCTGTCAGTCTTTCTTTTATAAAAAGTAGGCATTCTGAAACAAATTAAATCAACAAAAAAAACATTTTATTTTGTTCCCGTAAAATAATAAACAAATAAAATTGAAAAAGAGGAGAGTTGAAACAGTCTGTTTCAACTCTCCTCATTACGAAAAAACCTCCCATTTTTTATTTAATCCACAATCAAGAAGCAAATACACAAAAATCAATTGTACCAAACATATGTAATAAATCGTTAGTTAATGAGCTTTCGAAACACATATAACTTAAACCAAAATACAAAACCATTATCAAAATATAGGCATCGTAAAAAAACGTTAAAAACTTACTTTTGACGATTTTTGAGACACGGCACGCACAACTCCACAACCGCTCGACTCGCGGCACCGAAGCGAACTGACGAGCCAGCAGGCGAAGGTAAACGGTTGAAAAGCTACGTTGCCAATTCGCCAACGGTTTTAAGTTCGGAGAAATCTGTACTGTTTCAACTCACCTTTGTTTCAAAACCCCTCGGTCTCCCCTACCTTCATAATTTTATTAAATTCAAAGACGTTAAAATATATAATAAAAACACATAAATTTGTTTTTGACCACGATAGTTTTATTTTCACTCTACCGGTTTCGGAAGATCCCTTCCTTCGTCAGGAGAATATTTAATATTTAAATATTCTCCTGACGAAGGAAGGGATCTTCCGAAACCGGTAGAGTGAAAATAAAACTATCGTGGTCAAAAACAAATTTATGTGTTTTTATTATAAATTATGATGAGCCACAAAGTGAATGCTTTTTACAATTACGTTAAAATATACCTAGACTTGTTATTTTCTCACAAGATTGTGAAAAAAGTGGCAAGTAAGAAACGTAAATAAATTCTTTATTCAAACTTTGTTCACGTATGACGAAGATGGACATGAAGTGAACGAAATTATAAACCGCGTTTGATATAGCAGGGGTGCCGGGCTCAAGTTCAGGATACGCCTGTCCCACCAGCTGCGTGGCGTGCCAGATCGGGAGAGGCTGCTTTGGGGAGACCCTTTGACCTCTTCAATAGGGTATCTAGCATGGTCCATCGATACAGGATTTATCGGTAATGTCGATAACTGCTAACGTTTAACCTTAGGCCGACTAACGTATGTTGAGGTGTCGAGTGATCAATTCAGTATAGTGCCAAGATAGAGCAACGAAAGTTTGCAAATGGCGGCGATTGTTGTTGAACCTCTTTGATACTGCTGGTTTGTATGTTTTTTTACCACAAGCAAATGAATAAACTGAGTGATTAGATTATTTTAAAAAGTGCCCAGACTTGTCCTTTAGTCGGCTTTGCATTTTCGACGCATTAAATCTAAGGGTGGTGTAATATTGTATTTTATGACAAATTACTTGTAAACTTAAGCAACGTGTGACAGTTTAGTACTAAAACTACGAATTCGAAAGCACTGCAATTGGCATACCTTTTGCTAGCCACTTTGAGATTTATACAGCGCGTCTAAATATATTGTAACGTCATTGACAAGGCTTTTTTTATTTAGAAAAAACGTAGAAATTCAATTGTGCCTCTGTCTGTAAATTGGAAGTATTTTTTTGGAGAATTTAGAAAGTTATTTTATGGCTCCGTAGTAACTGTTCAAAGATGGTTTGAAAGGGAGATACGTAAATACGAATGTTAGAGGGAGCGCGCTAATATTAAAAAAAACGATAATAATTAAGCGAAAATGGTGAAAATATTTAATAAACACGATGCGTTTGAAATGGAGCGAAAATCTCTCTACCAATACTTTAGTTGCATTTAAACATACACCGTGTTTTTTTTCATATCTATAACATATTAAATTACAGAACAAAACGTGTTTTTAATAATTTTTGGGGCTTACCCCGTGATTTTTTTCTATCGAGGGAATATCGTATAATTAACGTTTCGGCATAACAAATGTATAGATATTATCATCATTTTTTTTTTGGAACTTAAAAACTTAGTTATATAGAAACTTTTTATAAATGGGTAGAAATTGGGTAACCGGAGGCTTAATTGTCTTTTCTGAGTTAAGTCAAAATTTAATTTGTAGGTTACCCAGAAATGTTCGGATTACTTTTAAAAAAAAAACATAGTGTTAGAGGATTTTAACGAAATTGGCATCAAAAATAATTTCTTGGTAGATTTTGTCAAATGTTTTAAAATCGCTCCATTTTTCAAATGTAATAAACAAAACCAAAGAAGTAAGTTTGACAAATTGATTAATGGAGGGATAACACTTTTGAGATTCTGGAAGGGTTTGAAAAGGGTTTAGAAATGTTCAGAACTCTAGAATAAGCGTTGAACTTCGTTTAGACTCTGTGTATTTTTTTCATTTTTCTATTAAACAAGATTTTTTAACTTTCCTTTAAAGTTTTCTGCAAAATTAATTATAAAGATATTTATTAATCTGCTGCTCGTGTTGACTGGAGAAAAAGAATTTGAATTGAAATGAATCTGAGAAAAATAGTTTTAATAATGCTGGCAAATTCCCCATTTATAGTTGTACCGGACAGCAGGTGGATGTACAATGTACATACATAATTATTAAAATAATTAAGGAAATGAATATTTTCTGTTATCACACATTTAACGACGCCGAATCCCTTTTGAAGCTTATCACCGGACACGTATCATGTGTCAAATGGGATTTAACCGTAGTAATTAAAATTTGGTTATTTTTCTTGGTTCATTAATGCTCTCATGCATCCTGTTTAGAGATAAGAATAAAATTAACACGTGTTGAATTTGAAGTCAATAAATATGCAAACAACTGGCACAACCGACGACATTCGCATGTTGTGTTTCTTTGCAAAATCCTTGTAGCAAGGATTTTTACCAATATTATTAATAACCTAAAAGGAAACTCAATGTTATATGTGGGTAGAATATTGTGTGCACCAGTTAAATAAAACTCTTATATCATCTTTATCATTTATTATATAAACTGAACCACACATATTGCTCTAGGAAAATAATATTTAGCATGAGACTCAATATAATAGCATTATTACTCAAGGCGTGTCGAGTTAGAAATTAACCTCGATAGATAACATAAAATGCAAGTCCTGACAGTTGAATTTAAGAACAGAAATAAAGATGCTATAAAGAGTTTACAGGGCGCCAGCTCAGAATCATATTATTCTGAAGAAATTTATATTTATTATGAAAGAAATCCCTAAAGATACTAATGAATAAATGCCAATCTCAATTTGGAAGGCATCTTACGTAAAATCCTAAGTCCGCCAAGGCCAGGAAGCTTCACCAACCGTCACGTGTCCCCAAGAATCGGGGAAACCGGAACAAATTGAAACCATACACAGCGCTCTCACACTGTAGCTCGCAAATCAAAACGGCAACTTGAGAATCCTGTCAGCCGCTTTTGTTTGTAACTAAATAGCAAGACTGCTACATCCTTACCCAAGGTACCCCCCAGAGGAAACCGGCATTTACAGTCGATGTCACTGGCGTAGATGTGCAGTACAAGAGTTTTTTTTTAAACTGATTACTGTCTATATCCGAACCTTCTTCACATATATTTTTAATAACATTAACAGAAAAAACACTTTTCAAATAAAATTTCAATAAAACCCATTACTATAAACCCAATCGTATTTATAATGCCGAAGTGAATTTGTCTAAAGGCGCTTTTTTATAAAGTGTTTACTAGCTGGCGAGTATCCGACGTTGCTCGATTTTTCTCTACATTCAATAAATATAATATCCATGTATTATATATATATATATATATAAACCTTCCGGAAAAAATTCTCTAAAATATAGTGAAAACCCTTTCAAACTCCGTTGCATTTTTTAGAAGAACTAAGCGCACAAACAGATAGACGCAAATGGTAACTTTGTTTCATACTATTTAGAGATGCCAATGTATTTTTTATTTTTTTATTTAAGACACAAATAGGACATTTAAAGTACATTCTTGCATAGTATAAAATAAATTTACATACAAATATAAATGTCCCTAGACTAATGTGTATGCATCAATCACATTTGCAAATTCACTGAAGGAAACACAACAATATCAGTATTTTTTTTATATAAAGCTTAAAATTACAAAACATTTTAAAAATATGTTAAAAATAGGTATATAATAGAAAATATCAAACCATCATAAATCAACAAACAATTTTTTTTTTTAGGTTCAGAAATCGTGGAGAAATCTCTTGAAACAAGTTATATTATTTTTGAAAATATCTATGCAAGCATGTGTTTTAGCAATAACATTTTAGGCATAGGGTTAAAATATCCAGTGTTATTGGTAAAAATTTCGGTCCAAAATATGTTAAGGATTCTAGTGAATTTGGGCCTGGCATTTAACTTGATTTGATTACTATCATGATTACTAGAAAAATACTTAAAGTTTATCAAGAAACGGCCTGTAATCCCGTTTTCAGTTCATTAAGATCTGGGATGTTCCAGACTTTCTCAAACATTTCACAACATTCCCGAATGTTCGAAATTTCCAGCCCTTATATCTTACAAAAGACAGCCCTTCAGGTAAAAACGGGAACCTTCTTCATGGATAGGGGATACAGGGCTACCACACCAGATAAGTTCCGGGCTACAATCTGTAGAGTGAAGATTGCTCTGATGATATCCAACCACAGATAAGAAAGAGAATCAGAAAAACGAGAACATTTTGGTGGTTTATTATAAAAAAACATTTATTTTATTTTAAAAATACTTATTATTAGATATGAAATCAAAATAAATGTATTACTTGATTAAGTGAGATAAATAGAATTTGAGCATAATTAGAAATTGGCACCAACCACAGACATAGGAATTAATAGACGAGAAGATAATGGCGAGGGGTAAAATCAACTGTTGGAGAACGAAGGGGGTAAAGCTGACTGTAATTCGTCAATAAATCAATCTGACAGTAAATAGGCATCTCGCATTATAATATCACCATTTAGTTCTTAAAATTAAAATCTGCTTTTGAATGAATAGACATTTTAACATGGGAGCGCAAATTACTCGCCACGTTATGAACAAATTTATGAAGTCCAAATTCGGCAAAAAATTTCTTCTATTTTCAGAGTCGAATATTTCGTTTAAGTATTTAGTTAAGACACTTTTATAAATGTTCATAATTTACTTCCCAGCAACCAACCAGCTTTGTGTTTCGCGTCCAGACGTTTCTCGATGTGATAGTATATGTTTCTACAACTGATCCATATTATACGATGTGAATATGCTTAAAATAAAGTAAAATAATGCTTATATGTGGAATTTAATACGACAATTGGGTTTATTCTCTTTTTCACATATATTTTTACAAGTTTTCATAGCACAAGTCAACATTTTGCCGTGTTATTTCGTAAAATAATAAAGCAATGCGAATAATACTTAAGCGCAACATATACACACGGATAAGAGACATGTTAAAGGAGCTGAATATTTTGACGGTGAAGCAAACTGTGTATTTGAATGTACTTATTTTTATACATAAAATTAACTTAGGGATGATGTCTAAGGAACTGAAAAGATAAATAAATTACAATAACGAGATATACGGACACGGGACGAGAAATTCTAAGCAAATTAGATTGCCAACAAGAAAAAAAACAAGCACCCAAAAATCTCTGATGTACCAGGCCGTTCAACTCTATAACAAAATCCCGAAGGAAATTGCTGTGATAGAAAATATTAATAAGTTCAAAAATGAATTAAGAAAAAATGTCTATCTCAATTATTAATGTTTCTTTTTCGTGACTTTATTGAAATATTTAAAGAAAGATTATGTTTGCCAAACAATGTACATGTTTATATGTTTATAAAACTATTAGCACACACGAAGATGAGAGCTAACTTAAGATTAATAAATAAAAATAAATAAAATGAACCGATGATGCCTCGACCATAGTTCGCACAAGAATGATGACGTCACGTTTTCAAATTTCACTTGAGGCCATACGCGAGCACAGCCGGCTCCAATGGAACCGGTATGGGGAGTGGGGAATAATACGCTTTTAATCACTTAGGGCAGGTCTACTAATATTCATATGTCTATGGCACCAACACATTTCTTTTACGATGACTACATTTTAAATTTAATGCAATTACATTCTGCATGAAAATGTTTTCCATTCCGTAGATTTGTATTTATATCTACGAGGATCTTACGAGCACGTTTAAATGTAAAACATGGATGGCAAACATTTTTGAAAATTTAAAAATACAATTTTTTAGTTTACGGTCTAGCTATGTAGCAATTAGTAGTATTTCAAGATAGTTGAGATAGACTTGTCACGATAGAGTGAATCAAATATTTAAGACAGATCGTGTTTAGGTGGAGAGACAGCATTACAGAAAAGTACACTTGAGACGACGTACGTTTATGAATGAGGAGCGCTTACCAATCTACCATCTGTGGCGGGCCATCATTAGTAGGACTAAGTGGCAACAAATAAAAGTAAGGATAGGTTTATTATCTAGAAATAAAAAAATATTTAAGAATACTTAAATGTATTACCACAAAAGAAGACATAATAAAAAAGAAATCAATTGGCATCCTACTATATAATCTGTATGGTAAAGGCTAGCGTAGGTAAAATAAAGGTGTGATACCAGTTCGTTCTTGATGCAAAGCAGTAGATTCCTGTTCTTCACAGCAACTCCAGTTTATAATTTATCCTAAAAATAGTCTTGTAGTCTAATGCAAAACAGCCTCACGCTGTTGGTCTCCAAAAAGGTACCTCTTAACCAATGAGGATCAGCAGATGCCATCCGATTCCATCAATCCAATGGTCAATGCTGCATATGCAAAGATGATGCTCACTCAGGAGTGACGAATGTGTTCGTCGAACCTCAGCCAAGAGGAATGTCCGCTGCTCTGGGCTGGTGATCAAAGAATAGCGACTGCTTCCAATGCAAATCACAGATCCTTGCTCCCTCAGGTTTGGCAACTCTCCAAGTCAGAATTCCAGGGCTGTCAATTTGACCAGTAGCAAAATGACAATGTGTAGGTACTTAAAGGTCCCACACACCAAGACCATAGATGCGAGGTAAGTAAAGTGATACACACACACCTTGTTACAAATCTTATATGCAACGTGCCTACCCCTTTGGGAAACAAAATTACGGTTAGTTACTCTAAACCTGAATCCTTAGTATCGCCAGGTTGAGAGATGAGAAGTATCTAAATCTGGTGACAGGATAAATCATCACAATGATAATTCAACACATCTTTAAAAAGTTATATAAAGTCATTGAAACTAGGTAAGGCTCTCGACACAAAAACTTTTTTAGCTGGGTTAGGTTAGAGTAGGTTAGGTTAGGTTAGATTAGGTTAGGTTAGGTTAAAAAAAAAATTCTGTGTTGAGTTATCATGGAATCCTAAATCGTTCTCCCATTAATTTGACGGCCTCCGTGGTCGAGGAGTAAGGCTCTCGACTAGAAAGCCGAAGGTCGCGGGTTCAAATCCCGGCGTGCGCAAGTAAATTTTATTTGATTAATTTATTTCGAATGTATTAATTTAAAAACATATAAAACATACTTGTGACACGTTCAAAAGTGGAAGATACCCTCAGTATCACCCTGGTGACCACCATTTTAAAGACCACCATTCATAAATGAAACATTCTTTGAAATGGCTTTAGCCGTTTTTGGTGACCAGATCTGAATAGCCAGGTACTAGCCCACCTTCTCCTTCCCCTCCTAACTACCTCCAACCTCACAACTTACCCCAATTGGGGATGCCATAGTCTCACTGACTCCAGATGGTTGGGAGCTGTTGGGACTATTGTGCGTTTAAACATTAGAAAAAAAATTGGATATCAGACTTAAAATAATACCACGCTCAATACGCTGTTAGATCAGGTTAGGGGTTGGTATTTTTTGCTGATATATCCTGTTCTGCTTATTGACCACAAGTGGCTACTCAACTGACTATATTTGCCAACAGAAAACATTTTACAGATGAACAAAGTCTCAATTTTGCCGGTGGTCTTGAGAGACTAATATTCTGAATCAAGATATTTCTAGAAATGGTTGTAGCTATACTTTTTTGACTAGATGTGTACAGCCACCAGGGCGATACTGACACTATCTTCCGCTCTGGAACGTTTCGAAAATATGTCGTTGACTATACTTTCAAGATTGCTAGTTAAAAAAAATTTAAGTTACAAATTTACATTGGAAAACAAAAATGTTTGTTTGTAAGTTATAAAAATTAGACATTTGTAAACTTGGATGTACAAATACGGGGTTTTCCAATAAGAGGTGTTATTTTGATATTCAATCGTAAAAGATCAATAGTTTCGTTGCTTGTGTGGCACGTAGCGCCGTCTTGTTGAAAGTAAACGTTGTCCAGATCAATACCAGTAAGTAAGTAAGATCCAATGACTCCGCCGGACCATAAACCGCACCAAACAGTCACACGTTGAGGATAGAGAGGCTTTTCAACAATAACTCTTGGGTTTTCCGAGCCCCAGATGCGACAATTTTGCTTGTTGACAAAGCCACCGAGGTGGAAACGGGCCTCATCACTCAAGATGATTTGCATTTGATTCACTCAAGTGAATTTTAATAATTTCAATGCGTTGTTGAAGCGTGTATCGTTCCATTGTTATTAATGGCGTAGTTTCTACTTGTCAAATGTTAAAAAATGACAGCTTCAAAAGTAACATCTATTCAACCAAGCTATTCAAAATAACACCTCTTATTGGAAAATCCTGTGGCTAAAATAAAATTAATAAATAAATTATAAGAGGAATGGTGCTATTGAAATATTTTTTTAAAATAGTGGATTTAATTATTTTTCTCTTTAAATAACTTTAAAACATTTTTGCATATCTAACTTCCCAAATGTTAAGAATGTAAAAATAGGTAATCTTGAACAAATTGGTTTTCCATCCCTCCAAAAAAACGATACTCCGTTTCCCTTGAAGGTTTTTTCACAGCCATAAATCTATGGCGTTTGAAAGTTTAGGTCTCGTGCAAATGTAGAAAATAAGCCAAATTCTTTTTTAAGCTCTTACCCGGGTTATATAAGAAAAGGAAATGGGAAATGTGTGAAGGAAGATATGCTGATATCTTTTTTTCCAATAGATATCGAATTTGTTATGGGTGGTTTGAATTGAAGATTTTTTTAACTAGTCGTATTTTGATGGCCTCCGTGGTCTAGGGGTAAGGCTCTCAACTAGCAACACGAAGGTAGCGGGTTCATTTAATTAGAAAAATTTGTGTAATTTTACAATTTTTTTTTTCAAAATAATAAATTGTTTATTTTCGAAACGTTCCAGAGTGAAATATAGTGTCAGTATCGCCCTAGTGTAAGACCTCAATTCAGAATTGAAACTTTGCTTAAAATTACTTTAGCCGTGTTTGGTTACAACATCTGTACTTCCCCTCCTGCCTCTTCCCCATCTTCATTCCCTCTCCACTTCCTTAAGTCTCACGAATACCCCAACAAGGGCTGCCATAGTCTCACTGGCTCCAGACGATTGGGAGCAGTTGGGACTCTTGTACGGTATTCACATTAAAAAATAAATAACATTTTTTTGTAAACTTGAGTCACCTATATACTAATGATTTTTTTAAAGATTAATAAATAAATAAAGAATATTCGTTCGAGTGGAAAATATTCTTAAGGCGAACCTTAATACTAAATCTTTGATTAATCTTTATAACGAGTTGGTGTACATTATGAATACCAAAAAATATGCTTCAGATAAACTTAAGGTTTTCTTATCATTTGCTTGATTAGAATACAAATAAAATAATAAATTACTCAATTAAAAATATAAATGTAAAGTACTGAAAAAAAAATTTTTTCAGTAGAAATGTATGAACGCGTAAAGGAAACAACTTTTTAAAAATACAGTATTATAGCTTAGATTATCTGTGACAGTTTCACTTGATTTACTTTTTTTTTATTTATTTATTTTATTTTAGAAATTTGAACATTTAAGCTTACAAATTACTAATTAATTTGTTACATATAAATAAACTATATTTTTTCTTCCTTAATGTGGCTCCTACACAACATCTTGAACTTTCCGATTGCGGCAGACTTTAGGTTTTCCGGCAGCGTATTATAGTTTTTAAATAATATATGAAATAATTTACAAAATAAATAAAAACCAGTTTTGTGCTTGAAATCGAATTGAATCGTTGCTATAAATGGCTTTAGCAGTGCTTAAGACAACGAACTCCGGATTTATACCCACGTAAAACATTCTTACATTAAAAGCTTTGGACAATCATCTCTATTTAAATAAAGAAATGAGAAGAAAAATTATATGAAGATGTCTCAATAATAAGAACATTATAATTCACTGTGTTTCTTTAAATCAGGTTTCGACAGATTTTTTCTCACTTTTAAACTAGTCGCTTTTATCAAATCCTAGCTGACTTTTTACCATCGTTGTTCTACTTTTCTCTACTTTCAATAAATATAATATCCATGTATTATAAAGGGTTTTCCAATAAGAGGTGTTATTTTGATATTCAATCGTAAAAAATCGATGGTTTTGTTGCTTGTGTGGCACGTAGCGCTGTCTTGTTGTAAGCAAATGTTGTTCAGATCAATACCATTCAATTCCAGCCATA
Organism: Hesperophylax magnus; assembly: GCA_026573805.1. NCBI lineage: Eukaryota > Metazoa > Arthropoda > Insecta > Trichoptera > Limnephilidae > Hesperophylax > Hesperophylax magnus. Next base: position 9,589,173 of record JAIUSX010000028.1, read on the forward strand.
AAAAATCATTAATCATCTCTCGATAACGATCCATTTACCGTAACTGTTGCTCCAGCCTCATTTTTTAAAAAGTAAGGTCCAATGACTCCGCCGGACCATAAACCGCACCAAACAGTCACACGTTGAAAATAAAAAGGCTTTTTAACCATAACTTTTGGGTTTTCCGAGCCGCAGATGCGACAATTTTGCTTGTTGACGAAGCCACCGAGGTGGAAATGGGCCTCATCACTAAAGATGATTTGCATTTGATTCACTCAAGTGAATTTTAATAATTTCTATGCGTTGTTGAAGCGTGTATCGTTCCATTTTTATTAATGGCGTAGTTTCTACTTGTCAAATGTTAAAAAATGACAGCTTCAAAAGTAACATCTACCGAAATAGCGGGCTGTTCAAAATAACACCTCTTATTGGAAAACCCTGTATATACAAACCTTCTAAATGTTATCGAAAATCCTATCAAACTCCATTGCATATGTGTTTAGAAGAACTATGCTCACAAACACACAGACGCGGTTAGTGACATTTTTCTATACTATTTAGAGATATCAATGTATTGTCACAATGTGGGAACACGTGTTCCTTAAAAATCTTTTCGCATTTCGTCATTATATATTATCAGGTAATATCGCAGGTAAATGAACCCGAGTTATATTATATTATTACGAATTTACTAAAAGTTTATCAGGCAACAGCCTGTAATCCCGTTTGTAGTTCATTATATTCTGGGATGTTTCGGGATGTTCCAGATTGTTCCCGAACATTCCACAACATTCTAGAATGTTCCGGAATGTTTTAGAATGTTGTTGAATGCTCTTGAATACTCTCGAATGTTCTGGACTGTTCTAGAAATTTCTAGCGATCAAAACTTCCAGCCCTTATATCTTTAAAAGCACGCCCTTCAGGTAAAAACGGGAACCTTCTTCATGGATGTGGGATAGAGGGTTACCACACCATATAACTCCCTTAATCGTACCGGGACTCGTTTCTGAGTTTTAGCTGTACGCGCATTGTACACTTATTTTAATAATGTATATTGATTATCAAAAACAGAAATATAATATAATCATACGTACAATCAATTTTAAGTTTTTCTTTCATAGTAATTATGTCAGCCACTTACATATTAATAATTTCAGATATTTTACTCGAAAATCAATAATGGCATAGATAATAAAAATAAAATCGTATTTTTGTCATTAAAAGTGCCTACAAGGGAATAATATAACTAGAACATTTTTCATGGATGGGAGATAGAGGGCTACCACATCATATAACTTACTCATTGATCGTACCGGGACTTTACTTTATCATTTGTACTTACTATCTTCCTTTTAATCCATCTTCAGTAATCTTCTTTTTTTTGATCGCTTATAACGGAGCCTTAATGACCAGATCTGATTATCCAGATATACTTCCCTCCCACCTTCCCTTATCCTATCCACCACCTCACAAAATACACCGATTCGGTATGACATAGTCTCACTGGGTATAAATGGTTCGGAGCAGTTGTCACATTTGTGAGGTGTTCACATAAAAATATAAAAATAACATTGCCCTTCTGAGAAAATTGTTGCCATAAAACGAAAAAAAAAATATATCTCTAGAACGACACTCAAATCTCTGTTTGAAAAGCCTTTTCTTTATACGGCTGCCATTCATGGTGTTAAAACACTTGAGACCAATTCTTTTAGCCTTTATATTCTATAGGGATAAATAAAGTACTTATAGCACTGAAGAAACGTATCAAGAGAAATGCACCATGAGCGTATCCGTGTTCACGATTTAAGCTCAATTTTCCAAAGAAATTAAAATAAATGTTTTTGAGTAGATAACAAATTTTGTTTATTTATTAAAAAAAAATAGCATTGTTTAAAATTAAAACAGTTTTGGGACCATTCCATATCCCAAGGTCCTGTTCATAATATTGTCGTCTCCCTTATTCCTCTCCTTCTGCAAAGTCCCTAGGAAGAATGAAGAAAAAAGGCAAAACTACCTGGTTGCGCCAATGCGCAATAGACACTAATTTATACATACATCTCATGCACACATACACACATACCTGCGACCACTGTACTGAGATAGTATTATTGTCCTTTGTCCTACCTTCCTTTCGATTCCTGCTAAATTTTACGTGCCCTTTGGTAATCATTATGTTGCAATAACCCGAACCGCTCACAATAACCGCATCCGCGCGAGATCTGATCTCCCTTACCTCTAAGACATTATAATTCGCGCCGATATCGTGCAAGCCGCTCCGTGTTAAGTGACATTGTTGTGAGGAGAAAAGACGGGAAGAAACGAGTGCCCTTTCCTAATGGTGAGTCCTTCCTTTATCCGTACAACAAATATTGTCTTATGTGCAGTGGTCATTGCTCAATCATCCAAGGTCCTTCGACAATTATTTCTTATACTATCATAAAAACAACTTCATAACTTCTTACACACCACTACCTATCAACTCAAGTGATATGGAATATGGAACACACATGCAATTTGGGAGGCGGGTTTGATCACCGCCGCCCCAACATGTTTGCCTTAGGTAACCCCAAGTGCTTCGCTACGGTCGGTGAATTAGTAGGAGTACCCAAGCTCATCGGGTGAAGTTTGCTCAGGAAACACCTGCCCACCAGCTACATGGCGTGCCAAATCGGGAGAGGCTGGTTTTTGGGAGACCCTGTCCATATGGAGTGACGGACATACGATCTTTGCCTCCCGCTGCGTCTCAAGGCGATGGGTCAAGAAAGCTCAGTGGGAGAGGTCAATTTTTATTTTTTTTATTTTGTTTTATTTGGAAAACCAACATTTATAATATTTTATAAAGTGTAGCAGTATAAGTAATATAAAATACAACCAATAATAGGTTTCCACAGATGGATCTTAATTATTTAGTGAATATAAGAGAAAAAAGTTACATTGGCCTATGGGGATGGTATGGGATGGAGGAAGGGGGGGTTATGGGATGGATCTAGTCTATGTGATGAGTAAAATGCTAATTTAAATGTTATTTTATGATTTTAGATTTAAAAATGAGAGGTGTTGTGTTAAATAAGTCAAATGTGTTGTACGAATTGTTGAAAGTATGGGAAACCCTGTGAATGAATGCATTTTGTTTTGAATTAGTATTACAATGAGGGATGTTTAGTATGTGGTTTTGTCTGGTTTGTCTGATGGGTACCCTTTATTGAATTCTTTCAAGTAATTCTAGGCAATTTTTCATGGAGGTGGCTATTTTTTGTAATAATAGTACATCTGCGGAGTTTCTACGACTTTCTAGTGACGAAATCTTGAAAAACGTGGCTGACTGCTCATGATTCAGATGAGGACGATAGCCACGAAAATCGAGGTATCGTAGAAAACAATTTTGGACTTTCTCAATCCTTTCTATGTGTGATATATACCTGGGATTCCAGACTTGAGAGGTATACTCCAAAGAACTGCGTACATACGCAAAGTACAGCATTTTCATGGTATTTACTTTTTTTTAATTCTTGCAAGTTCTGAGTACTAAGTCAAGTACCTTGGAAGCTTTTGAAACCATGGAATCGATGTGGTGGTCAAAACCTAATTTCGGGTCTAACATTACTCCCAAATCGTTGGCCTCCGTCATTTTTATCAGAGTTGTACCGTTAAGGGTAAAATTAAAAGAAATTGGTTTTTTATTTCGGGTGAAGCAGATGACTCCGCATTTTTAAACATTTATTTTAAGGTTGTGTTGCGCACAATAAATATTTAGACGATTTTAATGATCTCTCCAAACCAGCCTCTCTCGATCCGGCACGCCAAGCAGCTGGTGGACAGACGCATCGTGAACACATCTCATCCGATGAACCAAGACACTCCTGCTAAATCACGAAACGTAGTGAACCACTTGGTGTGACCTACAAACCCGCCTCCCAATTTTTTGTCATTCTATACCATTACACTCAGTACTAGATCACATTACTAGATATTACCAATTCACTGACCTACCTATATTTGTAAGGGACACGTTCCAGCAGAAAAAAAAAATTGTCCACGGAGACTTAAAATGGTTCCAACGACTAAATCCAAAATGTAACCTTAAACGAAAAATCAAACCGTCAGCAAACTGAGCACTTGAAATAAAATAAGGGTAAATACTTCCTTTATCTTAAATTTCAGCGTCGTCTTCTGGTTTTTATTATCTCAACGTGAATTGGTCACAACCATGAATTGAATGAAGTTCTTATAAATATTTCTGAATTACTGTAATTTTATTTCTTAGTCCTGCGTAAAACCTATTTCTTCTGGTTCAAAGTTTTGAAAATTTCGAACTATTTTCTACTTCGAATTTGGGGACGCCCAAGGAAGACATGGTACGATCAAGTGAATCAGATACTTGAGGCGGGCCATGTCAACAGCCAGAATAATAGAAGAGTATCTATGACTCTCTGCCTATCTCTGCGGGGAAACGTGATGGTTAGTTAGTTAACTATTAAGGGCTGTAGGAACGGATGTATTAATGCGGGTCTTGAAGATGCCCGGATTATATGAAGGAGGAAAAACATATGCCGGTAGCGTAAATACATCGAAAAGCTTTCTTATGTATTGGCAGTTCGGTGAAATCCCGCTAGTGAAAATATGTCGAGTGTCTAGTAGAAGGTCTTATTTGGGGATGCTGCTATCCCTTTTCCACTATTTCAATTCTATCCACTTCCATTATTTTCCTCTTCATCCCTTATGCATTTCCCTCTTAAATTATTATTCGTGATTACCGCATATGTTCATTAATTCCATTACATTCTCACCATGCGGAAACCACTCTTACATATTACAAATTTTGTTTGGCTGCTTGCAAAATTGCCATTTTGCAAAAACTTTGACTCCTTAAATAAAATTCTATAACTCCACTAATGCTCGACTCTTCCACAGAGTTATGCCATGCCGCGACCAAGATCCAGGCCAGTTTCCGCGGCCACCAGGTCCGCAAGCAGACCGAGAAGGCGGTGGAGAAGGAGGTGGAGGAACTTTCAGCTAAGGTAGGAACTTAAATCTGTCACTTTAACAGAATACACTTCTAATTTATTCAGGATTTTTTTTCAAGCTGTGTTACTTTTCCACGAAATGTTTACAAATGGCCACATTTGATGGATTTTCCTTTTTAGATGTGACACTTTTCCAGGAAATTTTATTGAGATGTGCCACTTATCGCCACACGATTACAAATAGCCACATTTACATTTGAAGGATTTTCCTTTTTAATTGTGATACTTTTCCAGGAAATGTTTTCGAGGTGTCTCACTTTTTTAATAAATCTTTTTGAGTTGTCACTTTTTCAGGACATGTTTACGAATAGTCACATTTGATGTTTTTCTTTTTTAATTGTGACACTTTTCCAGGAAATGTTTTTTAAATGTGTCACTTTTTCAATAAATCTTTTTGAGTTGTCACTTTTTCAGGACATGTTTACGAATGGTCACATTTGAATGATTTTCCTTTTGAGTTATGACAATTTTACAGGATACGTAAAAGAGTTAGGTAGTCATATGTTTTTAGAACTAATTAACAACAAGATGTTAATTAGTTAATTAATTATTAACAAGCCTGAAGATGTCCATAATAGGACGAAACCGGTACTGGTAAAATAAACAAGTGGAAATAAGTTAAAAAATGTTTTATTTTCTATTTTAACAACAAGATGGTCCGGATTTTTAAGTTGTTCAACGGGATAGCATGTTTTTGAGTTGTATTACTTTCCAGGTTTTGTTAACGAGTTTTGTAATATTTCCAGGATACTCACAAGTTGTGTATTAGGATATATTTTCAGAGTGACCCTATTCCAGGATATTTGAATTATGTTAATTTTGTTGGCTACGCAAACAACTTATTTCGTTTTCCCAGGATAAGTTGAAAAGTTGTGCAGCATTTCCAAGGCACGTTTAAAAGTTATGTCACTTTTCCGTGATACGTTGAAAACTTTTCATCAATATATTAAAAAAAATTTGACCCATTTCCAAGACGTGGTTATAGGTTGATTTGCTTTTTCGCAATATTTCAATGACTTTTGAAATGCAGCCGAGATGAGTTTATGTTGTGTCAATATTCTAGGAGATTTTTCAGAATTTGAAATTTCCATGAGTTGTGCCACTTTTCCAGTAGAAATTTATGAGTTGTATCTCTTTACCAATACCATATCGTCGAGATTTCTGAAAAACTTCGTTCGGTGTTTGGTTTATCTAAATGCATAACTAGTAAGTGTATTTATTTACATATTATATCTTAAGCATAAACTGTTGTCAGCCATCCATGCACTAGATATTTATGTAGGTTTTTAACAGCATTACATTTACTTATGTCTGTTTTACAGCCGATAGACTAGGCGGATTCCAAACCATGTAATTTATAGCAGATTATATTGAAGAAAGAATTTTCAAGAATCTTCATTCATTTTCAGTATTCTGTAATAAAGATTTTCTTTCGACAAAGTGATTAAGGAGATGCATCACATCATGTAACTGTTAGAATCGGACCGATTACAATAACACTCTTTATGTAGATAGCGATAAGGCTTAAATTCTGGCATAACTCCAGCAGCCGGTTTTGGTTTATGAAAGAAAAAAACGTAGCAAAAAAGTTTTTTATTTTGTTTTCCAAAGTTCAGACACTTTGATTTTCTAAAGATCTGAATTTTCCACAGTATACAATGATACCACAAGCGAAAATAAGTTCGTAAGTAGGAGATTTTAGACTTAATAGCAGTTTTTAAAGTCCAGATTACAATTTTTTTTTCTGGACTTAATATTTTTAAAAATAAACTTTATAAAAATATTTATGAAAAAGAGGCTCAAATTTTTTAAAAACCTAGTTGTGTTCTACTCACAGTATTAATTAAATATTTCGAAGCGATCAAATTTTCAAACCAAAATCTCACGATTTTGGGTTCCTTCATGTTGTGTTCAATGAGAACGTCCAAGTTCTTGAACCTGTCTAGAACATGAAACATTACCCTTCAGAAGTCTTGTAAGCCTCACCTGTACACTGTGCGTCATTTAATTTTATCTAAAATATAATATACAACAAACAGAACACGATTGGCTAAGTCCTCCATAACAACACAAGCAATATTTTAATTGTGGTGGTAGTAGGAGATTTTCAAATATTGTCAGGTTATTTGTAGCCTGGAAATGTTTGGTTTTCTTTATAAAAGAATAAAAATTTAAAATAAAACAATTATTTTATTATTACTTAAATATATCACAATATTAATAAATATTTATTAGTTGTATCGTACACGAATCATATTTCAATAAAGACATAAAGATTACTAAAAAAAATATTGATGATTTAAGTGAAAAAATTGATATTGAAGAAGGCCTTACTATACAACAACAAACTTTACTTTGAGAAGAAGAAAATATTTGAAATTAGCTCCAGGACAACAAAACATCCCACAAAGTTTATTCTTCGATGAGCCTTCCCCGCACAGAGTTAGTCATAAGGCTGGCGTAATGAAGTGTCGTTCCGTTGGAAGAGCTGAGAATGAGACGAAAAAGATTTTAAAATATTCTTTGGTTTCGCATTGTCAGCATCGTTCTGTTGCGTCCTCCATAATTGTGCGTACATTTCGGATTACAAGAAGAAGCCTTTTAAGCGTTTTAATTTTATTATTGAATAAAAACTATTGACGTGATACGGCTTCCGGACTGTTGCCAACCGTGTGACCTTTGTTAGTGATTTTATTCCACTTCAAACCTGCAAGGTATTGATTTAAGTTTTAATTAGTTTAGGGTTGGTTTAATCAAAGCGGAAAACTACCCCTAACAGGGCGGGACTGTGAAATGCAAAAGGTGAAATGCAAAAATCAATGATTTCACTGTGGAAGCAATTTGGCTGCTATGTTCCCAAGTATGAGAACTAGAGACAAGTATTTTTTTCACATTAAAACTATGTCAGCAAACTCGTTTTTATAAAAAACGCAATCTACACAACAATTTCTTATGAAAACGAGAATTAGAATCAATATGTTGTTTAATAAAGCCATGTTCTTTTATTCAGTTGTAAACTATGTAGCAGCAGTTCAAGAAACCAAGGGGCTGAAAATAACATAATACCTAACAGCGCCCTTGAGGTTTTCACTGGCGCCAAGCGCCATTTGGCTCAGAACTCGCAATGCATAAGCACTGCCTACCCAATCATACTTAATAGAAAATATAAATCATAATAAAATTTATAAACTTATTGAAACAAATCAATCTACACTTTAAAAATCACGCGAAATAGAATCGCAGCGCCACGCCGTGCTGACCACCCTATTGTAAAGTGTCCAAAGCAGAAACTAAGTATACAAAATTAACCAAATTTTATAATTAAATTTTGAATATGTTCTACACGAAAAAGTACGTGTTGTGTGCGCAAAGCGCATTCAAGGGAATTGTTTTATCGGAAAATGCATTGCCTTTCGGTACAAATCTCAAATCATATATCACGTAAAGCCAGTTAACAAAAAAGTTTATTTATTGTCAATCAATTCTTTGTTTTTTATACGGACATGAACCTAGCATGGTAATCAAGAGAACTAACACAAAAAGACTAAATAGTTAAAAAAAATATTTAACTTAAATTATTTTAATCAAATAAAGTAAAAACCAACTAAAGAGTCTGTACAATCGCCAAATGACTTCAAGAATAACACAAAAATCAATGTCTCTTCATTTGTATAACCAATCCGCTCCTGTCGCTAGCATGTTCTTAATGTGGCCATGTTCACGGTTTAGTACTTCCAACATAGACATATGAATATTAGTAGACCTGCCCTAAGTGATTAAAAGCGTATTATCCCCACTCCCCATACCGGTTCCATTGAGCCGGCTGGGCTCGCGTTTGGCCTCAAATGAAATTTGAAAACGTGACGTCATCATTCTTGTGCGAACTATGGTCGAGGCATCATCGGTTCATTTTACTAAATAACACGGCAAAATTTTGACTTGTACTATGAAAACTGGTAAAAATAGATGTGAAAAAAGAGAATAAACCCAATTGTCGTATTACATTCCATATATAAGCATTATTTTACTTTATTTTAAGCATATTCACATCGTATAATATGAATCAGTTGTTACTATCACATAGAGAAACGTCTGGACGCGAAACACAAAGCTGGTTGGTTGCTGGGAAGTAAATTATGAACATTTATAAAAGTGTCTTAACTAAATACTCTGAAACTAACTACGACTCTGAAAATAAAAGCTGCCTTACTTTGCCGAATTTGGACTTCGCAAATTTGTTCATAACGTGGCGAGTAATTTGCGCTCCCATGTAAAAATGTCTATTCATTCAAAGCAGATTTTACTTTAAAGAAGTAAATGGTGATATTATAATGCGAGATGCCTATTTACTGTCAGATTGATTTATTGACGAATCACAGTCAGCTTCACTCGTTCCCTCGTTCCCTCGTTCTTCAACAGTTGATTTTACCCCTCGCCCATATCTTCTCGTCTATTAATTCCTATGTCTGTGACTTCCAATTATTTTTTGCTGAGCAGTTTACTGGCTTCGATTGAAGTAAAAGCTAAAAATACAAACTAAATTATTTAATACCAAGATTTTTAATTAATATGTCATGTCAGTTAAGAGTGATATAGCGTAGAACATGAACATGTAAAAATTTTATAACTTGGAATGTTTTGATTCCCACAACATCCGTTATGTTCTTTGGCTTTTGGTGAAATGGCTGTATTACTCCTGCTTTTAATTTTTTAGCCAACGTTTTAGGGAGTCTTACAGCGTTCATCATCAAGTCAGATGTGAAGTCTGTAAAAAAAGGATCATTTAATTGTGTTTGAGTGACACTGTGTAAGACTTTTATGTCAAAATATGAATCATTTATTTATTTTTTATTTATCTATCAACTGTTCTTGAAATGTTCTTTTTTAATCCTGAACCACAAAATTAACTGGATTGACTCTTCATCAGGACCAAAGTAACACCAAGTAAAAATCATTAGCAAATACAGAAAGAAATATCTAAATTTAGTTGTCATGAAAAATAATTATAATCTAACTAACCATCACGCTGTTTCCCCGCAGAGAGGACGAACTGCCAACCAACTCGGTCTTGGCACACACTCCTTGCCTCATTCACATTCATACATCGTCTCATACATACTCTTCTATTATTCTGACTCCTGACTAAAGTATCTAATTAACTTGATAGTGCCATGTCTTCCGCGGGCGTCCCTGACTTCTTCTATCTTACACATTTGCATCATATATTATCCTTACTCGCTACATATTTGATATACATGCCCAAACCATCTAAGCGTCCCTATCTTAACCTTACTCTTTACGCTTACATCAGCCTTGCAATATTTGCAGATCTCCACATTTCTCACACGATAATTAGTTTATCGCACATACGCCTCAGGGATCTGATTTCCACAGCATTCAGTCTACTTTATCCCTTCCTCTGCCAGTTCATCAGGGTAGGTACCAGCACTCAATTATGTACTGCTAGCTTCGCTTCTTTGGACAATTTTTTTGCTAGCGCCAAGTGCGTTTAGTCCTCCATTAATGGAGTTACCTTCATTTACCCTTATTTCAATATCTCTGTCAGCCTACCTATCTCTCTTATTCTTGGTAGATTCCATTGTTATGATTTAATTGAAACGAATTTAAATCCTCTATTAAATAATATATGTGTAATCAATTAAAAGAGGGAAAAAGAATAAATTAGTGTTATTTAAATAAATATTACATGTTGGAGTGGAAATAGCATTAACATACAAACAGATAAAATAAAGACAACGCAGAAAAAATACAGCTTGTGTTAACAACAATATTGGATCATTGCAGACAATATTAACGACCCTCAAACAAAAATTTGAAAGAGATAGGTTAGAAAAAGATTAGGGCGTCCAATTTATTCTGTTAATGTTATGATGTCATTATTAATTTCATTGTTTTTCTTTTATTGGTTTAACAAAGTCTTTGTTCATTTATTTTAATTTTATCAAGCATTAATTTTATCAGTCCGATGAGTTCAAATTTTGAGATAGTGAGTTACGTTAAGCATTCTGTTAGTCCTTAGGACAACTGTTTACTTTGCCCTGTAGATGGGCAATGCAAGGATATCTGAATCGTTAGATCAAGAATGAAAAGGAAGCGGAACGCAGCTAATTTTCCCAAAAAACCTAACGGTATTACATTTAAATCCATGGTTGAAATAGATTTCCAAGGTTTTCCGTCACTATGGGATAATTTTTATGTCCATTTGCGTATTTTTGAGAATCGCTTTTATGCCTCATCAAGGAATTTCGCATGTCGTATCCGTGGTGAATCCAATTCTTTTTTTTGGGATTTAGACTGTGTTCATGGAAATTTCCATAACGTTTTGACGCTTTAATAATTGATTTCGGTTTGCAAATGAAACGATTGTCTTCTCTAAAAGTACAAGGATAGTTGTAGTTAATCCCGTTTCCCGTATCTAGGAAAATTTCAGCATCTTGAAGGAGATTCCTTAATGTCACAAAATCAGAAACATCAACATTGAGGATGTCTCTCGATTTGATTGCATTATTTGCGTGATTTTTATGAACTGCGTTTTGGCGAAAATCTTCGAAATTTTGCTTCACCATATCCGCTTTGAGTTGGTCCATAAATGCCTGGTTTGGAGGCTTATTAAAGATGCTCAGATTGATGATGTCTGCGTTTGTTTCTGGAATGATGAAGATATTTTTCGGCACAGTTTTGTGGATATGTCCATCAAGAGAGAGTCTTTTAAAATTTAAAGGATTTCCACCAAGAGTGTTTTGATGAATTTCTTTCTCCTCTTCTTCCCGTCTGATGGCGTCTTCGAGATCCATGGCTAGGTTTTCTTCACTATCAATTATTTGGTGGAAAAAAGCGTGATCTTTAGCAGCTTCAACCTTACTCGCTCCTTTCAGTAATGCTTTGTCGATATATACTTCTGAATTATCTTGGCCACCAGTTGTTTTACCTTTTAGTTTAATTTCTTTCTCTTCTTCTTCTAGTCTGATAGCTTCTTCAAGTTCAATCGAGAGATTTTCATCACTATCAATTGGTTGGTGAAAAAACCCGTCATCATTCGTTGTTGCTTTTGCATCTATAGATTTAACATTACTTCGTGCTTTTATTAATCCTTTATCAACATTTACTTCACTGCGAGGTTTTCCAACAATTCCATCTTGTTTATCACTTCCTACTGCTTCAGTATTGCTTGTTGCTTTCAATAATGATTCATCGACATATACATCTGCATTAGCTTCACCGCCAGATTTCGTAACAACTCCGTTTTCTTCCATTTCTTTCTCCTCTTCTTCCCGTTTGATGGCTTCTTCAATATCCGTGACGAGGTTTTTGTCACTATCAATTGGTTGGTGGAAAAAACTATCATCTGTAGCAGTTTCAACCTTACTTGCTCCTTTTAATAATGTTTCATCGACGTATACTTCTTCACCACCATGTTTTTCACCCACTCCTTTTTGCTTAACTTCTTTCTCGTCTTCTTCTAGTCTGATAGCCTCTTCAAGTTCAATGGAGAGGTTTTCGTCACTATCAATCGGTTGGTGGAAAAAACCGTCTTCTACTTCAGTTTTAACATTACTTCGTCCTTTTATTAATGTTTTATTAACATCTATATCTGCATTATTTACTTCACTGCCAGATTTTCCGCCTATTCCGTCTTGTTTGTCATCTGCTACTTCTTCAGTATTATTTGCTGATTTCAATAATGATTCATCGACATATACTTCTGAATTAGCTTCACCACCAGATTTTGCAATAACTCCGTTTTGTTTAATTTCTTTTTCCTTTTCTTCTAGTCTTATAGCTTCTTCAAGTTCAATGGAAAGGTTTTCGTCACTATCAATCGGTTGGTGGAAAAAACCATCATCATTAATTGTTGCTTTCGGGAATATTTCTTCGTTTAAAACTTCATCATTAGTGGCCTTTAGAGATACTTGAGCATCTGAACTTAAATTATTTCCTGCCGGTGGTTTAGCATTACTTTCTGCATTTGTTTCACTTGCTACTTTTGGTGAGACTTCTAATTCAGAAAGTTCATTATTTGCTGCCTTTGTCAAAACTTCTGAATCATGCTTTTCATCACTGTTTACCTTTGGTATTGGTCCGGCGCTAGAACTTGTACCATTTGCTGCTTTTTCTGAAGCCCCAACATTTGCTAATGCGTCGTTTGCTGAATCGCCAATATTTTCTGAAATACCATCGTTTGCTGTCACTGATACATCACGAAGATATCTCGCAACTACATCATTGCCCTTACTTAATGCGTTCAGCAGAGATGTCTCCCGTTTTATTCTCAGAACGCTACCATTGATCTGAAAAAATAAAAAAATAATTTTATTAATATTTATTACTAAATGGAACTTTTATTAATTCTTTCTTTTACACCACTGAATTTCTTGTCAAGCAGTTTCAGAACTGCTTAAGTCATGCTACAAGGCTACGAAGCATTAATATTTTGAAGACAAGGTACAACGTAACTATAATTTACGAAAAAAGCTATTTTTATTTGCATACATCAACGCCCAGAAATAATAAAAAAATGCAGTTTGAATCCAATTATTGACCTCCGTGGCAAAGTGGTAAGCCTCTGAACTTAAAGGGCACGGTATCAAACTCCGGTAATGCTGAATGAAAAACATAACAGTGAAAGAGAATTTCTTTTACATTTTGGATATATGCACTGAATTTCAGCCTGATATTAAATTAATTCCGTATGGAAGCGTTCTTTGATATAGCTTTCGCCATGATTTTTGACTAGATTTGAATGGCCAGAAACGTTCAAAGCTTCTTCTTCACTTCTCCTTCTCTTGTCTGGCAACATCCCACAAATTAGGGATGGATTACCACACTAACTTAGCACTGAAATAACGTCTTTTTTGGGTTGGTAACAGTTATCCAAACCGATCGATTACGGAGCAACATTTAGTAGATCTCAATAATTAGTTACATGATGAATGAATCATTATCCTGGTGGATTGTCGGTCGTAAATTAATTTTGCAAAATTAACCATATATTTACCATTTTTATTGACATAATTATATTTCATAATGTTTTCCCTTAGAATGTGTGCTTCGATTTTGTTGTATTTCTTCATTCTTACATTGGATGATACATTTTGAATGTTATTTCAACCACCATGTTAGGGATTTAGCAATGCCCCTGCGTTATGGCGGGTGAAGTTTACACATTGAAGATTTTCATAATATTCGTAATAATTAGTAAATTATTCAATTCCGATTTAGTTAATATTTTTAAATAATTAATTAAACGTTGATATGTATTATATATTATAAGAATTAAGTCAATTGAGGAATGCGAGAGATGTGTGGAGGGAGATTAGGGGGTTAGAGTGTAGATTGTATGAGTGTTGTAATTGAAACTTTTTGAAGGTGAAAGCAAACATAATTTTAAAGCAAGTTGTTTCACTTCAATCAGTCTTCGTTTTGGTTGCAATATTCTATCAATTTCGTGTGTCCCTGTGTCCCTGTGTCCCTGATCCATTGTTTTATGAATGTTTTAAGAATATTTGTAAGTTATTTAAAGGGGAGTTGTAATTTGTTAAAAAGTTTTATGCCTTAGTAAACGAAATTTCTCTGTCCAAATGTTATCTTCGTTTTAGCTTGTTGGATGTATTTTTGATTGAAGGATGTGGTGATTTTGTTAGGTATGTCCGTTAATAGATCAAGTGAATTATTATTGTGAGTTTAAATAAGTATGGTTTTGGCAGTGAGTACCTAAGTGATATGATATTTAGATTACTGAAAATTTGGTCTGAGCAAGTTCTGACTGGCATTTTGAATAGTATTTTCAATGTGGCTTTTTGCTTATAACTACGGGATTTAAAGTGGGTTCATTTGCAATTCTCCATCCAATTATTGCATGTTCTAATAAAGATTGACAGATGGTCGTGTAGATTCGAATGAGTTAGATTGTATAAAATTGATGCGTTTCTTAAAATGACTGTTGCCATTATTATTTACTATTTCTGAATTGCCAGGTACTACACCACTTTCCTCTAACCTGCCACCTTACCCTCCCTACTACCTTCAACCTCACAACATCCACCAATAATTGGGGATGCTATCATCTCACTGTTTCCACACGGTAGGGAGCAGAAGATTCTCTTGTGCGGTATTCACATTAAAAAAATTATTTTACTTAAGCAACATTAAATTTTTTGAAAATTGCGGTGAAAGAGTCCCGACTAGACTGAAATAAGTGGGGATGGGATGGCGATGGGGTATGAAAAGCTTGACAAGTACGTACCTATTTAATTTTTGGTAAATTCCAATATTTTGTTTTTAAAATATTATTTAAGCAATAAAATTACCTGATTCTGTAGAACTTGTGTTATCATAAATAAACCTAATAATTTTATGCCCAACATGGCAACGTTTTGATCTACGAACTCCTATCAACCGATTCTGCAGAAATCTATACATTTTTCTTTAAAGTTTAAATCTGTTTTTAAATGCAATTTTATATAATGATGAAAGAATAAGAAAATATGTATTGCAGGGTGCAAGTTGATTCATTTTTTCATTTATTACTTTACGAAATTAATCAAATCATTAAACCGATGCAATGCACTGTGATTCGCCTCACACCAACTAGAAGGAATATGAATAAACTTAGTAGCGCTTCCAATAGAAAGAAACAGTAAATTCGTTAAAAAAATCCACTTCGTTTATAAACACAAATTAGTAAAATGTCCATTGCGCCATTTTGCAGAATTAAGTAACCTAACCTAACTCCGTTTTAAAAAATAAAACTTTAAATTACAATTGTTTAGTCATCAAAACTAAATACAGAAACATGTATGATGTTAACAATGACCCGAGTTTTTTTTACCACGACGTTTTTCCCTGTAAAATTTGACAAATGGTAGTATGCATTTTACAAATAAAGCCAACGATAAGTTGTTTAACGATACCGTCATATTACCAGACATACAGTGGGACAAATTCATCGTTTATTGGGGTTATTAATGCACGTAATACCAGAGTTTGAAAGTCTGATAATTAGTTTATGAAATGCCAGATCAATTTACTCGTGTATTATCTTTATCTTATTATATTTTATCTTCTTATTTCCTTATCTAATTATCTTCTTATCTTCGTATCTTCTTATCTTCTTATCTTCTTATCTTCTTATCTTCTTATCATCTTATCTTCTTATCTTCTTATCTTCTTATCTTCTTATCTTCTTATCTTCTTATCTTCTTATCTTCTTATCTTCTTATCTTCTTATCTTCTTATCTTCTTATCTTCTTATCTTCTTATCTTCTTATCTTCTTATCTTCTTATCTTCTTATCTTCTTATCTTCTTATCTTCTTATCTTCTTATCTTCTTATCTTCTTATCTTCTTATCTTCTTATCTTCTTATCTTCTTATCTTCTTATCTTCTTATCTTCTTATCTTCTTATCTTCTTATCTTCTTATCTTCTTATCTTCTTATCTTCTTATCTTCTTATCTTCTTATCTTCTTATCTTCTTATCTTCTTATCTTCTTATCTTCTTATCTTCTTATCTTCTTATCTTCTTATCTTCTTATCTTCTTATCTTCTTATCTTCTTATCTTCTTATCTTCTTATCTTCTTATCTTCTTATCTTCTTATCTTCTTATCTTCTTATCTTCTTATCTTCTTATATTCTTTTCTTCTTTTCTTCTTATCTTCTTATCTTCTTATCTTCTTTTCTTCTTATCTTCTTATCTTCTTATCTACTTATTTTCTTATCTTCTTTTCAGGAGTATACCAACTATGCACGATAATTTTAGTTTTTTTTTTATTTATAGTGCAACTAATTTTTAATTTATATCAGTTTAGCTATCAGGTACTTTCTCGAACAAACCTGCAACGATCTTATTTTGTTATTTTACAGGCACCATATACGAGATATCCGTGAAGGAATTGTTCGTAGCATGGAGGAATTTGCCGAAGAAATAAAGGCTTCAATGATGTTTTTAATAATACAATAAAATATAGTATATTTGAATTTTAAAAGCTCAGTGCAAGAGGTAAAAACGGTTGAAAAGCAGAGATGGGCATACTTCTTTAAATAACTACTTTAAATAACTTTTTTCTGATAATTTATAATTAGACACTTGGCCAAAAATGCGCATAAATAAATGATTTTGCAAAACATTTGTATAAATGCAAACGATTACAAAAAAAAAAAAAAACAAATATTTTTGAAGAAAAAAAATGGACACATTGTTTATCACAAATTTTTATTTCATTGGGTTTAAATAAACCCCGCACACCTAATGAGAAGAAAATGGGTTGGAAAGAAGTTCTTGATTGGTATATTAGAGTTTTTACCGTCTAGCTTGTATGCAACGAATTAGATTGTGCAACGCCAATGGCTATAAACTTGATACAACACTTCACAGTTAGAATAAGAATGAGAAAAAAATTTAATCATTTACTTGATTTTGCGCCCTCTTAGAGTTTTCTAGCATTTCATTTTGTGTCTGTATCCTATCCACTGCTATAATCTTGTAAATACAATGCGCAATACAGCATTATTTTTTATTGCCTGTGCCAATTGATTATACTGGAAAACAAACAGTTGTGTAAAAAAAATAATTTATATTCATTGATTTACCTGAACAATTGTAATTTGACGCTACTTACGTGAAGGTAAATAAAAAAATGTGAAAAAGTGTTGTATAATAAAATATAAATATATTTATATTATGAATCTTCAAATTCATTAGTCAAATAATTTCAATTTACAGAGGATGGAATTGTTTCATAGAATTTGAACAATTCATAAATTTCAATTTTAATTTTCGGGTGCCGTGAAAGTCCAATTCAAGTTATGTTATTATAAATAATAAAATAACTTGAAAACTACTTTCACAGAACTTGAAAATTAACTTTGAAAAATTAACCCGTCCTCCCAAGTTTTGAAATAACGAGAAAACAATATTTTAATGTTTACCATAAATCAAATATTACCATACCTACGCCCGGGGAAACATTCATTGGATAACCAAGACTTCTGCTGTAGTCATCCCAAGTGGTTTGTTGCGTTTGGTGACTTTGCGGGGGTGCTTGTGTTTATGGGGTGAGGATTGCTAGATCTTGACGAAGGATGCTTCTGGCCTCCTACTGTGCGATAGGCTGGATTTGGAGAGACTGGTTGAAGGATATATTTTTACCCCTCCAGCGGGACTCTCTCGGTCCATCGACTTGCGCCGCAGTGAGAAAGATGAATCCAATCGTCCGTCACTCCTGAACATACTGATCCACATATTCTTACCCATCCCTCATACCTTTTTCCTTCCCTGATCTCCTTGCTTTCTTTGAAAAAAACCACCATACACTATCCTCAAAGATGACATAGGCCCTGAGGGAAATGATTTTCCTCGGGGCCTCCTGATCCTTCCACCCATCCACGAACCGAAGGTTTTTAACCATCGATTCCTGAATATATTTTGAGTTAAAAAAACGAAGTTATTTTGCTGTCCAATGATATTTTCTCATTTAAAATCACGCGTCGCCACTGATCACTCTGCTACACGTCGCAATGAATCACGTGGTAAGAGCTCTATCTCGTCTGTATAGTGCTGCTGGAACGAAACGGAGTGCATATAACGTGACCCGCTTGACAGTGCCCAACTACCCAGAGGTGGCGTGTGAGGAAATTTTTATTTTATTTAAAATTAAAAATGACATATATATTTTAAAATTCTTCGAGTCCGTGGTGATACGTGGTATACGCCTGTGGTTTTGCACAACAAATAATGAAACCATCACCAAAAGATATGACACTTGCTTTGTTAATTAATTAGTTGGATGAATTAATTAATAATCTGAACTGGAATTGTTTGTAAAATTTTACGTAGAGCTGCAAAAGTTTTTCAATAAGTCAGAATAGTGAATTTGATGATCGATATGTTGTTTGAACTGTAGAGTCACAAACCACGTAGCGCATTCCCGGTTTCTTGATCCATATTTACGTAAAGATTTGCTGTACCAGGGCAGATGTGTAAATTGTGTTAATTATGTGTTTATTTATGCATGCGTGACACAAATAAAACAATTAATCACCGTGAGGCTCACATTATCAAAAAAAAAACTTCTAATTTATCAAAAATGAATAAATAAAATATTAGTCCAAGAGTCGTGCCCTTTGTTATTCCAAACTTCTATGTTAAAAATGTCACTGAAGAGATAAATATAAGTGTTTTGTGAACGCGTGTTCCAAAAGTAATATAAATTTAAATGGATAAAAAATTTTCAAATACATTTTTTTCTTATCTCCAAAGGTTTAGTTGTGCTGGCAGCAGTCTGCCAAAGGTAGAAAATTAAATTATGGTTTATTAGGTCACAATAATAATCGCATTTTAGAAAAGGCTTCGCCGCTTATTGTGACTTTATATAATTATGATTCCAGTTACAAGCGTCAGCAAAAAAGTGATAGAAGAGGTATTTTTATGCATAGTTAATTAATATTTCGACAGCAACCATAACCAAAGATGAATGAAAATTATTTTTTTTTTTCTTAAGAGAAAAAAACTTTGATTAAAAAAATTTAAAATCTGTAAACTGTTGTAGCGATAAATGAACTATGGTATTATGAATTTTCCAGGATTACAGTAATATGTCATACTTTCGATCATGATCTATTTTAAATTGCCATTAACATGTATATGACAATACCACGTTTGTTTATACACGTACATTTAGAAAAGAAATTTCAAAAAAGATTTTTAACGAGACAGACAGAAATAGATAAAGTGTAAGGGAGAAAAAAAGATACACAATGCTTCCTTAGCATGATAAAAAACTTTGTAATGTAGAAAGCAGCCAGTCATAAAAAACTGAAACTTTTGTTATATCAAACCACCCCGTAGAACCACCGTTCTCAGTAATTCATGCAACGCAAACATTTGCTGTGTAATACTGTTAGCTCTGTGAATATCGAAGCTGCGAAAGCGCGGGAACTTTTGAAACAATTCCAAAAAAAATTATATCTCTTCAAATAGGCCACATTTTGGCAAAAAATTATATCTCTTCAAATAGGCTACAATTTGTAAAACGAATCTTTACTGAGCCATTAAAAGGCCACCATATTGAACCGGACACAGAACGTATAAACAAATTTACAAAAGGATGAAATGCAAGCGTTCGAGTTTAGATATGACTTCGCTAAGCTCAGTCAAACATCAGTCAGTCATCATTCATAAGTTTTCACTTGTCTACTATGTGAACCATAGTAGTTTAGTTTAGCCAATGTTTTGCTGTCTAACATTTTTTTTGTTGATTTACAATAATAGAGAGAGCGAGAGAGAGAAAGAAAAACAAACGTGTTTGAAAAAAAGACATGCTTAAATAACATACATTTGTTTGCTTTCCAAACAAAACCCTTTTTGAGTGAAACTGTTGAAAATACACATACAGAAAATTCGAAATTGTTCATTAAAACTACCCGAACGCTCCACCACTAAAGAGATATAGCAGTAGAAGTATAATGTAGACTTTTCCATCTGCCTAATTTTTGATAACATTGATATATTTTTTCCATTTTCCGAAAAGAAAAAAACCGAAAATTGAATTACAAAAACCTGCTTAACTCAATTTTTTTTTTTTTAAATACTGACCACGTGAACAAGCCTGTGTTAACCTTCAAAGCTACTTAATATACCATAATTACAAATTTACTCCATAAAAACCATAAATTCCATTCATCCGTTTTACTAAATAGATTCCTATACGCCCGTTGAACGTTGGTGTGGTAAAGCCAGCCTCAAGCATGATTTAAGACCGTTCAACCCAAGAAACGTCTTGGAAATAAGTCATGTTTTTCACTACTCAACTTCACGCGCCGCATAATATTTAACACCACGTTCTTTAGTAAGGCTGCATGAAGATAAACTAGATCAAAATAAGGAAAAGTAAACATGAACATGAAGAAATCACGATGTAACACAAATGCAACAACAATGAATATGTGGATAGTAAAATTAACAAACCTGAAAATGAAGTCTACAAGCATGAGGATTAGGAAATCAACAAATATAAATATGGGAAAATCATGATTCAACATCTTACAGTCCGCATTGCTACCGGAATCCCTAGTGAGGGCAATGCATTTTAATAGTTAAAATAAAAAATAAATTGAAAAAGAAAATGACCTGTCGGGGTCTAGAAGTCCAGAGGTATAATTTAAATTGGTGACTCCAGTTTTATTTCAAGTCAATATTGATAACATTTCCAGTGCATTTAAGGACAAATAAATAAATGAACGTTATTTTAGAATTTGTTTAGTTTTGCGTGAAAGTCAATTTTAACGCATTTAGCTGGTTAATATAATCATGAAAACGGTGAAATTTTAATTTATTTTGAATACCCGTGAAAAAATGAAAATATTTCAATTTTATGCTCAGATCGGTCAAGTCTGATCCGTTAAAACAATGATAATAGAAGCAACGAGAGAGGCCATGAACCATTAAGAGTACACAGCAAAAGTATCGCAATGTTCATTCACCTACTCAACTGCTATTCGTATATACGCAAAACGGCGTCTCGCCTTTACTTCTATGTACACTAAACACCGGAGGTAACGGGTTCAAATCCCGGCATGCGCATGTAAACTGTAATCGATTAATTTGGGTTATTTCTAAATTTGTTCTATTAAAATAATATATACTATATTTGCCGCACTTTTCAGAGTGGAAGTCCATGTGTAAGACCACCATTTACAATTGAAATTTTGCTTTTTTTAATTTTTTTTTATTGTACGACAGACAGGTAAGTCCAATTATGGTACAATTTTATTAAAACTAACAATACATGTACATATTTTTTTTTAAACATGGTATAGTGATATTAAACACATCTATATCCGCTGGTAGGGCATTTAGCAAGGACATACCTCTTGTCATATAATGGCTTTGGCGGAGTTTTATCAATGAACAGATCGGATTTACCAGTCTTTTTCTTTCGTATGGTGGGGGGGGGGTCAGAGGGGGACATCCAGGTCTGCGAGCCAGTCTAGGGCCTCATCAATCCCGCCGGGGAATGATTGGAGCGGGCATTCGTTGATCACATGTTCGGTGGTCTGCACCGCACCACATTCACACATCGCCGACTCTTTAAGGCCCCATCAGAGACCAGAGACACAAACAGGACATTTAAAGTACATTCTTGTAGTTAGTTGAAAATAAATTTACATACAAATATAAATGTCCCTAGACTAATGTGTCTGCAGCATTAACATTTGCACATTCACTGAAGGAACACAACAATATCAGTATTTATTTAGACTAAGCTTAAAATTATAAAATTACAAGACATAATTATTTTTTTAAATATGTTTAAATTATGCATATAATACAAAATATCAAATCATCAAAAATCAACAAACTATATTCGTTTTTTTTTTTAGGTACAGAAATTGTGGAGATATCCCTTGAAACAAGTTATATTATTTAGGAAAATATCTATGCAAGTATGTGTTTTAGCAATATCATTGTATGATCGAGACATTCTAGACATAGGATTAAAATAACCAGTGTTATTGGCAAAAATTTCGGTCCAAAATATGTTAAGGTTTCTAGTGAATTTGGGCCTGGATTTGATGGACTATGTTACTATCTACATGATTATTCTCAATTTTGTAAACCATTAGGAGGTCATTTCATGTGGACACAACGGCTATGGGAGCACCTTAATATATAAATATCTATATATAATTTACTCATGAGGTAATTAGAAAATAATATGGTAAAGTAAATCGGAGTATGAAGACAAGACCTTTTTTTAAAGCTAATAAATAATACAAGTTAATAACTAGCAAATAGGTCTGAAATTAGTTGGCTTTTGAAACTCACAAAGTTATTAACACCATTATATCAATAAGTTTACAGTATTTGTTTGCAAGGTGATGAATTCTTGGAATTGGTGAATACATAGAGTAGTTAGTATTGAGGTTTTTGTTACATTTAAAAATGTCTTTACTTCGAGTTTGTCTGGCAGGTACATTTATATAAATTAATTCCAATACTTCAGGGCTGTCAATGAGAGATTTGATAATTTTGAATCAAAATAATATATCAGTTAGAACTCTTCTATCCGATAGTTTGAGAAGTCTGGTTTCGGTACGTAAGTTATTACAATTTATAAATTCGATGGAAATATTCATTTTAAAATTGATGTACCGAAGAAATTTATTTTGTACCTTTTCTAAGGCTTGAGAATGGACTTTGTAGAACGGTGACCATACTTTTGAATTATTATGTTGACTTCACAGAACTACTAGTCTTAAAATGTCATTGTCAAAAAATAAATTATACCTACGCCAAATTGTCAAAAAAATGTTTTTATTTTTATTTCATTGGGTGTAAACTTTCTACGTTTTATAAACCTATTAAACTGAACAATGCGATTTCTATCGCATTTCACCAATAAACCCCACATTTAAAATTTACCCGCAAATGTGTTAAGAATCCGCATTTATTAAAATTAATGTGTGTTTTTATAGTAATGTAATTTACAAACGTCATTTTCACGTCGATTTGTGGCTTTTTTATGGGTTAATGGAGTCGCCGATAAATTTTGCTAGTTTTTACATTAGTTTAAAGTAAGCGACTATGGAGGTGAAACGGAAAAATTTTAAACTCATATTATATTTGATACTTTCGAATATAATATGTGAAAGCCAGTGTATTGTAAGTTTACTATTTTTTTGTATAAATAAGATATGTTTCTCATTATCGCAACTACTGGTTTAGTTTTAATGATTTTTCTGCACGTAAGTAGATTTTTTATAATGAACAGGAAATGGGCTAACGGGCTGATTGTGATCAAATAAAAAAAAATTATAGTGATTTTTTTTAATTTTTTAATTTTTTTTTATTTTTTAATTTATTTTTATTTTTATAATGAACAGGAAAAGGGCTAACGGGCTGATTGTGATCAAATAAAAAAAATTATAGTGATTTTTTTGAAAATATCGCTAATTCGTGATGGTCTCCGTGGTTGAGTTGTTATGATCTTTGCTACGAATCAAGAGGTCCGGTTTCAAATCCCGACGTGCGCAAGTAATTATTATTTGATAAATCTGTGTTTTTTCACAACTTATTAATTAAAAGCAGAAAACTAGTGAATCAATGAGCGTGGTGGTATTATGATGTTTATTTTAATGGTTCGCCATTTATATATTGGGTGATTGAGAAAAAACCTTCAATCATGTTTTGTCGGTAGTGAAAAATATCACGTGGTACGAGTTTGAGTGCGGTACAAGAGTCCCAGCTGCTCTCAACCGTCAGTGGCCAGTAATACTAAGGCATCCCTGATTGGGGTATGTTTCAAGGCTGTAGGTAGTGGTAATGGGAATGAAAATGTGGAAGAGGAAGATGGGGTAATACCTGTCTTTCAAATCTGGTCGCCAATCATGGCTAAAGCCATTTTAAGCAACATTTCAATTATGAATGGTTGCCTTACAGCAGGGCGATACTGAGAGTATCTTACACTCTGGAACGTGCCCCAAATATACTTTAAAAAATTTGAAATATTATAAATTAATCAAATAAAGTTTACTTGCGCACGCTGGGATTTGAACCCTTGACCTCCAGTTTGCTTATCGAAATCTACAAATATGTCAAATTTTGCAACATTTTGCATCAATTTACCCTGAACAATTATAGGCAATTGGAATCCAGAAAAACCTCATTAATATTGATGGAGACGTTGACGGGGTTAATAGTTACCTAAGGGCTACACCAAAACTAAACGTTGAAAACCACATTAATTTCACTAATTATTATACAGAAATATATATATACTTCTACATGCAATAAACACTTGTCACAAACAAAAACATCCATCACATTCCATTTACAAATTTTTTTGTAAATGGAATTCGAATTTAATACTGAGTCGATTAACCGGCGATCCTATTATCAGTGAGCAGCATTTTATCATTATTTCCTTTTTTCTTCGATTGAAAGAATAATATATTTCATATTTAATGGAAAAAAACTGGCTGGTAAACAATAAAAAATACATTATTTTATTACTGCGAATAATTTTATTACGTTTAATAAAATATTATAACGAAGAAAATTGTTTTTCTGTCAATTCGTCACATAAACTGTATAATTTACATTTTCAGCTTTATATTTAAAGATCGCGGGCTCTACCCCCGGCTTGCGCAAATTATATTTAATGATCGCGGGCTCTACCCCCGGCTTGCGCAAATTATATTTAAAGATCGCGGGCTCTACCCCCGGCTTGCGCAAATTATTTTTTTACGACACGTCACAGAAGTCCCAACCATTCCTATCCATATGGAGCCAGTAAGACTATGACACCAATTGGGGTATGTTGTGAGGCTGGAGGTAGTGGGGAAGGGAAGGAAAAAGAAGGTAGAAACACGGATAAAGCCATTTCAAGCAACGTTTCAATTGTGAATGGAAGTCATGAACCAGGGCGATACTGCAAACGTGAAACAACCTAGAACCTCCATGGTCAAGGAGTAAGGCTCGAGATGACTAATCCATAGGCCGCGAGTTCAATTATTTTTTTTTTAAATTAATTTGCGTTGCTTCAGAATTATTAATTCAGCAAAAAAAATATTAAGGCGATGCACTACGTCGTGTAATATTTTAAATTGAGCCGCTATCAATAACAACCCTTACGCAGATGGCGATAAGGCTTAAATTCCCGCTTAACACCATCCGCCTGTTTTGATTTATGCATGAAAAAAACATGGCCAAAACGTGCTTTTTATTTTATTTTCTGGATGTTCAGGCATAAATATTTATTTTTTTTCCGATCATTTTATAGATAACGTAATTTTCCACATTATACAATAAAATCATAACCGAAAATGGGTTCATAAGTAGGAGAATTTTAACTTTAAAGCAGTTTTCATAGGCCTTATACATTATTTTTTTCTGGGCTTATAAAAAGACTTATTACTTGATACTCGACTATTTTAAAGGCCAAGATGTATTCTACTGGCAGTATTTAATTAAAGCATCTGAAACATTTCTAGGCGACAAAATTTTCAAACCAAAAACACATGATTTTGCATTACTACGTATGGCATCGCATAAGTATATTTTCGGCACTTTCATGGTAGACTGTATCACCCTGGTGAAGGAGCACCACTCAGAATCAGAATGCCTTGAAATGGTTTTAGCTATGTTCGGTTACCATATCTGAATAGCCAGGTACTTCAGTAGACCTCCTACAATATAATCATGATGCAATAGTCTCACTGACTCCGGGCAGTTAAGGTTCTTATGGGAGATAAATTTACAGTTGCGGCTCGTGTCTTTTGGTAAATCTATAGTGCTAATATTACAAAAAAATGCCATTATTGATGTTTTTGTAGCTGAACACAATTTTTTATATGAAGATTTTCAAGAAATCCGTGCGGACAAAATGAAATTTCCTGAAAATCTTCTTACGAAAAATGGAATTTTCGAAAAAAAAAAAAATCGTTTTCAACTACAACAACATCAACAATGCCATTTTTCGTAATATTAGCACTTAAGAATACCCAAAAGTCACGAGCCGTCATAAAAGCTACTAGGGGTTACGCTTTGACTTTGCAAAAAAAAAGAATTTTGAAGATGTTTGGTCGTTAAAATTTAAAATATAGATATATCTGCAAATGCTGTTTTGTTTTTCCCGCCGGTTATAATAAACAAACTGTAACTATCTAATCTTTAATTGATTTTAGGGAAACGATGAATTACCATCGATCGACAATATCCAAGAAAATTTAGCAAGGAGTCCAGACCCATTCCAATCTTACGAACCGTGTCTAGGAGGAATTTGTGAAAAAGTAATGTTTATTATTAATCCATTTCAGGCGACTCAATGACTAGAGGCAGTTTAAAAACATAAAGATGCATCAATACAAGCCATCGATTACCTAAAAAAAAATCATAACATCAAATGAAAAGACCCAAACAATTATTCAAATTACCAAATTACACAAATATCAAGATAAAATTTTATTCCAGAGCCACTCTTTTTTCAATTCAATCAAACTCAACAACAAATAGTAGCTTTCCTAAACTAACGTCCTGAAAAAATGTTATGCGCTTTTGGAAACAAGCCTCCAAATTTTGACGACCTCAGTCGACTCACGACTCAAGTCGCGGGTTCAAATCCCGGCGTGCGCAAGTAAATTATACTTCACATTTTATTCATTTTTAATAATATACAGTAATATACTGCGGCACATTCCAGAATGAGACACTCTCAGTATCGCCCTGGTGTAAGACCACCATTCAGAATTGTAACGTTGCTTGAATGGCTTTAGCTGTGTTTGGTGACTAGATCTGAATAGCCAGCTACTTCCCCATCTTCCTCTTTCCCATCTTCTTCCCCTCCCACTACCTTCAGATTCATAACATACCCCGATTGGGGATGCCATAGTCTCACTGGCTCCAGACTGTTGGGAGCAGTCGGGACTCTTGTGCGGTATTTACGTTAAAAAAATATGTTAAAAAGCCACGGTAATAAGCATAATCTGCTCATGCTTCTTACATATTTAATATGTACCTACGCATGTTTTTTAGAACAACTTCACACAGGAGGCACTGAGAAAAATATTTTACTTCATGCCTATGTCATTTTTGAGGATGCTGTGTGATGTATCTTCTTAAAGAACAGAAAGAGGTGAATTTCTGGAAAGAAGGAAAGTCCGAGGGATGGGTAGTAATCTGGAGCTCATTGAGTCCAGGGCTGACCCCACCCACTGCGGTGAGAGTCCGGCTGGAGAGGTCAAAGGGTCTTCCTCAATTGATCTCAGATGGTAAGCACAGCCATTCTCCGTCAAGACCCGGGCACACCTCTCAGCCCATTAATCATCTAATATGTGAATGTTTATGGTGACAGTATTTTTTTATCTTTCGTTTGTAGTGACTTCAATAATTTATAAACCACTATGTTACTTTTGTGTCTTATTTATAGAAAACAAATGCGTTCATTCCATCGGCATTTGAAAACCTACCAGGAGATTTATATTCGGACCTAAATAGGTTCCTTGCTGAACGCCAATCAGTGAACACTCCAAACGACCAACTCGATGGCGTTAATAACCCAGAACAACCAGGTAATTACAATCTTGCTGAATTTAAACCAGAATATTATCAAAAACTTAAAACAACTTTTGCCAATGGACATAATTAAGAACATATTCCATTTTATAATCCAGATACTGACCCAAAAGAAAAACTCAACTATGCAGATTTTGATTTAAAACCAAAATACAATATTGAGAATGATAACCATGTTCCAGAACAAAGATCAGTAACTGAAAAACATTCGGCAATAACCGATCTGCCTGAAGTTCGAAGAAAATCGAGTCCATCAAATTATTATGGTAATCGATCGGGACAGAGTTCTCCCGGTTCGATTAATGCTCACAGAGGTTATAATTCTGGTAAATCTGATTATCAAAATGACCAAGATTCGTTCAATTTTCGAGAAAGTAAAAACGACCATCCAGAAGAATTTTTAGATGATTCGGGTCATTCAGATTTGTACGATGTTCGGGACGAGGAAGATCACCTGGATGTATTTGATGTTCGATCGCACTCAGGAAAATATGTAACTATGTTTAAAATATTACTACACTAATCGTAATCATAATTAGAATATCAACACCATTCAAAATCCTCAATCCATTATATAACCTTTTGCAACGCATTGGTCAGATATAAATTGGGTTATAAGGGAGTGTTTTCTGTAACCCACACTAATTATAAGTTAAAATTCAAGTTCTGTGAAAGTTTTTTTAATAGTTCTGTTTATTTTTCATCATGGGCCGGTTGTTTCACAGAACGTGGACGATAACCAGATTTGAATAGGACTTTCGCAGAACTTGAATATTAACGACGAGTTGTTTCAGAGAATTTGAAAAATTCATCAAATTTCACAGTTGATTTTCAAGGTCTGTGAAAGTTCTATTCAATAAACCGTGTTAACTTTGACATTTGATAAATTGTTCTATTTCTTTGAAGCAACCCGTCACGAGACTATTATCAAACATGAACTAATTAGTTTGTATAATATACGTTTATATAATAAATTAAAATTCCTAATAGACGCCTTTTGTGACGTCATATTAATTATTAATTGAATTAATTATTGAAGATAATACTAGCGATTCGCAAATGAAAATTTAAAACAGAAAAATCTGAAAAAATAAGGGCGCATCTGGGACTTTCCGGGACGGTGCTCTGCCAACTGCGCTAATCCGTCCTTATTTACTTCGGTCATATTTAACTGTATCATACTTCAAATAATAACTACCAACGTTATCTCATTATTAATAACTGTATTAACTTTAATTTTATTCATTAACTTCTTATTTAACACGTATTTTTATTCACAACTCGAACAAAATTCAATCTAGATAGTGTCTTGATTACATTTATCCTATTTTATTATGCGACATCTATTGACTTTTCTGCAAGTCTAGGTTGGATATATTTTTTTTTATAGTAACTCAATGAGTAAAACCTCAATTTATAATATTTAACTATTGAACTATTATACTAACTATTTTGATTGAGTGAATGCCACTATATTCAGTCATCTGTACAGTTTCGCATATTTTAAAAAGGAAATTAACAACAAGTCATGGATAATAGTCCCGCTATTACAAATTTTATTTAATCATTCTATATCTTATATTTTCACTGTTCTCTTTTTATTATTTTTCTTATTTCTCTTTATTGTGTCTCATTATATAGAATTGTTTTTCACAGCTTAATCATAAAATATACATCCTGTGAACATTTGTACACAGAAATCAATACTTACTCACCTCCACTGTGAGCTGTTGACATTTTAAATTTCAATTTTATGTTTACCCAGCTGACTTTTCTCTACTTTGTATGAATATAATATCGATGTATTATCGTTATTTACTTTCGGGAGAAATTTTCTAAATGATAGTGAAAATCTTATCAAACTCCTTTGCATAGTTCAGAAGAACTAAGCGCACAAACAGGAGACGCGAATAGTGACTTTGTTTTATAATATTGAGAGATTCCAATGTGTTGTCACGATTCCGAATTCACTAAAAGTTTATCAGTAAATGGTCTGTAATTCCGTTTTTACTTCAATATGATCTGGGATGTTCTAGGATGTTCCCGAACATTCCATACTATTACCGAACATTCTAAAACATTCCAGAACATTCCGGGATGTTATGTAATGTTGTAGAATGTTCTCGAATGTTCTGAAATCTTCTAATCGGGTGAAACTTCCATCCCTTATATCTTCAACAGCACTCCCTTCAGGTAAAACGGGATCCTTCTTCGTGGATGGGGGATAGAGGGCGACCACACCATATAACTCCCTTGATCGTACCGGGACTTATTTCTGAGTTTTAACGGCCCGCACATTATACACTTTCTTTTATAATACATATTTTTTTATATCAGCCAGGACAATAATTTTTCAATTATTATTGAATAAGGATGAAAATTCCAAAAACATGTTTACAGAGAAGTCGTTTATAAATTTGATCACGTATTTTGATAGGAAATAATTTCTTTAATAAAGTTCATCAAATTTCAAAGGTGATTGTAAAGTTACGTAAGTTCTATAATTACATAATTATTTTACAAAATCGAAATAATAACAGAACTTAAAGATAACTTTCACGGAGCTTGAAAATGAATTTTGAAATTCGATGAATTGTTCAAATTTTGTGAAAAAACCCGTCCTTTGTTGTTTATCTTCAACCTAACTAAATAATGATCACGCCATTCTACCCAAAGGAAATTTCATCGAGGTGCCCTCCGATATTCTTTTAATTTGTCTTTTGTTA
This sequence comes from Hesperophylax magnus, assembly GCA_026573805.1. Classification (NCBI taxonomy): domain Eukaryota; kingdom Metazoa; phylum Arthropoda; class Insecta; order Trichoptera; family Limnephilidae; genus Hesperophylax; species Hesperophylax magnus. The sequence goes on from JAIUSX010000028.1 coordinate 9,619,992, forward strand.
CTAAAGTTACTCGTTCAATTTACATTCCAGGATCGGATGAAGTCAAATAAAAAAATAGTTCCACCGATATCAAGAAGACGTCTTTCTCATAGAAAATATTCCACAAACGCAAATCCTAGAAAATCGGAGGAAAATCATTTTAATTCAATGGAAGATACCCCTTACAAACGACACTCCAAAAATGTGGACAACCTTGGAAAATCAAAACATAGACGTCCATCAAATGATTATGACTATTTTAAAGAACCGAGACAAGGAACAAACGAATTTCACCATTCATACGAAGAACATGATTCAAATGAATCAAACACAAACAGAAGATATCAACAAGATTATGGCAATCATGATGATTTATACGATACAACAGGGCATGAAAATAAAATATTTCCTGTTCCAAAAAGTTTAAGAAAATATGTAACAGTTCTGGAAAAAGATCCTAATTTATACGCCTCAACATATCATGAAGATGAAATATTTCCCATTCCAAAAAGTTTTAAAAACTATGTAAGAGTTCTCGCGAAACATCCTACCAATAATGATGATTTATTCGATACACATCACGAAGATAAAATATTTCCTATTCAAAAAAGTAACAAAAAATATTTAACAGCTCTGGCCAGTCATCCTGCTTATCACGATGATCATTATGATTTATACGACACACATCACGAACATGAAATATTTCCTGTTCCAAAAAGTAACAAAAAATATATAACAGTTCTGGCCAAAGATCTTACTGATCATGATGACTTCTACGATACAACACATCATGAAGATGAAATTTTTACAATTCCAAAAAGTAATAAAAAATATCTCACAGTTCTAGCCAAACATCCTAATAATAGTCGAAGAAGACCAATTCGTCCACAGAATCTCAGGAATCAAGATTACATAAAAGATTTGTCTCTACCAAGAAGTTATGAAAAGTATTTAAAATTCTTAAGGACAGGAGAAAATCTACCAGGTCACGGATCTGACTTACGTAAATATAAACATTATGATGACGAACCAAATATGATAATGAGGAACCAAAATTTTCCAAAAAATCACTTGGCCAAAATTCTGACTCCGAAGGAGCGAGATTTCAGTCGAACATCGAATAGAATTTTGCAAAATGACAATAATCCTCGTTTTTCTAAAAAATACAGAGACAAACTGAAACGGCTTGAAAGATTATATCCAATCGCTGGCGACTCAATTAGAACTAATGAAAAACATATTCCAGGTCCAGCTGATGATTTGTTTAGCGACGAAATGTTGCCCTCCAAAGTTGTGACAAAAAAACCAAAAACGCACATATCGAAAAATTATGCCAATTATCTCAAGAAATTGTCACAGGAGTATCCAGATTATTCGCAAGAAAAATACGACATCAAAAGAATAATTAGTAAATTAGTTGACAATCCGGATCCAGAAAAACATGATGATGGTTTGATTGAAATTTCAAATAATGCAAAAGTGTTTGAAAACAAGTTTTCTGATCCTCGCAGAAGACAGAAACCTGATAAAGACACTGGCAGTAGGCCCGTTAATCTATTGCATCTAAGACAAAAGCCTGATAAATATACGGATAAAAAACCTCATCTCAGTGATGAAATATTAGACAGCTTACTGGAAAAATATTTCAGACCAAATGATTCTAAATTGGTTGCTTCACCTGAACAAAGACAAAAAATGAATGACTTGGAAAGTGTATCTCATGAACAACATCTTGGAAAAACATCTGATGACACAGCAGACTCTTTATTAGGTGAACCCGACATAAAAAATCATTATGGAAAGATTGATGATGGTGTTTATGTGGACCCTCATTTCAGCCAAAAGTCAAATGAAAGAACATCTGAAAGAGAAAACCCTAAAAATTTTATTGAACCCTTAACAGATATTAATTTAAATCCTGACTTAAAAAAAAAAGAATCATCTGTGAATCAACAGCTTAATCCAAAATCAGCCAATGTTAATTCATATGATACGTTTGAAGATAAATTGAAAAAAATTTTGGAGTTGTTATATGTTCACCGAAATCAAACAACTAATGAGGTTGAACTAAAAATCTATGAACCCGAAGTTACGGAAAAAAATTTGGAAGGTTTCCAAACTTCTCCTAGCCAAAGACAAAATCCTGCTTCTACAGATTCTCCAAGTGATTCACTCGACCAACCTTTGTTAGATCATAAATCACTACAATTAAATAGTGAAAAAAAATTCAAAGAAAAAATTAATGATGAATCTAAACTTCGAAAAGACTCCGATCATTCAATTAGGGAACCTAAAAAAGAATACGAATCGGGTGGTGAACCTAATATCAAGGATAATTCAGAAGATATAGTGGACGAAATTAAACTAAGAAACCAATCAGGCGATGAACCCAACCTTGGGCAAAAAACTAGAGATTCAATCGATAAATCAAATCTCGGACGCAATTTAAATAATTCTGGCGATCCGATTGATCCAAAAGCATTTGGTGTTAACGAGCCGAAGCTTAAAGAGGAAATTGAATTCGATGATGGCAATGTTACAAATAAGTTACTGGACCCAAATTTGAAACCAGGATTCCAATTAGAAGATTCATTTAACAAACCGAGCGTCAGTCAAAAATATAAGGATTCGAGTAATGAACATAATCAAGGACAATCAGATAATTTACTTGAAGAGCCTAAATCAAAGCACAATGCAGACATTCTTAAAGAGCCCAATAACACAGACAAACCGGTGAATTTAAATTATGATCCCGATTTTCGACACAAATCAAATGATTTAGACGGTGAACCAAATCAAAATCCAAAAAATCAGAATCCTCTCGATGACACAAAATTGAGACTACATGCGAAAATATTACCTGATAGACCTAGTAACACAGAAAAATCAATGGATCCTTTTCATGAACCATACAAATCGAAAGAATTGCTTGAAAATAATTCGAGGGAAAGTGCAGATATTCTTAACAAGCCCAATATGGCAGAAAAATCATTGAATTTAAATGATAAACCAATTATTCGACATAAATCAGATGATTTAAACGATAAATCGAATGAAGGTCGAAAAAATCATAAAATAAAATCTAAAATAAATCTTAATGATACAAAATTGAGACAACATTCGGAAATATTACTCGACAAGCCCAGTAACACAGAAAAATCAATGGATCCATTTTATGATCCACATAAATCAGAAGAATTACTTGAAGATAAATCGAGAGAAAAGGCAGATATTCTTGACGAACCCAACATGACAGAAAAATCACTGAATTTAAATGACAAATCAGAGCATATAATCGATGAACCAAATCAAAATCTAAAAAGTCCTCTAGATGAATCGAAATTGAGGCAACATGCGGAAATATTACTTGGTAAGTCCGGTATCACAGAAAAATCATTGAATTTGAATGACGAATCAGATGATTTAATCGATGAACCAAATCGAAAAAGTCATACTCCTCTAGATGAATCTAAATTGAGGCAACATGCGGAAATATTACTTGGTAAGCCCGGTATCACAGGAAAATCACTGGATCCAATTTTTAAACCCAATGGAACAGCGAATCCTGGCCATACAGCGAATGATTTACTTGTCAAATCTAAAGATATTGAAAAATCGCTGAATCCAAATGACAAAATAGGTGTTAGCCAAAAAGAAAATGAATTACTTGATGACTTAAATATGGCTGACAATAAAAATAATTCAGATATTCGACAAAAAGCAAACCAATTACTTAGAGGTGCCAACGTCACAGAAAAACCAAAAACTTCAAATTACAAAACATTAATTCGAAAAAAAATAATGGATATTCTTGATAAACTGAATCTCAACAAAAAATATCAGAACCCTCCCGGTGAACTAAAGATGAGACAAAATATAAATATATCACTTGATGTACCCAAAACCACAGAAAAATCACAAGGTCCAAATTATAAATCAAGTATGCATAATAAAACTGATGATCTACCTGTCGAACCAAATATGACGGAAAAACCACTGAGTGTAAATCACGAATTAGAAAACCGACAAAAATCCAATGAATCACCTGAAGAATCCAATGTCAAAGAAGAACCACTAAATTTACATAATGATTCAGATATTCGACAAAAATCAAACGATTCACTTGATGAATCCAATGTCAAAGAAAAACCACTGAATTTAAAAAATGAATCAAGTATTCGACAAAAATCAAATGAATCACTTGATGAATCCAATGTCAAAGAAAAACCTCTGAGTTTAAATCGAGAATCAGATAACCGAAAAAAATCTAATGAATCACTCGATGCATCTAATGTCGAAGAAAAACCAGTCAATTTAAATAATGAATCAGATATTCGTCAAAAATCCAATGCATTACTCAATGAATCTAATTTCAAAGAAGAACCTATAAATTTACATAATGAATCAGATATTCCAGAAAAATTAAATGAATCACTTGATGAATCCATTGTCAGAGGAAAACCACTAAATTCAAATCCTGAATCAGACGTTCGGAAAAATTCCAACGAATCGCTCGATGAACCCAATGTCAAAGAAGAGCCATCAAATTCAAATAATGAATCAGATATTCGGCAAAAATCAGTTGATGAATCCAACGTCCCAGCAAAACCACTGAATTCAAATAATGAATCAGATGTTCGACAAAAATTAAACGAATCACTCAATGAATCCAATGTCAATGAAAAACCAATTAATTCAAATAATGAATCAGATATTCGTGAAAAATCCAATGAATCACTCGGCGAACCCAATGTCAAAGAAAAACCACCGATTTCAAATAATGAATTTGATATTCGACAAAAATCAAATGAATCACTCGATGAATCCATTGTCAGAGAAAAACCATTAAATTCAAATCCTGGATCAGATCTTCGACAAAAATCAAACGAATCACTAGTTGAACCCAATGTTACAGAAAAATCAACAAAATCTTTTGATGGGCCGGATGCTAAACCGAAAATCGAAATCACTGGTGAACCCAACGTCAGAAAAATTTTTCCGGTATCTATTTATGAACCACGAGTTGGGCAAAATGGAAATGAGATTCCTGATGAAACCAATCTTTCAGGTGAACCTGTTGAAATACTTGATGAATCCAATAGATACGAATATTCTCCAAAATATGATCATGAATCGAGTATTCGGAAAAAGGGAGATGAATTGCCTGGTCAATCTTATGATGACAGAGAAGAATTTGTGGATGTCAATCCTAATGGTGATCTTAATAATAATCCTTCCGGCCATGCTAATAAGCCCATTGTGGGTGAAAACTTATCAAACGATGTGGATTGTTTGGATACGGTAAAAATTAACTTCAGATATTACCAATTTAACAGTGTTTGAAAATATGACCAGCTCATTTCGTCTCCTTCCTTTGTCCTATTGGTTTCGGTGATCCATCGCTTCAGGCGTTCCTGCCCTGGGCTACTTCAGCGGCCTCTGTCCATCGTAGATCCAGCCTCGCCTCGCACATTCTCTGGAGTGCTTTCCCAAACCTTGCCTGCCTGAATCGGCCATCTATCATTCTCAGTTCATGTCCAAGCCGCCTCATTTGCGGTTCTTCTGTGAATATTAAATTAAAAATTCATAAATATAATTTTTTCAACGTTGTTTTTAATAATTATTACGTATGTATTATATATACATATTTTGTAAAAAGTTTCCACGTTGTGTCTTCTCATTGTTAGTTTTGTTTAAATTAAACAAATACAACGAATGCACTTCATCGTACCAATACACAAAAAAAAGTCAAAATGATTCAATTTTTATTGAAACAATTTTTCTGTTAACTTTTGGTTATACCCTATGTTATATATCATTGAAGAGGAAGATAATACTAACAAATCGAAGATCGAATCGGTAAGACAGAGATACTGGGTTGGATACCTAGTTGTGACCGTTATTTTTTTATGTTCTTCGTCTTGATCTGTGTAGATAAGATTTGTTAGTATTTTATTCATCTTTAATGTTAAAATATTTGTCCATAAGTATTTTTTAAGAGTTGACCGTTTATTGACGACCTTTCACGATACTGCTTCACCATTGACTTTCGTTTCAAATATCGTATGATTTCTGCTTTTTTCTGGTTATAGGAAAATGCCGATGATATTGTGGTTTCAAAAAAACGCTTTTTGGATGCAACCCAAGAATTCTCAAAACACTACATCTCTTTTTTGCAAAGTTTGGCTGAACTTAATCCAGATATTATTGCTGATGAGCCAGAAATCACACCGCTTTCCGAAACACGTGGAGGGGACGAAGCAAAACATAATGACGAAGCTATTGAAATACATGAGCCCCAAACGGCAGACGATATTGCAAGACAAGTAATTAAGTCAATTCATGATATAATTGAAATGAGACTCACAAAAATCAAAGAAGACGAATTGAACTTAGAAATTGATGATAATTTAACGACAAAACCAGTCAAAGTACAAATCACAAAGGTTTCTGAAATACAAAATCCACCCAATTCAGACCAAGAGAGAATAACTAACAAATTAGGAGGAGCTGGAACTTCATACGATTCAGGAGATGGAAGAAAAGCTTATAATTTAGGAGAAGAGAGAATAACAATTTACAATATAGGAGAAAAGAGACAACCTAAAAACAAAGGAACAGAAAAAGATGCTACTGATTTAGGAGAAGAGAAAAATGCCCACATTTTGGCAGAAGAGAAAATAGATAGAATATTGGAACAAAAGAGAAAAACATACAATTTAGGAGAAGAAGAAAAGCTGGCAATGTATGAAGGAGATCATGAATAATCAGACAAGTAGGGAGAATAAAGAATAGATAGCACATTGGAAGAAGAGAGAAAGCATACAATTTAGAAGAAGGGTAAAAACTGAAAATATAGAAGAGTGGGTAGAGAAAAGAACAAACCTTATGTTTTAGAAGACGAAGAAAGCAAACGATTTTACTTTGAAACCACTTGAAAAATCTTTGAATCGAATAAACCCAATGAAAAAAAATACGAGACATAAACCAAAAGACCTGGTGAAGGCATTAATCAACTTGGAAGAGCAAATAACACTGTTCTATTGAGTCGATCAGGCGACCCCAAACTGAGTACTAATAAAAGAAAACGTACCGTAATATTCGATTTACCAACTGTCGGAAGAATAAGTAAATAAAAATTCGAGGTTTTATAATACGAAGGTTTAATTATTGATGCTTTTCATAATACTTCTAACATTTACAAATACTGGATACTACCTACTTGAATAACCACAAATAATTGTCATTTTTACTGAACGCGGTGATGAAGTTACTATGCATACAATTTTATTTTATTATTTCTTGCCTAATAAAAAAAACAAATGTAACACAGAATCTTTCAGATCTTTTATCCATCTTTTTCTATACTTATAAAGAATAGCAAACATTTCGGAGTTACGAACAACCTGCTGATATTTGAGTTTCCCCGTCTACTATTATCATAGAACCCGCGACACCTGCGTGGGAGGGAACCTGCCTGTCCACTTTTGTCCACTCGACTACTAGCAGGACAAAAAAATTATACTGGTAATTGAGTGGCCTGCAGTCCTTTAAAGCTGAAAAAAGCTGTTATTAGTTATAAGAGCACCTCAAGGTTTACACGACGATGGACGAATATCTAATTGAACTCAGTTAACGATTCTTCGGTCAAGCAGAGTGAATTTCGAGGCTATTAACTGCCTTCCCTCCTACCCCTCGACGATTTAAGCGCCCTAACAAGCAACAATCTTTAAAATATATACGCCACTTGGCACCACAACCCTTGCGCCAGCCATTTAAATATTTTGCGACAACTCTGGCGGGACCTTAGTATGAAACCCTTTTTTAAAAAAATTTCACGTTAAAATAAACCATATTTTTTTAAGACAGTTGAAAAATATTTGAAAATTCTGATTAAAATGGTTTTTTCTATAAATTTGTCAAGTAACTTGTAAGCTCATTTATTCACACAGCCACAGCAAAATTAAAGATTAAAAACCTTAAAAATGTTTTCATTAGAGAAACGGGGAAGATTTTTATCGGTAGAAATTATGTATGAGGAGGCTTTAGGCCCCACCGGAGGTAGCGATGAAACTATATGATAAAGAATAACATAAGAAGTGCCTTGGAACGCTGGGCGACTGGGCTAAGTGGAGCATTTATTTTTATTAAAATATTTGTACTTCTAATGTTATACTCTTTATTATAAGGTTGAAACGCTTTTATTGTTGCCAAATATTTAAATATATCTCATGGCCCAAGGGTTGTGATGCAAAGTGGCATTTTTATTGTAAAAATAGACCATTTTCCATTGCTTGTTAGTGCTTGGTCATGAAGCCGGGATGGAGGTCAGATAAGATCATCTAAATTGACTCTGCGCGAACAAAAAATCAATCATAACTCCGCAACGGAAAGGGTTACATTAGTTATTCATGCGTCGTCGTGTAAATCTTGAGGTGTTCTAAAAATAAAGACGAGTATAAAAAAATAAATGATGCTCAGTAAAGAAGGAAAGACGTGTTTACGCAAAAATGTGACCAATCCCAATATTATTTTACATTAAGTGTTATTTGTACGGTATAATTTGACAATGATCCGTTAGTAAATCAATTTTATAAAAAAAAAAACACTACGACCAGCAAAAGATGTATTTTCAAGTATTTATTTTCTATCTTTCTCCTTTATTAAAATACTGTCGATTTAGTTATAAATTATCTTTGATTGTAATAAACATATACTGTCTTCCATCAATTTGCCACAGTGTAAGAGAACTTTTTTAACTGTCTGTTGCACACATCCCATGTTCTACCTAATTCCTTAGATATTAGAACAGTCCCACGGTCTAGTTTTCCAAAAATCTGCCCTGATGATGGTCACTGTAACTCTGTCCGAAACCTTGGCTAAAATGAAAGAAGCACAACACGGCATAATACCTCAAACATAAATCATGATAATTACAAAAACGTGTTACTTTTTAAATACATCTATTTGAATTCCACTTTGATTTTCGAGATTGGATGAATGCAAAACTTGCACTTCTTTACTGCACTTCCCGACATCCGATTGAGCTGAAACTAGGCAGATAGACTCATCGTTAATGACAAGCAATATTAGCAATCACACACAGTGACGCGAATATATACGAATTTCTCTGAAATTTAATGACATCAGTAGTTAATTCAATGCAGCGATTCATTGTTACGCGGATGACAGTACAGTTCATGATAGCTTTTTGTTTGACAAGCCCCCAAAGGGCACACAAACTCCAACGGCTCGGAGGGCTTTGAAGCAGAGAATGGACGGTTATCTCTTGGGGTAAAAATAATCTCGTCGAATTTAATGTTTCAAAGACCCAAACCTGTCTGATTACGTCTAAAAGGGATCCAAATGATAATCTAGTCTCCTTCAACGGAAGCAATCTTCCGAACAGGCCTTCCATTGATATGCTTGGTGTAACTATAAGTGACCAGCTCAGCTACGGGGGCTCCATCGAAGCCAGAGTAAAGTTGGCCTCTCAGAAGCTGGGCGTACTGTACAGGGCCCGCAGATACTTTAATAGTATACAACTGCTGGCCCTGTACAAATCGCAAGTGCGCCCTACTGTCGAATTTGGCAGCCATCTCTGGTCCGGAGCCCCAAAATACCTGAAAAAAACCCTTGACTCTGTGCAGAAACGGGCGGTCCGTTTGATAGATTCCCCAATATTAACAAACGGACTGCAATCTTTAGAGCACAGGCGTCAGGTAGGTATGCTGTCCTTGTTCTATCGGTATTACAATGGAAGATGCTCTGAGGAACTAGCGTCAATGATCCCTTCGGCACCGGTGCGTAGTCGGGATACACGCCAAACGCGCGACCAACATTTGTACACGGTTGACATTTGTCACATGAGAACGGGTCGCTTCTACGATTCGTTCTTAAGTTCAACAGCTCGGCTGTGGAACGAGCTGCCGGCCTCTGTGTTTCCTCCCTCCTACAACATGGGACTCTTCAAGACCCATGTTTAGTCCTTCCTCTCCACAAAAAGACCCTCCACACAGCATCCCCAAAGATGACATAGGCCCAGAGGGAAATTATTTTCTTCAGGGCCTCCTGTGTGGAGTTAATATAAAAATAAAAAAAGCTGTTAATACAAACTGGATTTGGCACGGTTCTGGTAGAATTGGCGACTCTAGTTCCCGGGTACGAAGATTCAATCCTTAGTCAAACCTAAAAATAAATGTTTACTATTTATTGTTTATTGTTTATTGTGTATTGTTTATTGTTTACTGTTTATTGTTTATTGTTTATGGTTTATTTTTTATTGTTTATTGTTTATTTTTTTACATTAGAAGTTTTAGGCTCACTTGGACTATTAACCTGCGTTGAGGTTAATAATTTTACAAAATGATAAAAATAAAAATAACACAATGATTATACAGGGTTTTCCAATAAGAGGTGTTATTTATATATTCAATCGTAAAAAATCAATGGTATCGTTGCTTTTGTTTTACGTAGCGCCGTCTTGTTGAAAGTAAACGTTGTCCAGATCAATACCATCCAATTTCGGCCATGAAAAATCATTAATCATCTCTCGATAGCGCAATCCATTTAACGTAACTATTGCTCCAGTCTCATTTTCGAAAAAGTAAGGTTCAATTACTTCGCCGGACCATAAACTGCACAAAACAGTCACACGTTGAGGAAAGAGAGGCTTTTCAATAATAACTCTTGGGTTTTCCGAGCCCCAGATGCGACGATTTTGCTTGTTGACGAAGCCACCGAGGTGGAAATGGGCCTCATCACTCAAGATGATTTGCATTTGATTCACTCGAGTGAATTTTAATAATTTCAATGCGTTGTTGAAGCGTGTATCGTTCCATTTTTATTAATGAAATAGTTTCTAATTGTCAAATGTCAAAAAAATGACAGCTTCAAAAGTAACATCCACCGAAATAGCGGGCTATTCAAAATAACACCTCTTATTCGAAAACCCTGTATATTAACAGTCCAAGAGGGCATTTTCTATTTTTGCGGTTTTTTTCGTATTTTCGAAGTCACTTGTGTCCGTAACAGCATATTCAAAAAAATATTTATCGTAGGTGTTTTTAGATACATGTATGTTATATACAACCTGTTAAAAATAAATAATTTGAAAAAATATTTTTCTTACTTTACAGCTGTTTATAAAATAGTAGTTTTCAATAAATCGCCAATCGACCTCAAGATTACTTTCATCTGCTACTACATACAACATGACAAAAATATATAAAAAATATTTTTCTTACTTTACAGCTGTTTATAAAATAGTAGTTTTCAATAAATCGCCAATCGACCTCAAGATTACTTTCATCTGCTACTACATACAACATGACAAAAATATATAAAAAATATTTTTCTTACTTTACAGCTGTTTATAAAATAGTAGTTTTCAATAAATCGCCAATCGACCTCAAGATTACTTTCATCTGCTACTACATACAACATGACAAAAATATATAAAAATTATTTTGTAATAGAACATATCTCAACCTATAGGACCCAATTTTTATATTTTTATATAATAGCTAAATAACTGTGTGATATTATTTTGAAAAACTATGTAAATCAACTTACTTTGAAGTCAATTTAATGTATTAAAAAACAGCAATTTGAAAAAAAAAATAACGTATAATTAAACAGTATTTATACTATCTTAATTGATAAATAAATTAAATTAATTTAAAGATTTAATTGGTAATATTCTATATTCATTTAAACCCTAAACACATATAAATGATCGCATTTTACATATTCAGTCATAACGCGAACATCGTTCGCTACAAGCGGACGTTTCGCGGCACTCTCTTCTGTTAGTGTGTTAGTAGTGCTAAAAAACGTAAGGGTATTAGTTTATTTTCGATATTCGTATATATTGTAGACATAAAATCAAAACGTAGAATTTGTTCATGTAATTTGAAGGGAGCGTGTCAAAGGTGAACAAGAATGTGAATAGCGTGGAGGCGAACGTTGTTGAGATGATTGTACCTTCTCATATATTACCTTCCAGCTGAACAATATGTAGCAGGTCTTAATTATTGTAACTCATCTCATTTGCTAGCGCCAGCTGTGGATATGTACGAACGAGACAGCAGTATTATAATTGCTTCCAGCAGTATAGACGAGCAGACGTATCGTATTTCATGTGACTAGTGTTATAGGGCTGTGCAAATAGATGTTTAATTATAATAATAATTTGATTATTTAATTTGGCTATTATAGCTCTTCGTGAATTGAACAAATGAAAATAAAATATAATTATATAATATAATATATGAATATATATATATTTTTTGTAAAAGGTAAATATATGACTGTTTTAAGTGTTACAATTATTTTTATAAGCAATAATTATTAGCCTGAAACACTCATCCACATTGAAAAATCTCCTGATAAAAGATACATGACGCCAACGGGACTTGAACCCCTGTCCTTTCGATTTCCGGTCGACAGCTCTGACCACTAAGCTATGGCGGCTTATCTCTTATCCGCGAAATAAAAACAATGTTACCCTTTGTGCTATGCATAAAAAATCTTGTCTTAAACATTAGTTTACCAAAAAAATAATAAATAGTTTTAAGTGTTGACAATATTTTTTTGTCTGTAACCATTATTATTATTTATGATTTGCATAGTTTAATTAAGTTCTCTTGAAAAATTAATTAGAGGGGAAAAATATTGTTAAATTATATCTAACCCTAGTTATTCTTTGAATATATTTGTTAATTTAATTTTGTAAAAGACGATTAAATATCTGCTCTGGACCGTTAGTTAAAAGTATAATGTACCAAAGTCCGCTAGGGGTGCCATCAGTGCGTTTTGGTAATGACAACGAGGCCCAGGCCTTAATGCAGCTTTCCATTCAATTAGGTTTGACAGTAACCAAATGCTGTTTGTTTTTAGCTTTGATTATATAAATGTCTAGATAGAGTGTCGCACTGTTATTCCGACAGAAAGAACAGGCCAGATTTGAAATACTTGTGTGCGTGTCACGCACACAAGTATACGCAACTTATATCGTTGACGTAAGCGATTAACGTCACTGTAGGCGTATTGAGTGATACCAGCTACCTAGTATTTCCCAAAAAAGTTGGGAAAAAATATGTTTCGATTTTGCGGGACCTATAATTCGTTTAATTTTGAATTCATTTAAGTAAGATAGTTTTCTACATAAATATAATGATATAAATGAAAAGAAAATCATTGTTAAAAGAGATTTATTTTTATTTGATTATTTTTAACAAATAAACAAGAAATACGGAAAATAAGAAAGATACATTCCTAGACGCTGCCAAATGGCCGGCAGGTATCGCTGTGTCTAAATTTTTTATTTTTTTATTATAGATTCTTATATTTCTTAAAGAGATGAATCATTTAAATTTACTGAATTTAAAGTTAATGTTCTTTATAAATAGAACGGCGTCATTTGCGCCTTGCAATTTTTACCTTATGTGGGTATTTTAATTTGAAGAACAGGCAACCCTGTAAACAATGCGTCAAAATATGGCGTTGTCAAGACGATTGTAAGACTAAATTACACTATTAAAACTGAATTGTTTCTTTAACTAAATGGTTATTATATGGCTTTGAAAAGGTAACTTACCTATGATAGGTAACATTTTTAGTTATTTTCAATCGTCCTTTGTATTTTCTGCACACTGTTATAGCGCAAATCGTCATTTTCAAATGTCACACAACACGTGTTTACCGCACAGCGATAGTTTCGCAACTGTGCGGACTGAACGAACTTATCAGCCAACAGTTGGCTGATATTTTTTTTGGCGTTTCGTCGCTCGAACGCTCAATCTAGACATTTATATCATCAAAGGTTTTTAGATGAATGTCATCCTTTCCTAGGTGCCACTCCCGATAGTAAAGAAAGTAAAGAAGATAATTTTATAGTTGAGATGAAATGCTGTTATAGCGCTCGAAGTATGGAGCCGTTAGCAGCAATTAAAGAAGAAAAAAAAGTTTTGGCATATTACAAAGACGGTGAAGTTAAAATAAACCAAAAACATGATTGGTATTTCCAAATTCAAGGACAACTCCACATCACCAAGTCCGATATATGTATATTTGGTGTATGGACTTCGAATAACATTCCATTAAAGGTTGAACCCTAAGAAAAGATGACTCTTTCTATCACTTTAATGTTAAAACGCCTTCAAAATTTCTACTTTGATTGCTACTTGCCAGAAATCATTGACCCAAGATACGAAAGAGGCATGGATATTAGAAATCCTCCTTACATAGAGCAAGCTATAAAAAAACGTAAGAACATCGCGTCTGTGAGGTTATTGGTTATCTGATTTTATTTTCCTTATGCTTGCTACAACCTTAACTTGCGTTTTATTGAAATTATTTTCATTGTGTTGAGATATAAATGTCTTTTACTCGTACCTGAACTATGTACCATTTTTTAACATTGCGCAAAACAAATGCATTATATTTCAGTTCTTTAATCAATGTGAACGGTCGCGCGCAGCGAAGTAAAGTATTGTCGCAAAAATTGCAAGCGCTGCCGAGCGCCGAGCGATTTGCGCAGCGAGCAGCATAACACATTATGGACACGGCCATTGATGATATAAAAACTGAAATACAAAAAATTACACCACTGAGAGATTCTAAAGCAAAAACGAACCTAGAACAAAATGTTTATATATTAGAAGAGCTTTGGAAAACTGAAAAAATTAAACACCAAAAAGAAATAATCAAATTACAAAAAAAAATTATTGAAAATTACGAAGAAAATAGAAAAAATCGTAGAAAAAAACAATAAAATACCATCTTACGTGCAAGTTCTAGCAGCAAATAAAATGAAATTTCAAAAGAAGAGAGGTTCTCTATAATAATATCATCAACTAAAAAAACAACAAAAGCTACAGAAATATGTGATAAGATACAGAAAGACATCAAACTAGACCAACTTAAAATTGGAATAAATGGATTAAGAAAAACAAATAAAGAGCAAGTAATCATATCCTGCCCAAAAAAAGAATATACCAACACTCTTACGGAGGAAATTAAAAAACTCAATTATAACCTGGAAATAAAAGAAATTAAAAAGAAAAAACCCAAATCAATTTTGAAAGGACTCAAATCGAACTTGACGGAAGAGGAAATAGTAAATGGGATACTCACACAAAACGAAGGGATTCAAGACATTGTAACGAAAAACGAAGAAAATAAAATAAATTTTATTACTGAAATAAAATACAAACATTCTAAGAAATAGCAACGTGGTACTCGGGATCAAGAAGATGAAGAAAAAAACAAATTCTCGAACTATATCGTGGAAACCAGCTGTACAACACGAAAAAATTTGCCATCATTAGAAAAGATAAATATCCAGTACCAAAGGGTTAACATAGTGGATTGTGATCCATTAACCCAGTGCTACCACTGCTGAAAATTCATGCACACAGCCTCCAGATGCCTAAATCGAACGAATCCATCGGTGTGCCCGCATTGCACGGATGATCATACTTTTGCTAAATGCCCTGAAAGAGAAAAAATACCGGTTTGTGCAAATTGCACATCGCAAAATATAAATATGGCGAGAAAAATAAAACAGACCACACATCTTTCAGTAACTTATGTCCCTACAAAAATAAAATGCTTAAAGTAGCAAGAGACAGAATAGATTTCGAAGAAAAATGACAGATTTTTTATATAACGCACTAGACGAAAAAAATAATATTGACGAAAAAACACATGACAGCTATCAAGAATACCGTACCCACCAAAACGACCTCAATCGCAGCCCTTTAATTCTACACATGAACGTAAGAAGCATAGAACGGAACATGGATGAATTTTTGACAACAGTAAATAATGATCTCAAGAAGCCGGCTTGCATTGTGTTGACAGAAACACATTCAAGTAGCGAAGTAGCGTACTATATACCGGGATATACCTATGTATCTACTACAAACCGAATTAACAAAAACAGTGGAATCGTTATGTTCGTACAAAATAATTGTGACATATTGTGCGAGGAAGAAATTAATATGAATGGAACAAACTTTCTACACGTACAAATGAAGTGTTATAACAAAAAAATTTATATTATCTCTCTATACAGAACGCACTCATCTACTGTCTGTTTATTTATAGAAGAATTAAGACATGTATTATTAAACTACAGAAACGCGAATACAATAGTTTTAGGTGACATTAATTTAAATATATCGCACGATTATACATCGAACGAAAAAGATAATTACTTAAATATGATGGCAGAATTGAATTATGTGTCGTGTATAAACTCTTACACCAGAAACGTCAATGGGCAACGTCCATCATGCATTGATCACATTTTCACAAATATCAAGGATATAAATAATTTAAACTCGGGATTATAAAAACCTCAATTACCGACCATTACATGACTTTGCTGCATTACAATTCAATAATACCTGTTATGAAACGAACTTTCTTAAAATTAAAACATTCAACCCCGTAATATTTTCTTAAAATCAAGTACTTTTTATTTTTAAATTCTTTCATATGGTAACCCCTTGGGGTCGTTAACCATTATCATAAGCGGCGGGGCAATGGCAGTCCTCAGCTCGGTTGGAAGAGACACCGGCTCTCCTTGATTTTAGCTCCGGTAGCGAGAGGGTGTTACGTGCTCCGCTTTGAATTCGAGACTTGCTTTGCTAAACAGTGTTTGTCAATTAATTACTAGTATATTTCGATTCATTCTTTCTACAGTGTTTGTCAATTGATTGCTAGTATATTTCGATTCATTTTTTCTACTGCCTGCCCCCTGGACGTCTACAAAACTACCTGCGGTATCGTTCCATGCTTTATTTTATTAATTTCTGTCTCTGCTTTCTTCCCATTAATTTAACATATTTTTTTCATTCTTTTAACCGTCCACAAAGAGATTTAAGCTTTTCCTACGCGTAGATTCCAGTGCTGTAATATAGGTCTTCTTGAAGGCATTTAAAAGCACCACAATAATAGTGTTTTATTTCCAAGATATCCCTTTGTTCTGTCCACTCCTAGAAGGCGTCTGATCTCTCTTAACTTAAACGAACTAAAAACACGGTACCTGCTTGAGCTAGCCAGGTATTCTTGAATATATATTACATTTCTATACGCGGTTCGATTCCGTGGATACACTTTATCTAACATACCTCAGGCGATAAATCAACATTGCGGACAAACTACTAATAATAAGAAAGAAATATCTGTTGTTAATATCGAATCTTTGAAAAATAAATTGTCATCTGAATTATGGTTACATATTCTCCGAGGTGATAACGTCAACGAGTGCTGTAATTTTTTTGAAAATAGATTAACGAACTTTATAAATGATTCAAAAAAAATTATTCCAAAAGGAAATTCAGCAAAATTTCGTAAAATCAAACCGTGGATAACACATGGGCTTATTGTGTCTATAAGACACAAAGAATGGCTTTATAGAGAAACAAAAAAAAACCACTAGATATTAAATTAAATGTTCATTTTAGAGTATACAAAAATAAATTAACCACGCTCATAAAAAACACGAAAGAAAATTATTATAAAAATAAACTTGATGATTCTGAAAATGACAGTAAGAAAGTTTGGAATATAATCAATGAAATCATGGAAAATAAACAAAAAACCAAAAGTACTATTAAGAGTATAATACAAAACAATAACATAATTAACTGTATTGAAGAACCTAAAAAGGGAGCAAACGCTTTTAATGATTTCTTTGCAAATATCGGAAAGAGTCTAGCAGAAAAAATTACCGTGAAAAAAATAAATAATATGTATATTGAAAATATTCCGAATATAGAAACTAAACTTGAACTCTTCGAACCAACCAATCCGTCTGAAATTGTACAAATTATATCAAAAATGCGAGGTGGTTCTGCTCCGGGATTTGACGGTCTCGCCGTAAAAACACTAAAAATCATTAAAAATTATGTTTCTATACCAATCCATATTATAAACAATAGCTTTAAAACAGGATTTTTCCCGAGCACGTATAAGAAAACCATAATCTCTCCAATATTTAAGTCCGGTAGCCCGGAGGACATTTCTAATTATAGACCAATTTCACTCTTATCTAATATATCGAAAATTGTTGAAAAAATTGCTAAAAAAAGACTAACTGCATTCTTAAAAAAAACTCGATTATAAATAAAAAATCAATTCGGTTTCACAGAGGGAAAAAGTACCCAAGATGTCATTGCAAAAATTTCATCTAGTATTCAGAGTACCCTGGACAAATCAAATAAATGTATAGGAATTTTTATGGACTTAAAGAAAGCATTTGACAGCATTTCCCAAGAAAGACTTATATTAAAATTAAAAGAAAATGGCAATGACCACTTAGCCCTTAAATGGATAGAAAGCTACTTAACAGAGAGACCTCAAATTTTAAGATTAAACCAAACTTTTAGTACACCACTAACAAGTACATTTGGCATTCCTCAAGGCACGGTCCTCGGACCATTACTATTTCTAATGTATGTAAATGACATTTTGCAACAGAAAATCAAAGGAGAATTAATCTCTTATGCTGATGATACTATATTATTAATTAAAGGTCAAACATGGGAACTAGTTAACAAACTTGCAAATGAATGTATTAATACCTTAAAATCATGGTTTGATAATAACCTACTCACACTTAATGCCAAAAACCAACATATGTATTATTCTCACTACAAAAAATACCTAAACACAAAGTAAATATCATAATCCATGATGAAAATTGTGACAATGTCAACTGTAAACTACTTAATCCTATTTGTAATGTAATCAACTCTTCTTCTGAAATTAAATATCTTGGTGTGATCATCGATGAAAATTTGAAATGGAAAAGCCATATTACGGAATTAGTAAAGAGAATAGGGAAATGTATATATATATATATATTTGTTAGGTTAAGAAATATTTTAAATGTGAAAATACTAAAAAATGTGTATTATGCTCTTGTCCACTCCCGGCTTATCTACGGAATCATAGGTTGAGGAGGATCTTATAAAAACAACCTAAACTCAGTAAAAGTCTCGCAAAAAATTATTATAAAGGTAATACTTAAAAAAACTGTACTTTTCCAACAAAATTGCTTTTTAAATTGTTTCCAGTACCAAATATTGATGATATATTTAAGCAAACTTCCATTATAAAAATGTGTAAAGAAAAAAATAACACAGAATATCATGAATTTTACAAACTGATGAGAAATGGAAATCAATCTATTACGCCAATCTTTAAAATAACTCAAATGCAAAACCATTACATTTACCAAGCCATAAAAAACTACAATAATCTCCCTTCCAAATTGCGCTGTATTACGAACCAACAAGAACAAATAAATAAAATCAAACTTTTTTTCGCAAAAAAATTTATAGTAAAAAATATATATTTATAGTAAAAAAATTATTATAGTAAAAAATTTATAGTAAAAAAAATATATTTATTATTATATATAGTTTACATTTAAGAATCTAAGTAAGAATCGTGACTCCCTTATCAGGCACAAGAGCTCCTCTTCTCTGATAAGGTATACATGACCAATTATGAACCTAAATATTATATTTTGCAAAATATATATGTATTAATGTAACCCATATGATCTATATTAAAATAATAAAAAAAAATAAAAAAAATATTCCAATTGCCCGCCATGCACATATGTTTTATATTGATACATTCTGTAAATTATGTTGTATTATGTTCCTTATGAAAAAAACTGTTGTTTCTAATGAAATTGGAAAACCGTACAATAACTGTACACCATTTATTTCATATCTTGAGAGCTTCACTTACATTCATGCATCGTATCGTGTAGTATTATTTTATTTAGTAAAGTGGGGAATTACTTAGCTATTTACATAAGTTCATCAAACACGGCTAAAGCCATTTTAAGTATCGTTTTTTTTTGGTGGAAAGTATATTTCACTGTGGAAAGTACGGTAAATGTACTACTGAACTGAGTTTTATGTTCATATGAAAAATGCGTGTATCTATTTGTGAAATAACACGAATTAATTCAATAAACGAAAGAGCTCAAATCACTTGTACCTTAGCAATTCAGCATACACATAAATGTGAACAAAGAATATTCAAGATTTCTAGTTCTTTAAATATTTTACCTACTGAAATTATAAACGGAATCAACATAATTGTTGGAGACATGCTAGCTGAAAGAAATTGTTTGTATTGGTTTAAGTTCTGAAATACTACTTTATGTAATGTTTTATTGTTGTTTTTATGTTTTATTTTATATATTTATGTAGTACAATCTATGAAATATTAATATCAGAATTTTTTAAAAAAGGACTCGTTAGTCAATCTGCGAAAAATTGGTTTATCGGGACGTTAAAAAAATACATGTATAAAAATACATAAATATTGTAAGAAATTCGTAAATCATTTTACTGCCAAACTTTTTCACTATTACGATCTAAGCAAAAAAAGAATAGCACAAAAGTTCTATTATTTGGAATATTCCAATCTTTACATATCCTTTAAATTAATTTTCCCACATCGGAAACACCAGATAAAGCAAACAATACAAACCTGACCTCAATTTGGAACTCACATATAGATGTAATTACAAAAAAACTAACCAGGTACATATACTTCTTTAGAAACATTCGCAATATCCTCAATATAAACGATATTAAAAAAGTATACTATGCTTTGTGTCAATCACAAATAGAGTACGGAATAACTGGATGGGGGTCTGCCTTGAGCACTCACACAGAGCGGCTCAATATAGCACAAAAAGGAGTATTAAAGACTATACTGAAAGTTCCGCTTAGAACTCCGACAGAAGAAATATTCAAAAACTTCAATGTTTACAATGTACAGAAACTATATTCAAAAAATATTTTATTTAAACTGAAAAAAAACATATCCGAATACTCCACTGCCCAACATAAATACACAACCAGGGCAAAAAGCGAAAATATCCTGATTACTCCCAGTTTGAACACATCCTTTGGACAGAGAAATAATAAATTCCATGCTATAAAATTGTTCAATGCTCTACCAAATGAAACCAAAAAAATAAACGGAATGAGTATATTTAAAACAAAAGTCAAAACATGGCTTAGAGATCAAAGTAATAATCAACTTACAAACATTATGAAGACAATGTAAAGACAATTCAAAACTAAATACAAAAATTTAAGAAAAACTACAGGCCGCCTCAGAACAGGAAACCCTAGTGAGGAGGACTGTGAAAAAAATACAAAAAATATACTTATATTATACTTTAAACCTACATAATTTACAAATTTTGCTATTGATATTAATAAAAAAAATAAAAAAAAATAAAAATAAAAATTATTTGATTTCCCAAAAAAAATTATTCGCACATGCCGGGATTTGAACCCGCAACCTCTGCAATCGAAGTCGAGAACCTTACTTACAATAAAAAATATCAATATCCACTTATTCCAAGAAGGGAAAGACATTATTCTAGTATATTTTTAAAGTGATTGTTACCATACCAAATTTTGGAAGAATCTTAAATGTGTATTTATTTATAGGCCTAAAAAGTTTTAACGTAAAAGTGGAATATTAAATCATTAGTATTTATGTGAAAATATCAATATTTCATAGGAAACAATAAAAGTATTAATAAAAATGCATAATAATAATAATAAAATATAATAAAAATAAATAAATAAATTATAAAAACTGTTTTTTATATGCCTACTCACTGTAAAAACCAAAACTTTTAATTAAATAAATGTATTCTCAACTGTGTTTTATATTTCAATGTTGTGACAGCCTACTCACTGTAAAAACCTAAGCTTTTAAATAAATAAAAGTATTCTCAACGGTGTTTTATATTTCAATGTTGTGACAGCCCTAGCAGCTGTCGCAAGTCGCAAGAGCCGGCCGCTTGCGAGTGTGTCCATTGAATTGAAATATTTCCAATATTTGGGGAAAAAATATTTTTTCCTAAGTTCTTACAATTTTATAGGGAATTTTAGTTTACATGTTAATTAAATCAATACCTCTCTAATAATTATTTCATATGGAGAAGATGCAGATTTACATAAAACTTGGAGATCTCTTTCGACATTTATGTATTTTGAAACAAAAATAAGCATAAATAGTAGGGGTTAAACCCAGTATAAAGCTCATAGTTTACTTATAAAATCAAATTATTTTAATCGTGGATATCCGCCAGTTTTTAAAAAGCCGTTCATATAATGTTTTTCAACACAATAGGGAATCTCAAGGGAAAATTCCCACATTATAGGGAAAAATTGAAAGCCAACTACCACGTAAACTGCCAAGATAAAACACGCTATTTTTAAATTGTGATCGGGAATGTTCGTTGTTGTCGATCGGGAGACCTCGGGTGTTTTTGCCCGGATAGTAGGATCAAACCACTTGTTCAGTAAACTTTTGGCGGAATTGTCTACAAAATACGACGAGGGCGACACAGTCGACCAATTTCTTAACTAATTTAGCAAATTTCGACAAAATCGTTATCTCTGCTACACTTTTAAGAGATAAATACTGTTATATTAACGTTTCTAGGAATTGGGTACCTACATAGTACCTATTAATCTAATTCCAGCCAATTCATTACAATATAATGTAGTAAGCATGTAGGGTGAGCATGATATGCATTGATATTTAATTGCAAATAAATATAATAAACTATTATTTTAAAAACGAGAGAATAGAAAATATATTTATGCCTTCATTGTGCGGGTGAGCATAACATTAAAGACGGCAACAGTAAGAACGAAACACCAAAATGCATTAATTGCACAGAACTTAATTTATAATTCAAAACAACAAATCCAACAGACCACAAATCAAATAGCGAAAAATGTAAACACAGGATGAAAATGCTTGTCTTCGCTCAAGAAAAAATTGATTACAATTAAAAATGGCCGATTTTATAGTAAAACAAATTGACGAAAATTACAAAATAAACGAAGAAATATGTCAAAATATTACGGAAGTCAATAAATGGTGCATTACAAACAGTAGCCCATTTTTAATATTACATATGAACATTCGAAGCATCGCAAAAAACCTAGATGAATTTTTGATAAATATTAATGATCTGCATACATCACCCACCTGCATAGTGTTAACGGAAACGCACTGTAATGACAATCAATACATTAATGCGTTACCAAACTACAAAGGCATCGCAACAACAAGACCGATTAACAAAAATAGTGGTTTAATTATACATGTATTTGTCCATGATGAGTGTGAAATTACTGACATTGAAGAAATTTATATACAATATGTAAACTGTCTACTATAGATATAAAATTAAAAAATAAATTAAACAAAATTTTAACAGTGTACAGAACACACAAATCAAACATAACCAACTTTACAAACGAACTATGTGAATATCTTAGCAAATTACCGAAAATACTTACTTTTTTTTGTGGTGATTTCAATATAAATATTTCTGCAAACCATAACTCAATAGAAAAAAATAATTTCATTAACATGATGACGCACTTAAATGTTAAATCTTTTATTAATAGCAACACCAGAGAAATTAAAAACCAAACGCCATCATGCATAGATCATATCTAGTGTAATATACATTTGAATGAAATAAAAAAATTTAAATCTACTGTGTGGAAAACCAATATAACTGATCACTACGCGTGTCTTATATTACATGATACAAATAGAAAACTAAACACAAAACCCAAATTAAATATTCCATATTCCCAAATAGACTACAAATTATTAGAAAAATCATTAAAAACTGAAAAATGGGAAGAAATTTAAAAAAATAAATGCGCCAACCAAAGTACCTTACTGTTTGAAAACACTTTAAATAAACACGTTTTAAAAGCAACAAAAACAAAACAGATCGTCCCCAACTCAAAAACAAGGAAAATTAAACCTTGGATTACTCTAGGATTAATAAAAGCCACTAGGAAAAAAAATAAACTTTATAAAATAACACAAAGGCAACTAGTTAACAATAAAATTGTATTATACTATAAAAAGCATAAAAATATATTAACTACACTAATAAGAAAAACGAAAAACGACTCTTACTCAAAAATTATAACAGAAGCTAAAGACAATAATAAAAAAATATGGTAGACAATAAATGACATAATAAATAAAAAGAAAAAATATAAGCACATATCAGAAATCTCAGATGGGGAAATAATATATAACGTACAAAATGACACAAAAAAATGTTGTAATATTTTAAATAACTATTTTAATAACGTGGGAAAAAACCTAGCAAAATCCATAAATAAGACTAATATATCTAATCCACAACAAATAACACAATGTCAAATTAATAAATTTCACCCAGTCACAGAAATCGATATTGACAGAACTATTTCGGAACTAAAAGGAGATTCTGCCTCCGGCTTTGATAACATAGATACTAAAACAATAAAATCGATGAAAGAATACTTAACTCTCCCCATAACACATATAATAAACCTAAGTCTAGCAAATGGCGAATTTCCCAATAACTATAAAAGAGCAATTATAACCCCCATTTATAAAACAGACTGTCGTAAAGATCCACAAAATTATCGCCCGATTTCACTTCTCTCGAATATATCAAAAATATATGAAAAAATTGTAAAAAAACAAATTTGGACATTCTTAGAAGAAAATAAAATAATTAATTATAACCAATTCGGGGTAAACTTCGGTTTATGGGCGAAATTCCTAAAAAATAAAACTAGTTATTTTTATACTAACTTTGGGCCGGGGAATCCGAATCTGGAAGAATTAGGTTGCGGCAAGCAATATTAACTGAATTACACGACTTTAAAATTTCGACGCACAAACAATTTAACTGGCCATTTTGAACGCTTTCTGACAATAAAACTAGTTATCTTTATACTAACTTTGGGCCGGGGAATCCGAATCCGAAAGAATTAGGTTGGGGCAAGCAATATAAACTGAAATACACGACTTAAAAATTTTCGATGCAGAACAAAATACAATACCCCATTTTCGACAAGTTGTTGACAATAAAATCCATAGAAAAATAACCAAAGATATATCACCAATATAAAATTAAGTGTTGCTAGTAAGCAATAATATCAATAACGTAAAATAACATGTTTATAATTTCAGTAATATTTCATAAAATATTAAATAATAATCCCTAAAAATATTTATCCCTAAAACTAAATTTAAAAATTAAAGAAAAGAAAGTGCCCCCTTCGTAGCGCCTACTCGCGTCAAGGCAAGAAAACATCCCAGTTTTCAAGTAGGTTTATTATCACGAAAGGTGAGTTTTTATGTCGGGGGAGACGAAAAAATATGCATTTTATATTTTAATTTTGCTAACATTAATTCATTTACGTAAAGTATTCAGATACATTTTATTCACTTTTGTATCACAAACCATGTTACACAAACCTAGCGTAGCCGCTAAACTACTTGAAAACTGGGATGTTTTCTTGCCTTGACGCGAGTAGGCGCTACGAAGGGGGCACTTTCTTTTCTATCACAAACCATGTTACACAAACCTAGCGTAGCCGCTAAACTACTTGAAAACTGGGATGTTTTCTTGCCTTGACGCGAGTAGGCGCTACGAAGGGGGCACTTTCTTTTCTTTAATTTTTAAATTTAGTTTTAGGGATAAATATTTTTAGGGATTATTATTTAATATTTTATGAAATATTACTGAAATTATAAACATGTTATTTTACGTTATTGATATTATTGCTTACTAGCAACACTTAATTTTATATTGGTGATATATCTTTGGTTATTTTTCTATGGATTTTATTGTCAACAACTTGTCGAAAATGGGGTATTGTATTTTGTTCTGCATCGAAAATTTTTAAGTCGTGTATTTCAGTTTATATTGCTTGCCCCAACCTAATTCTTTCGGATTCGGATTCCCCGGCCCAAAGTTAGTATAAAGATAACTAGTTTTATTGTCAGAAAGCGTTCAAAATGGCCAGTTAAATTGTTTGTGCGTCGAAATTTTAAAGTTGTGTAATTCAGTTAATATTGCTTGCCGCAACCTAATTCTTCCAGATTCGGATTCCCCGGCCCAAAGTTAGTATAAAAATAACTAGTTTTATTTTTTAGGAATTTCGCCCATAAACCGAATTTTTTCCCCAATTCGGATTCAAAAAAAAATACAAGTACTCACGACGCGATAGCAAAAATAACCAACTATTTATATACGGCCCTAGATTCTGATAAAAAATGTCTTGGCATATTTATAGACCTTAAAAAAGCTTTCGACAGCATATCACACAAAAAATTAATAAGTAAATTAAAATCAGTAGGGATTAGTGGAAAAGTCTTAGCATGGATAACTAGTTATTTACATAAAAGACCTCAACAAGTGTTATAAATTAGGGTCCTTGGAATAAAAACTCCGTTCTTGAAAGTAAACTGAATCACTTTTATTTGACAATAAACATCCACTATCACAGGTATGACTAAGCACTTTTTAATAAATACTCTGGGTACAGACTAGTTCCCGTGGTTATTTCGGAGAGGTGAAACCTTTGATTGTTTTTGAGTAAGAGCGTGTTTTTAAGGAAAGACGATCTTTTATAACCTGACAAAAGACTGTTGACACATTCAAAATTCAAAAGGCCGCAAAACAGAGATCGTCTTTGCTAACACAATTTAATCAAACAAATAGCAGAGGCGAGAACCTTTCATAAATAATATAATTTAGCTTTCATAGATGTCACTAGTGGTACATAATTACCCTGAAAATTATACATGCACCCCCCCGAAAGAAACTTAATTCACCAATTAAGGTTCTTTCTAACAAAAGAAAAATTATATAACTACATAATATAGCCATTAATATTAACCAAAATAAAAAAAAATTAAATTCTAAATCATTGAAAGAAAAAAAACAAAATACATATAAAATATAAAGGATTCAGTTTTTAACAACACAACACAAATCTTGATTGGCTTCATCTTCTAATTCCATCTGGATGGGTTCCTTGTTATGATTTCCATGAGAATAACCTTGTGCACGAGGGGTCATCAGTTTTGCACGAGGATTCATCAATTTGAGCCAGGGTCATCAATTTGGTTACATTAGTTTGTGGCGTGCAACGAAAAAACATAAATTGCACGATAGTGGTGTTTCTTCATATCGCCCTTTGTTGAACGAGGCAGTCATTGGCGTTCAAGGTTGTCCTCTACGGGTAGCAGACAGATTTTTGTAATTGGTCGCACGAACGTCCCTTGTGACGTCCGGAGGGTGACTACCCTTGTGATTCCATCAGCTCCAGGATGGCAGGATAGTATACGAGCCATTTTCCATAGAGTGGGGGGTAAGTTATCTTCCTTCAAAATAACTAGATCATTTTCCTGGAGGGACCTCTGGTTGCTGGTTTGCCATTTGTTCCTCCGTTGCAGCTCTCCCAGATAATCCTTTTTCCACCTGATCCAAAAGGATTGAATTAGTTCTGTCATTTTTTTGATACTGATTTAGTCTGTTGTATGGTACATCTCGGACATCTTCTTCTGGAATAACAGATGCATTTTTGCCCATAAGGAAATGGTTAGGAGTCAGAGGATTTAAATCATTAGGATCGTTAGACAGTGGTGTTAAGGTTCTGGAGTTGAGACAGGCTTCGACTTGACATAGTACAGTATAAAAAAGCTCAAAAGTTAAAGATGAACAATTAGTAATTCTATACAAGTGATATTTGGCAGATTTGACTGCGGCCTCCCACAGACCTCCTTGCGTTGGTGCGCGTGGAGCGATAAAATGCCATTCTATTGACCTATTTGCTAAATACTCCTGAATTTTGTCATCATTTTTTCTCAAACTGGCATAAAGTTCCTCCAGTTTATTACATGCTCCTTTGAAAGTAGAAGCATTGTCGGAATATATTTTCTTGGGTTGACCTCTGCGAGATATAAACCGTTTCAAACAATTTAAAAAAGTTTCGCTAGATAAATCTGTTACTAGCTCTAAATGGATAGCCTTAGTAACAAGACAAACAAAAATACACATATACGATTTAATTAGAGGAGCTCTCTTCAGAACTGAACTTTTGATTTGGAGCGGACCCGCGTAGTCCAAACCGGTTACAGAGAAAGGCCTGCTAAGGGTTATTCGGTCCATAGGCAAATTACCCATAATTTTCTGGCCTACGACGGGGCGGCATCTAAAACATATTATACAGTTATGTAATATTCGTTTCACTGTGTTTTTACCGAATATCGGCCAAAATTTTAACCTTATTTCGGCTAGTAACGCTTGTGCTCCTGCATGTAAATTCGCATAATGGTAGTGACGTATTATTAATTCTGTCAACTTATGCCTTGCAGGTAAAATAATAGGATGTTTTTGTTGAAAAGTTAAATGTGTTGCTGTGGACAATCTCCCACCAACTCGTATTAATTGGTCATGTAAAAACGGGTTGAGAGCCTTTAAAGAACTATTTTTATTTACACTTCCATTTTTCATTAAGGCTTCTCGTTCTGCCTGAAAACTGTATTTTTGTGACGATACAATTAAATATTTCAAAGCTAATTCAAGTTCTTCAACGTTTAGATTTCCTGATATTTTGGTCTTTAACTTATCACAATTATTTATAAATCTTAATACATAGGCAGTTACACGTTTTAGTTTAGTTAAAGAAGAGAATTTCTTAAAGATGTCCCATTCTTCCGGATTAGTTACAATCAAAACATTTTTTCCTTTAATTTCCGGAGGGTTTGAACAAGATATTTTCGATAGCGGCCAAGTGTTGTTTTCTCTAGTCAACCACTCTAGCCCATGCCACCATATTGAGGAATTCACTAGTTGATCAGCAGTAGCTCCTCTTGATAATATATCTGCTGCATTGTCAAAGGATGGCACATGACGCCATTGTTCTGGGTTACTAAGTTCTTGAATTTCAGCGACTCCATTCGCTACGAATGTGTTCCAACGTGCTGGTTGACCTTTTATCCAACATAACGCTATAGTGGAATCACTCCAATAATATGTGTCTACTGCCATCATATCTAATGCATGTTTGACATTTTTTATTAGTTTTGCTAGTAAAACAGCGCTACATAGTTCCAGCTTGGGTAATGATATGCATTTTAATGGCGCTACTCTGGATTTGGATGTTATTAAATGAGAATGTTGCTTGCCATTGTGATCCATTGATGTGATATAAATGCAGGCTCCATAAGCCTTTTCAGAGGAATCACAAAATCCATGTAATTTAATATTACTAGCGTGCTTGCATACAATTTTCCTTTCAATCTTCAATACATTCAATTGGTTTAATTCATTTATATAACTTCTCCGTGGTATCAGTATTTCATTTGGTAATACTTCATCCCAGGAAGCCTTGGATTGCCATAACTTTTGCATTATTAATTTCGCCACAACAATAACTGGTCCAAGTAACCCCAATGGGTCAAATGTTGATGCTATGCTTGACAATATTTGGCGTTTATTTTCACTATGCTTTGATGGTTTTGTTATAACATAAGAAAAATAATCTAACTCATTATTCCAGATTAAGCCCAGAATTTTTTCATTCTTGGGTTTGTCAGATAGAATTTTTTCAAAATTGTTCTGTCCGGCAATTTCAGCTTGGCACGACTCGGATGACAAATCCAAGATATTAGATCTCCATTTTCGTAACCTCATGCCTGCAGACAGCAATATGTCAATTAATTGACCTTTTAAATTTCTACAGGATTCCAAATTATCGTCTCCGGTCAATAGGTCATCCATGTAAAAATTGTTTTTTATGACTTGACTAGCTTTAGGAAAAGTAATTTGGTTATCCATACCAACTTGTTGTAGGCATCTTGTAGCTAGGAAAGAGGAAGGACTTAACCCGTACGTTACAGTTTTCAGCTTGTAATGCTGAATCTCATCTTCCGGTGATTCGCGCCAGACTATTTTCTGCAAGTTGCGGTCAGCTGCACTCACGTTTATCTGCCGATACATCTTCTCGATGTCAGCTGTCATGACATTTTGGTGTTTTCTGAAAAGTAACAATTGGGTTTATAAATCCTTTTGAATGACAGGTCCTACCATCAAGGCGTCATTCAGGGAAATTCCTTTGGAAGTTTTGGCTGATCCGTCAAAAACAACCCTCACCTTAGTGGTGGAGCTCGATTCCTTAATGACGGCGTGATGTGGTAAAAAATAGGAGTTATGATCTCCTTCTAGTTTATCACATACCTCCATGTGACCTAGTTCCTGGTATTCTCGCATAAATTGTACATATTGCGATTTTAATTCTGTATTTGAGAATAATTTTCTTTCTAAGTTTTGGAATCTTTTCTCCGCTGTTGTCAATGAGTTTCCTAATTGATCAATACAAGGACGGCGTGGTAAAGTTACTGTAAATTTACCGTCTTCTTCTCTTGCATGAGTAGCTATTAAATTAGCCTCGCAAGCTTTCTCCTCATGATTTTGATATTTCATGGGGTTGACTTCTTCAAGATTCCAAAATTTTTCAATTTGATTGCTTAGTTTATTTATGGATAAGCTACAGAATTGTGATACTGGCCTTTGGTTGGGATATACGTTGGTCGGTCCTGACACGATCCATCCCAGTTGTGTTCGTTGAAGTGTGGGACCGGTATCCAACTTCATTCTATCATTGGTCAGGATGTCCCAAAAACCTTCAGCCCCCAACAAGATGTCGATAGGCGCTGCGATGTTGAAATTCGGGTCTGCCAATTCTAATCCATGAGGCAACTTAATCTGGTTTCTTGGTATTGATGTTTGCGGCAGACTTGTCGTTATTTCCTGTAATATCAGACAAGAAATTGTATTTTTATAGTTGGTTCTTAAAGAATTAAAGTCTACCGACACACTTTTCCTTATGTGTGTAACATTATTGTAAAGGCCCGATACCGGCTTATTTATGTGATTAAATTTTAAATTTAATTTTTTTGCAAAATCCTCTCTCATAAAATTGGATTGTGCTCCAGAGTCTATTAGTACTCTTGCCTTATATAAATTATTGTCGCTACCCACAATACCTACTATCGCTGTAGACAACAATACTAAATTTTCTGCCTTACCTACGGCAGAATGATTGTTAACTGAGACATCTTCTGCCTCAGTTCCTAAATTTGGAGATTCTACCCGGAATCCCTCTTTATGAAGCAACGTATTGTGATCATTACTGTCACATCGTTTGCATTTAAAGGTAATCCTGCAATCCTGTGCAAGATGACCCGGTTTCAAACATTTGAAGCATGCTCGGCTCTTTTTCAAGGCTTCTATCCTTTCCGATATTTTAATTTTAGAAATTTTTTGCAGTAAAAGATCGGATGATCCTCACCGCAGAATGTGCATTTTCCCTTTTTTACGGATAATAACACAGTTGATTCCCTATTATTAATCCCTAAATGTGATTTAATTTGGCTGTGCGGTTTTTTGTCCGTAATTTGCATAAGTTCTAAAGTTTGAGATCGTAAAGCTAAACATTTCAAGAACTCTTTCAGTGTTGGCAACTTCCCTTCAATAGGGCTTTGTTCCCAATGTTTTCTAGTAATCACGTCTAATTTGTTTGAAATTATATAAATAATTAAAGCATCCCATTGATTTACTTGAACTCCTAAGTTGTGTAAAGCCTTTAAGTTAACGTTAGTACCATCTATCAATCGCCGCAATGCGACAGCATCTTCCTGTTTCATTTCCTTCATTTGGAATATGAATTGAATATGCTTATGTACAGTTGCCCTTAAATTAGAATATCTCTCGTGTAATAATTCCCATGCTCCTTGATATCCAGAATCAGAGATCTCTAAATTTGAAATGATTTTAATTGCTTCTCCCTTTAAGCAAGATTGCAAATAATAAAATGTCTGTACATTGCTTATCGAATTATTATTGTGAACTAAAGTCTTAAAGGTTTCTACAAAGGTGTTCCAATTTTTCTGATCTCCGTGGAATTCTTGTAACTTTAGGTCAGGTAATTTTATTTCTACCCTCGATTGTTCTACGGATTCTAATGCACCTTTGGCCGTTGCCATTAATGAATAATATTGATTTTCAATATTATTGAAGTAATGAATAATATTTTTTGTTGACTAATCCTTTCGATTTCTCCATCGTATTATGAATCGCGACAGTAAATTTCCGATAATTAAATGATCACTACAATAATTCACTAAAACTGGTAAATTATTCGCGTATTAATACTCCAATTTGAAAGAAATGATGACAAAATCCTTACAGTGTTTACTATTTTCGATAAAATCTGCACATAAAACACGTAGCTAATATTGTTATTGTGAAATGTCATACAAAATTAAGCTATGATTTACAATTTTTTATGATATTGACAAACAGTAAATCGGAATATCTTGTAACAAATTATTTCTAATATTATTATTTGAATAAAATAATAAAGATATTTTGGGAATTCTAGATGTGATAGGAGTTCGATGTGGAAGGATTGGACTTATCTGTCTGATGCGATGGCGTGTTTCCAGGTTCTCAGACTTCCAGCTACTTCCAGCTTGATCTCTCAAGGATCTCTTCAATATTTTTGGCCGCTTGGTTTTTGTTTAAATTTCTGTAATCACGCTTGGATTACAATATCCGGATCGCTAGGACCATGTTATAAATTAGGGTCCTTGGAATAAAAACTCCGTTCTTGAAAGTAAACTGAATCACTTTTATTTGACAATAAACATCCACTATCACAGGTATGACTAAGCACTTTTTAATAAATACTCTGGGTACAGACTAGTTCCGTGGTTATTTCGGAGAGGTGAAACCTTTGATTGTTTTTGAGTAAGAGAGTGTTTTTAAGGAAAGACGATCTTTTATAACCCGACAAAAGACTGTTGACACATTCAAAATTCAAAAGGCCGCAAAACAGAGATCGTCTTTGCTAACACAATTTAATCAAACAAATAGCAGAGGCGAGAACCTTTCATAAATAATATAATTTAGCTTTCATAGATGTCACTAAAAAAATTACTCAATCAAGTCAGCGATTCAAAATATAGCGACTTTTCAATACCCCAAGGCACGGTTATGGGACCATTGTTATTTATTATATATGTCAATGATATATTCAATACTTCCAAATATGGAGACATTGTCTCTTACGCTGACGATACAGTCCTACTACTAAAAGCAAACACCTGGTCTGAATTAAATAACATGGCAAATACAGATATTAATGAACTAAAATTATGGTTTGATGAAAACCTGTTGACTTTAAATTCTAAAAACTTATTATTTACCATTTTTCATTAAAAAACAAGAAACACCTAAAGAAATAAACATAATTATCCACTCTGTGAAAAATACAGAAAACCACAAATGCAATATGTTATGTACAAACATAGAAAGCAAGACCGATATTAAGTACCTAGGCATAACAATAGACCAGCGTTTAAAATGGTCCCCACATATAAATATTCTGAACAACAGAATAAGGAAACTATCATATATATTTCGATGTTTAAGAGATATTTTAAACGAAAAACTACTTAGAACCACATACTTTGCTTTCTGTCAATCAATTATACAATACGGCATTATAAGCTGAGGTGGTACATATAAAAATCAAACACAAACAATTTACATATCACAAAAACTAATAATAAAAACCATATTAAAAAACCCTATTCATATTCGTCCGAACTTTTATTCAAACAATTTAAGGTCAGAAAATTAAGTGCATTATACTTCTACCATGCAACATTACAAATTTATAAAAACAATATGTGTTTAATGTTGAAAAGGCTACAATGCCAATTGACTGAAGAATAAATTATAGATGGGATTGTACAACAAAATGAAGGATTAACCCTGGAAGACAAAAACAACATCAAGCTTATCAAAGAATTAAAAAACAAATACAATGAAGGAAAAGAAAACAACACCACTAACTACATTATTGAAACAACCGGTAAATTAAGAAAAACGCTACTAGAAAAAAACAAAATAAACATCAATTTCCAAAGAGTATACATAGAAGACTGTAACCCGCTTACTCAATGCTACCACTGCCTTAAGTTCGGCCACACACGCAAAGATGTCTCGCCAGGACGCAGCCCCCCATTTGCCCTCATTGCACAAAGGAGCACATTCTGTCTAAATTTGAAAATAAAGAACAACCTCCAACATGCAACAATTGCTGTGTTCAAAACAAAAGATTTAATATGAATTATTCTACATAACACAGAGTTGACAGCATGAAATGTCTCTATCGGCAAAAAATGCTTCAACTAGCTAGAGAGCGCATCGACTATGAATAATACGGTAAATTTAATTTCTTTAAACTCTAATCTAAAACTTAAAAAATGAATGATTTTTTATTTAACGCATTAGATAAAAAAATGTATATTGAAGAAAATTTATGTCAATCTATGAAAGATTTTAACTTAATTTGCACTGAAAAAGGATTTACCCTATATCATGTAAATATTAGAAGTTTAGAACGAAACATGGATGAATTAGTTATAACATTAAAAGAATTAAATTTTTTTCCCGGGCCTGATTGTCTTAACAGAGACACACTCTGCAGGCGAAATCAATTACACTATTCTAGGCTACACATACCATGCGACAATAAACAAAATAAACAAAAACTCGATCGGATTATTTATTTCTAACCAGTATAATGTTCTCAATATTAAAGAAATAATTAATGTTAGTAATGTTAACATATTAAATATAGAATTTAAGGACGTAAATAAATGTTATAACATTATTGCTATTTATCGTACGCATACATCGATAGTACCTCAATTTATAGATGAATTAAAAAATATTCTTTTAAATTTTATAAATAAAAATACTATTATTGTCGGAGATATGAATTTAAATATTGCAAATGACTATTCTAGTAAAGATAAAGACACATATCTAAATTTGTTAGCAGAACTCAATTATTTATCGTGCATAAATTCTTATACTAGAAATGTTAAAGGTCAACGCCCTTCATGCTTAGATCACATTTTTACAAATATTCCTGATATCCAAAATATAAAATCAGCTGTCATTCATACTACTATCACTGATCATTATTCATGTATTTTTAACTATAAATTAAGCAATCCAACTTTGCCATTATTTAAACAAAATAATTACTCAAAAAAATTACTTAATATGGATGCATTAAAACACCAATTAGAATCAGAAAATTGGAATAAATTATTACAATGTAATGATGTCAATATATGTTTTAAAATGTTTGAAGAAAAAATATCTAAATGCATAAATGACTCGACAAATAATAATATAATAACCAAATCCAAAGTGTCGAACTTGAAACCTATAAAACCATGGATTACTCATGGTTTAGTAGTATCTGTACGACATAAGCAAGCTCTTTACAAATTAACTACTCAACAACCAAATAATAAAAAATTACTTAATCATTTTAAAGCATATAAAAACAAACTTTCATATATTATAAAAAATACAAAACAAAAGTATTATAAACAAAAGTTGAATCAGGCTGAAAATGATAGTAAAAGAGTGTGGACAGTTATAAATGAAATAATTGACAAGAAAAAAAACAAGAATAACGACATCGCTACTATATTTCATGACAACATGAAAACATGTTGTAAAGAAAATCCCTCAAAAGCTGCAAACATATTTAACACCTTCTTTGCGAACGTAGGGGAAAATCTTGCCAATCTCATTCATACTGACCCAAATATAACATTTCCAGACTGTAGTATTGATACTGACAATAATATAGCAACATTCCAAGTCACCACAGAGAACGAAATAATATCAATTATAAACGGTACGCAAGGAGGTTCTGCCCCGGGTTTTGATGGAATAACAGTTAATATTTTAAAAAATATTAAAAATCAAATTTCTAAACCGTTAAAACACATAATAAATGTAAGTTTCCAAAGCGGAGTGTTTCCATCAATCTACAAACAAACTACCATTACTCCAATATTTAAATCTTGTAATCCAGAAGAAGTTAGCAATTACCGACCCATATCAGTAATCTCGAACATAGCAAAAATTTTTGAAAAGATAGTTAAAAAAAGGATAAACCAATTTGAAGCACTCAGGATGCAATTGCAAAATTAACTAGTCTTGTTCATAATTCATTAGATAGATCATTAAAATGCATTGGAATTTTCATAGATCTTAAAAAAGCTTTTGATAGCATATCACACGACAAACTTATAAGTAAATTAAGAAACATTGGATTAAATGGTACAGCTATAGAATGGATAAAAAGCTACCTTTTCAAACGCCCTCAAGTCGTAAAAATCAACGATGTACTTAGTCAATAAAAAACAAGTCACTTCGGCATACCTCAAGGTACAGTCCTGGACCGTTACTGTTTATCATTTATGTAAATGACATATTCAATCAAAGATTAAATAGAAAAATAATATCTTATGCTGATGACACTGTCATAATAATTGAAGGTACTGATTGGAATAATGTTAATAACTTAGCAAATACTGATATTAATATACTGAAAAATTGGTTCAATAAAAACCTCCTCTCATTAAATACTGAAAAAACAAAATGTATCCCATTCTCTATCAACAAATTTAAATTAATACCAGAATTAAAAATTATAATACATCAACTTAAATGTAACAGAACTAATTGCAATCAAGAATGTTCTATACTTAGTCTAACTTCTGAAATTAAATATCTTGGTATATATATATAGATCAACATTTTAAATGGAAAAAACAAATTTGTGAACTTGTCAAAAGAATTAGAAAATGTATTTATATATTTATAAGACTTAGAAACATTCTTAGACTAGAAAACCTAAAAAGAGTGTACTATGCAATTGTACAATCTATATTACAATATGGTATTATTGGCTGGGGAGGAACTTATAACAATATATTAAATCCACTTAAAATAGTACAAAGATTGATAATTAAAGTAATATTGAAAAAACCATCCAAATTTTCTACTGAGATTCTCTTTTCAATATTCAATGTACCCACAATAGACAATATATATAAAAAATATTCAATTCTACAAATTTATAAAGAAATACAGTTAAATAACTTACAATTCAATTCATCAGCAAGATATCAAAAAACTATCAAAATCCCAAAACTTAATACAAAGCACACACAAAATACCTATCTCTATCTATGTATAACATATTTTAACATCCTTCCATTATATCTAAAAAATATTGAAGATATTCAGGAATTTAAAAAATATAATTAAAAAATTACCTAAAACTACTATAAAAGTCCATATCTTACTCTAATTATTATTTCCTTCAAATCTTGAAACTGTATTATTGATAAATCTTGCCTATTTCTTACTTATCCCTTTGGTTTTGCAAATATATTATTTACTTACTTACATGATTCCATATAATTGAGCTAGGATTCACTCACCAAACACAAGAGCCTCGTCTCTTTATGGTGAGGAAAAGCTATTATTATTTACCTTTATAACACTGTATAATATGTATAAATTGTATATTTATTGTAAAAAACATACAAATATTAAATAAATAAAAAAAATATATATATATTCAAAATAAAATTGCACCCTTTAAAAATAACAGAAATCTTAGACAAACGTCCATACTTCCTACTCCTAAATGTAAAAAAACAATGGGACAGTTCAACCATGAATATCTCTGAGTTAAATTTTTTAACTCATTACCAGAAAAAATTAGAAACATGAATACAAATATAAACGAATTCAAAAGCCACCTTAAAAAGTATTCCGAACAGTTGAACTGAATCATATCAAATATAAACCAATATAACACCCCCATTCACACAAGCCCTGCTTATTTATGGGGTTACATCAAATACTTATATCATGTAATTAATAACTGTACTATATTCAATATTGTGTAATGTAATTCATGTATCTTTTTTTTACTAATAAAAAAAAAAAAAAAATTATTATATCATTCATTTTTATTGCCTTCTACAAAACCATTTCAGAATCACGTGCTGTAACAATTATCAAAGAATTTATTGAGTTTTACATAATGAAAATAATTTTTTTTAAATGTATTAAATAACGGTTGAGATGTAATCTCATGCTTGAAATTACTGTGACCAATTTCTGAACACGAAAAAATGCAACTAACTTTTTTAGCAGATAAAATTAGATAAATAATTGCTATTTATTCGTTGCATACGTGATATATCGAGTATTGCCAATAACAAATAGACCCGTAAAAAATCATGTGGTAGTCTGAAATCTCGATAAATCAGTTCCAATTTTCAAAATGTGTTAATTATATTATTGGTTACCAACTTTATGACTTGTCTGAATTCTTCATACAATCAGTTCTAATTTTGGAAAATGACCCTTAAATTCAAATCAAATGTGAGTTAATTGAACCAGCAACGCAAGTCACGCAAGACTAATTCACAACACAGAAAACCCAAATTAGTATATTTTGATAATAATTTATTAGTATAATAACTAAATTTCGTGAAAAATCAGTTCCAATTTTGAAAACGATTGAAAATAATAAGTTTCTGTTTAAAATATTACATTATAGGTAATTTTTCATTTTAGGAGGTGCGTATGCGTACCGCCGCCCCGGTACCCATTTATTGAATCTCTGCCACAGGTGACTTAGTAGGGGTGCCCGTGTTTATCGGGTGAGGTGTTCATTTCTTGGCGACGAATGCGCCTGCCCACCAGCTGTGTGGTGAGCCGGTTTACGAAGACCATTTGACCTCTCCAGCTGGTCTCTCTTGACCCATCTCCTAGCACCGCAGCGAAAGGGATGGATTCGTACGTCCGTCGCTCCTGCACACACTGACTCTTGGAGTCTTTTCCTTCGTAGTACTTCCTCTCCTTCCTTCATTCCCTTAAAAAAGCCCTCCACATAACATCCCCAAAGATGACATACGCCCCAAGGGAAATTATTTTCCTCAGTTTCTCAAAAAAGTACCAACTTTATCGCTTGCCTGAATCTTCACACAGTCAATTCTATTTTTGAAAATATACAGGGTTTTACAATAAGAGGAGTTATTTTGATATTCAATCGTAATAGATCAATGGTTTCGTTGCTTGTGTGGCACGTAGCGCCGTCTTGTTGAAAGTAAACGTTGTCCAGATCAATACCATCCAATTCCGTCCATAAGAAATCATTAATCCTCCCTCGATAGCGCAATCCATTCACCGTAACTGTTGCTCCAGCCTCATTTTCGAAAAGTAAGGTCCAATGACTCCACCGGAGAGTAAGCCGCACCAAACAGTCACACGTTGAGGATAGAGAGGTTTTTCAACAATAGCTCTTGGGTTTTCCGAGCCCCAGATGCGACAATTTTTCTTGTTGACGAAGCCACCGAGGTGGAAATGGCCTCATCACTCAAGATGATTTGCATTTGATTCACTCAAGTGAATTTTAATAATTTCAATGCGTTGTTGAAGCGTGTATCGTTACAGCTTCAAAAGTAACATCTACCGAAATAGCGGGCTATTCAAAATAACATCTCTTATTGGAAAACCCTATACTTAAATTCAGAGCAAAAATTTGGTTTTGTGATCACAATATTTATTTATTAATTAATTACGCCCGAACGGGTTTTACAAAATTTTATATTTTACATGATTTACTGCATGATACAGATAAAATAAGATTTTTTGAGATTTAGCTTACAAAATTTAAAAATAAAAAATTTAAAGAATTAACACAGCTTATTATAGAAACAGAGTTGCGTTTAAATGTATGTTATATATTTAAAAAGTTGAAAACTACACTGTAAACCCAAATATGCGGAAAACTTTTTAATAGGACGTATATGTAAAACTCTTCAATAGAGCGATATGTAAAATTCTTTAGTAAGACGTATACGGAAAACTCTTTAATATGAAGTATTTGTAAAATTCTTTAATATGACATATCTGTAAAACTCTTTAATAGGACGTATCTGTAAAACTCTTCAAAATGACGATATGTAAAATTCTTTAATAGGACGTATTTGTAAAACTCTTCAATAGGACGTATCTGTAAAACTCTTCAATTTCGGGAAATGTAAAATTCTTTAGTAGGACGTATATGTAAAACTCTTTTATGTGACGTATTTGTAAAACTCTTTAATATGACGTATCTGTAAAACTTTTCGATAGGATATACATGTAAAACTATTTAGTAGGACGTATCTGTAAAACTATTTAATATGACGTGTGTAAAACTCTTTAATAGGACGTATCTGTAAAACTTACACTGCCAAACGAGATATAGATAGTGTCAACTGTAACTTGAAATCATATAAAATTCAGCTCACTAAATGCTTTTATTTTGTGAATATTATGCTTTTTATGTGAATACCGCACAAGAGTCCCAACTTCTCATCCCCAATTCGGCATCCCCAATTGGGGTATTTTGTGAGGCTAAAGGTAGTGGTGAGGGAATGGAGATGGGGGAGAGGCATTTGGGGCTATTCAGATCTGGTCACCAAACACAGCTAAAGCCATTATTTATTTATGTCTTTTCTTGAATACACATTTTACAAATGATAACAGTGGTTTATATTGTAGTACAGAGAAAAAAAGTACAGAAAAAAGGTATAAAAATAAAGAACATAGGTTGATATAGGTAAAACTATGTGTGGGTGATATTGTATGTTACGTGAATACCTCACTAGGAGAAACTGTGCTGAGGTGTTAACGTGTTTGTGATTAAGTGTGACAGGTATTTATGTGTTGTAGTAGAAAAAAAAAATTTTTTTTTTTCACACACATATATTGAAACATGAAAACACACATTTATATGTGAGTGTATGTATTTTTGGATAATTCTTGATGAACGTGTATAATATTTTATTTTACTTATCATATTTTGGTTATGTTTGGTTTGGAATTATAATCTTTTGAATAAAGTGAATATCTTGATTTTTTATCCAGGCTACGATATGTTTTTTGAGAAAGTTCGTAGATGTATTTGTAGTCATTAGTTGTTTCAAAGTAATGGGCATACTGTTAAAAAGGTTGGATGCGTAGTATTGAAAGTGTCTTTGTCCGTGTGTGGTGTGTGTTATCGGAATGTTCAGTGTTTTATTTGTTGATGACCTGGTTTTTATTATGGCTTTTGGTTGCATTTCAAGCAACGTTTCAATTATGAATGGTGGTCTTACACTATAGCGATACTGAGAGAGACTATGCATTCTCGAACGTTCCGCAAGTATACTATATATTATTTTAAATAAATATATTGTGACAAAACACAAATTCATCAGCATTATCCGTACTTTATTTTACTGTTTTGAATTATATAATCATGCGAAAACTGTATTTCTTTACCTGTGAATAATCGTTATTTGCTAAAATAAAGTCGCTATCCGCTTTGCGCTTAGTTCTTCTAAACAACGCAACGGATTTTGATAAAATTCTTAATAAAAGTTTATATATATATATTTATTAGATTCATATTATATTTATAGCTATTAGAGAAAATCGAGAAACGCCGAGTACACGTCATCTAGTGTTTTGTATTTCTTTTTAAGGCGATGCACTACGTCGTGAAATATTTTAAATTGAGCCGCTATCAATAACAACCCTTACGTAGATGGCGATAAGGTTTAAATTCACGCTTTACACCAATTGGACTGTTTTGGTTTATGCAAGAAAAAAACATGGCCAAAAATGCCTTTTATTTTATTTTAAGGATGTTCAGGCATAAATATTTAAAATTTTTTCGATCATTTTATAAATAACTTAATTTTTCACATTATACAATAAAATCATAACCGAAAATGGGTTCGTAAGTAGGAGATTTTGAACTTTAAAGCAGTTTTCATAGGCCTTAAACATTATTTTTTTCTGGGCTTATAAAAAGACTTATCTAAAAATTACTCGGTTATTTCAAAGGCCAGGATGTATTCTACTCGCAGTATTTAATTAAAGCATCTGAAACATTTTTAGGCGATCACATTTTCAAACCAAAAACACATGATTTTGCATTACTACGTAGTGCATCGCGTTAATGTAACTTTATTGGTCTACAATATATATGAGTAAATATTGTTTATGCTTTGACGTACCACTGTTTGTTTCTTATTCTTAATTAAATAACAACGTATTTTAAAAAGAGAAAGAAAAAAAATTATAGTAACATATATTTTTTTAATTTGTTGGCATACTGTCCATATCGGTAGAAAACAGAAGAAGTAGGTACCTTCCTATTATGCGATGAATAATCGATTTTCTATGCCAATTTATAATCAAATTGAATTCCTGCAATATATTGCAACGTAATCCGAAAAAAATCTTATGCAACGTAGAAACGAACTTTTAATGTAAGCTTCGCCAATTATTGACATTCGCTTATACAATGATATCCGGAGGAAAAGTGCGCTAACTTCGTAAGTTGATTCTACGCGATGGTAGAAGTAAAAAATGACAAATAACTTATTTTGAAATTCCAATATTTATTTTGATTACCTTCAAACGTAGGAATTTCATAAAAAGTTAATTGTCTTTTTTACTTGCATTATTATGTAGAATCACCCCCCGAAGTTAGCGCACTTTACTCCCGGACACCCTGTATATCTTTGCTAGTACCAGAACTACTTACGGATGGAAACGCATGGACTAAATTACACAATGAGAAATTGCACATAATTAGATTACAAAATGGAAAAACACTCATAAAAAAACTGTTTTTTTTGTTTAAAATAAAGACAAACATTCCCTTACAAATAGCCCGACAACATTTGTAAATCTCTTACTACCACCACAGTAAGCGGAAAATGTTGCTTGTGTTGTGATGGAGGACTTAGATAACCGAGGAATTGAACACACTACGCCTGGGTGGGACCCAAACGCGAAGCCAACTTAGCCACAGACCGGTCGTAAATACACCTATTTGATTTTATCGTTAGTTTTCGGTGACGAACCAATGGAAATTCTAAATTGTCTTATATTACCTTATAATGGATATTCACTAACTTCTCGACAGCCTATCGACAATAACAAAATATTCTGTCAACTTTTGTCGGCAATCACAAACACACGCGCTGACATATGATGACATTACAGCAGTTACGAAATAAATGTATTTTTCGAGATTGTAAGCGTGGTTGACTCTAGTCCGTAGGAAGGAAGGTACAATCTACAGTCAAAACAAAAAAAATATCTTTAAAATAAAAGTCTGCCCAAGATATGGCTAAAGTTGGCCGAAAATTGAAAACAGATGTGTAAAAGTGAAAAGATTGTTTTTTGCCTGTTAATTTGTAATTGGTTTCACAAAAAATTTGTTAACTTTAAAACATGTTTGCGAAGTCCATTATGAATACTGTTTAAAGTTTTTTGTATGCATTTACATTAGGTGATCTTTCAAAGACTTTTTTTTTATTTTGATACAATATTTTACTTTTCATAGTACAATCCAGTAATGTTGGCCTCACTGGGTGGCTTACCCGTGCTGAGGCCTCCATTTTATAATACAAAAAATATACATAATACATTTAAAGAAAATATATATAATGTTGGCGAAGAAAACAAAACAAAAGATTAAGATAAATTTAAACTAAAAATATAAATTTAAAATTAAAGTAAAAAATAAAATTAAAGTAAAAAATAAAATTAAAATAAGAAGAAATAAATTTAAAATCGGTATATTTATTTTATTATATGTAGTGTGTTTGTGAGTGATGTGTGTTTTATATAGTTTTTCTGTGTTACGTGTAGGTTTTATTATTTTATGATATGATATTTTGGTTTTGTCTTTTTTGTTCTTTAATCCATTTTGTAATTTTGTGTCCGAACTTATTTTTGCTTTCCTCAATTTTAT
Source organism: Hesperophylax magnus (assembly GCA_026573805.1). Lineage (NCBI taxonomy): Eukaryota > Metazoa > Arthropoda > Insecta > Trichoptera > Limnephilidae > Hesperophylax > Hesperophylax magnus. The sequence continues at coordinate 9,663,632 of JAIUSX010000028.1, forward strand.
TTTCAAGTGTTAGACTGTTGAATTCTTTTATAGCATGTTATTGATAGTGTCTTTGTCCAAAGGTAGTATTTATCGTCGGAGTTTTGTTATGTTTTCTTTATACGCTTGTCTAACTGGTCTGTTAGTGATATTTTGTGTATGTTGTAATTTGTTTTATAATAATAATAATAATAATATGACAACCCACGATAACCTAACCAAACGAGATTATAGCTAAAATATGATTATTCTGTTTAAATGGTACATGAATGGTCACCAAATTAACCAATATATTTTTGAATCCATTTAAATTTTTAATCCATAGAAAAGATTACTCAATAAAAAATAAAATGCATTATTGCATTGTTACACGTAACTATTACACGTTGTTCGCCTTGATTTTGCATTGGTGCATACTTTCTTTTACGATGCTACATAATTCATCGAGTACGTTGCTATGGAAGTTAATTAAATAAAACTGGTTGATAATTAACGATATCAAAAAATATCGAAAAAAAGATATATTTATTTATTATTTTGAAAACTGAGGAAACAGAGCGCGCAATGTAAAAAAACTTTATTAGTGAAGGAACGATATAGTCCGTCTGCTTAATGCGAAACAGGTTAATTTTTTGGGAACCAACAAGTCCATTTGTTTGCTTTTCGTAACAGCTCAAAACGCTGTCTCACTTGCCGCTATATTTCGAAATAAGAAAAACGATGTTAGAAAGAGAAAACACCAAGCTTTATTTTGAAATACAGAATTTAACCACAAAATAACAATCAAATCGACACCTCCAAGATTACAATTTGAAAAAAAAAATTGTGTTATTTCAATTTATTATTTTTATATGACAAAAATTGAGGTGTCACGCACGTATCGTGCACGAGCATTTGAAGAAATGCAAAATATTCAGATTTACATGAACGCGTGTGCCGACATCGCTGTAATAATTATTTATTTATTTATTTATTTCACGCCTATTAAGGCTTTTACATACATATATATAAAAAATATTTACGAAATTATACATGAAAATAGTGCAGGAAACGACTATTAATACAATTGCAGAAAAATAAATATAAAGTCAAAATATCACTCAACTTGATCTACACAGAATGCAGGCACAACATATAAAAAATCCAAAATATTTTATCTGTTTCAGTTGACAAAATTATTAAATGTTAGTCAAATCAAATTAAATACCTTTATAAAAATATTCCACTACTCGATGAAAAAAAAAACTTCAATAGGGTATGCTTATATATTGAAATTGAAGTACTAAATATATCAACAACATCTGAGTATTTGTTTCCTAGTTGTTGAATCCGTCGCATAGGAGTATGATATTGGGACGTTGACATAGAATTGCTACAATAATATGGTAGGTACTGTCTTGAAACCGACCTGCTTGGAGTATGAAAAGAGATTACAAATAATAAATCAGGGGTATCAAATATTGAATTAATGATTTTATACAAACAGGTTAAATCGGAAATAATTCTGCGAACAGATAATTTTATTAAATTTAATGAACAAAGTAAGTTATCGTAATTTAGGTTTTCTCTAGGAATGCCCATTTTGAAATTTACATATCTTAAAAATTTATTTTGGATTCTTTCAATCGCATGTGAATAAACCTCATAATTTGGGGACCAAACCGTGGAATTGTATTCTACATGACTCCTTACTAGTGACATATATAATGTTTTTACAGTATTAACATTATTGAAATCACTAGATACCCTTAAAATAAATCCCAACATTTTCAAAGCTTTATTGGTTATTATTTCAATATGCTTGATAAAGTTAAGTTTCGTGTCAAACCAAATACCTAAGTCATTAATTTCCGAGACAGATACTAACGACATGTTGTTAATGGAATAATCCAAAAGTATTGGATACTTTATTCGATGAAACCTCATAATTTGACATTTGCTTATGTTAAGTTGCAATAGGTTATCACGACACCATATAATTAATCTTGACAAGTTATTTGACAATATATGGCAATCGTTAATGTTTCTGATTGCTTTGAATAATTTCAGGTCGTCTGCAAACATTAACACTTGAACATCATTGAAAATATACAATACATCATTGACAAATAATAAAAACAGGATTGGACCTAAGTGTGATCCCTGGGGAACACCACTCGTAGCAGTGAATTTCTATGAAAGTGTGCCATCAATTTTAACAGCCAGTAATCTGTTGGTCAAGTAACTATTAAACCACTTATATAGTGAACCACCTATACCGAATTTATTCATAATTTACTAAAACTTGTAGCGCGCGGTATTTCGTCCGACACACGGATCCGAATACTTTCTCCCTCACACGCATAGCGCCGTCTCGCTCGGCCACTTTCAGCCCATCATCCGTACAGGATGACACCCCATTGGCCGAGCTACCCCCACCCCTCCGTTAGCGACCGGTACTTTTTTTTTTTTTTACAGTAATACCGCACAAGAGTCCCAACTGCTCCCGTCTGGAGCCAGTGAGACTATGGCATCCCCAATTGGGGTATGTTGTGAGGCTGAGGGTATTGGGGAGGGGAGGGAGATGGGGAAGAGGAAGGTGGGGAAGTACCTGGCTATTCAGATCTGGTCACCAAACACGGCTAAAGCCATTTCAAGCAACGTTTCAATTCTGAATGGTGGTCTTACACCAGGGCGATACTGAGAGTATCTTCCACTCTGGAACGTGCCGCAAATATACTATATATTATTTAAATTAATTAATTATTTTGCGCACGCCGGGTTCGAACCCGCGACCTTCGGATCTGTAGTCAAAAGCGTATACCACTAGACCACGCCGGCCGTCAAAGGGTATATAACACCATGCAGGCCTATATGGAATCAGAGTATCCAGTCTCCTGGTTAACTAAGCAACAGAATCCTAGTGGTCATTGCCCAGTAAAACCCTCCCCAGTACCAAGTCGAGAGAACCCTCCGGTTCCTCCTTGGGAATTCAAGTAACAGCTCCCTCGGGGACATTACTTGTCGGGAAAACCTCCACCCAACTAAGAGACCACGGGTGCTCTGTTGTGGCTATTACGCTGTGTTTAAGTGTTTAGTGAGAACGTTAGTGATCATTGTTTTTTTACTGTAAGCTGTGAACCCTGTATGTAAGAGAAATAAACTGACCAACGCTGAAAGGCTATTTTCTTACAAACACCCTGACACAAACTTTATTATAAAACCTGCAAATTCATTCGTAAGGCCTGCAATCCCGTTTTTAACCGGATTATTGATAATTTGAGAGAATTTGAAAAGATTCTTAATAAATTAGAAATACCTACTATTTTTTCTTCGTGACTAACTAGTTTTCTATTGACACTAACATTATTTGAATCAACTTTTTTCGTTATTTTAATGATGTGTATTTGGTAAGTATGTTTACGAGAGATGGACAGGCTCTTAGATGTATGTAAATAAGGGTAAATGCAGGAAACTCCGTTAAGGCGAAGCTTAATGCTAAATCACTATTTTGATTAATCATTATAACGAATTGGGATACATTATGAATACCAAAAAATATGTTTTAGATAAATTAAAGGTTTTCCTATCGTTTTGCTTGAGTAGAATACAAATAAAAAAATAAATTACTCAAAAAAAAATATAAATGTAAACTACTTAAAGAAATATTTTTTCAATAGAAATGTATGAACGCGTAAAGGAAACAACTTTAAAAAATAGAGTATTAAAGCTAAGATTATCTGTGACAGTTTCACTTGATTAACTTTTTTGCTTTCTTGTAAAATTATTTACAAAATAAATAAAAACCAGTTTTGTTCTTGAAATCGTATCGAATAGACTCCGTTTGTCAAGCGATTTTAATGCCTATTACCTACAATATACGGTATCCCAAGAATATACATATTTTTGTCTTGTAGCTTCTTCTTAATAGACTATTGAACGTGGTTGACGCTAACATTGTCCATAAAACCTACCAGTCTACAAAGGGATGCTGATACAAACTTTGATGTATGGCAATGAGGCACGGAACAGACAGATGAAATATTAAACTATACTAAATGTTACAGAAATGAAATCCTTAAAGGAAAACGTATGGTAAAAACATGTTGGACGGTGTGAAAATTTAAAGATCCACAAAAATTTCTAAAGTATTGCAAGTGTAATGACTAAGATTAAGAAATGGACGCTTTGATTATTTTGACATGAAAAGCGGTTGAAGAATGAAAAGTTCAATTAAATTAAGTTATTGATTTAGTATTTGGACCCATAAAATTTATTTACAAATGAAAAAAAATCAATATTCTAAAGAATCTCATCTCTTGGATAAATATATTATATTTACATTTTAATGTACGATATCTATTGACTTTTTTGCATTTTCTATGGTATATTTTTGTTATTAATATTCTTTTTAAACTATTAATTTTTGTTGAGATTTGTTTGGGCTTGATGAAGTGTTCAATAACAGACGCATGGTTTTTTTTTGTTTTTACTGCACAAAACTGCATTTTTACTTTATTTAATGTTACAAAGAGTTAAATTATTCCCGACCCGGACAAAACACTTTAACTAATGGTCTGTAGACCATAATGACTGCTTGTTACTATTTTATAGGAGAGAAGAAGAAAAAATCCAGTCGGCGAGGCTTTTTATAATCTAACCAAGTAACACACATTGACAAGCTAATTGTAAACAAACACTGTCAAAGAAAACCAATTGATAAGGCAAAACATCTGTTTTATCTGTTAGCCCTAGTTTTACCTCTGACCGCTAGGTGCTAGGCAGGAGCCTGTAAAGTAACTGGTGGTGAACTTTGCTAATGGTTCGTACATTTTTAACAATTTTTAATTAATAATTTATTAAAGCCTCAAATTTTAATATTTAATAATTAAAGATAAGTTTTTTTTACTTTTCGTATAAAAACCGCAAATATTACCTCAGGGCTTATTATATCAACTGGAATAAGCCCTGACGAAGCTTGAGCTAAGCGAAACCTGGTTGGCTGTTAATATTAATTCATAATAAAAGTGGTGTTTTACAAAGTGTATTTTTTCATTTAATATATAATGTCACATCACAAAGTGTTTGCTTAATTCGATAAAATTACAATTTTTAGTTTTATTCATTAAATTAATCAAAAAACAAACAAAAAAATTCTTGCGTACGCCTGATTTGATGCCGCGATCTTTGAATTCGTAGCTGAGAACCGTAAGCACCCAACCACGCAGGCCGTCAAAATATGATATAATATCAATTTAATTATTGAAGACAAAATTCGCAATTCTTAAGCGAAAATTTGACACAGAAATATCAGAAAAAGATACGGTTACATCTAGGACTTATACCCAGGACCATTGTCTTGCCGGTACGCCACTCTTTCAACTAAGCTAATGGGACCCTGTCTCATTCTGTCATATTTAACTGAATCATCCTTCGAATAAGAACTACAAACATTATCTTAATTTTCTCATCGCACATTTTTATTGGCTGCTATCTTTATGTATAACATTATATTATATATATCAGAGATGTGCTTTATTTCAAATAAATCCATTTCAAATGGAAATGCAAAATGGGTATTTTCCATTTTGCGTTTTAAATGCTTTTCTCAGTGCATTTTCCATTTTAAATGTTTTTTTGCAACATTCTTCCTACTATCTCCACTCATATTTTTTTCATAAGCCCTTAAAGTCATAAGACGGTCCTCAACCTCAGTATGAGAGATAATTTACATTTGTCAAGTTGCTCCCTAGTAGGAGCCCTGGCAATTGAGTTACCATTACAAAAAATACTGAACATGGGGCCATGACGCTGTAATATTAAATGTTAGATTAGTCCCGCGCAAATTTTTTTGTGGTTTCATAATCTGTAGTTGTGGTTTTTGGTTTTTGGATTTACCATCATGTAATATGTTTGTTCTACATTGATGTCCATTATTAAATGACAAAACTGTTTGAAAATTCTATAATTATTTTAATTGTTTGACCTGAGAAACCATTTTGCATTTTCAATGCATTTTGAGAATAGGTATTTTGCATTTTGCATTTGAAATGCTTCCCTAAAAACCATTTTGCATTTTCAAATGGAAAAGTTTTGACCCATTGCCATTTTGCATTTCAAGTGATTTTGGGTACCCATTTTGCACATAATACAATTTGAGGTTTTAATCATAAATTTATTCCAAAAAATAAATAATATCAATTTGTTTGACTATACATTCATCTTCGAGCGGACATACTATACCCCACTGAGGGTAACTATGAAAACACCGTTTGAATACTTTGTTGGTATAAAAGAAGAAACATCGCTGGCGATTGATATGTTCGCTAAAATTACAAAGCAGTGAGATGAATCTCTTTGTAGCAACGGCTTTTGCAATTCTGGCTGTTGGCCAAATCAATGGAAATCCATACGTGAGTTTGTAAAACTGCATTTTAATAAATTTTTATATTTTTTTTGGTAAAAATTAATGTTTCTTTGTTTGTATCCTATCCACTCGAGTAGTGATATTATGCCACCAAGTTTGCAAAAACTTTTGTGCGATAGCTTGCCATAATGTTCCAAATTTATAGAATGTAAAAAACGGTGTAATCTAGGAGGATTAATAAGGAAGTTGAGTCCATTTTTTTTATTTTTTTTTATCAATGTTCGCATTCAAACTTAAATACTGGTATTTTTTTTTTTTTTTTAAAGTTTGTTTTCATAATTAAATTAATTCTCAAAATTAAATTTTATTAAGCCCGCCAAAACGAGCGGAATCCGAGCGGTAACAGGCGGGGTGTGGTGTGACGTCATTCGAACTGTGAAAACCACGTCGCTTAAGCATTTTGTATGGAAAAATTTTTAATTCTTCAACAAGGAATTCCAGTAATTTTTTTACCAATGTTAAACGTCTATTAGAATTGATGTTATTAAAAAAAAAGAAAATTGATTAAGATTTCATAGTTAAATTAATATTTTAAATTAGAATATTTGCTTTTACCGCCCGGTACGGTACTTGTACGGTATTGCCGTCGCTACTTGTTGACGTTCCCCGCGCGAATTCAGGACCACCGCGCAGAAAAGTAGAGACCAAAAGTAAAATAACGGTTTACAGCCCAGTTCACTGTGAGACTTTTCTGAGCGGCCGGCGGCCTGAAGTGTATCACATGCTATGTGACATGTATAATAATAAAAACTTCTAAGTTATGCAATAAACAACATATTATTATAAAGCACTATACGAATATGTATCTTTAGAAATCCATTTCATATAATAATAATAACAAATACGTACATTTATTTGACAAACCCAAATAAACCTTTGGCCTATACACCTCTCTCATCTAAACCGACCATCTCTCATGTAATAGAAAGAGATGCACCATAGGTGATCCGTTGTACGTAGAAGTCACGACACATGTGACGTCAGAATTCTTTCGACCAATCGTGGAGCGTATACAGTCTATTGCTATTGAATGATTTTTCAAGAACGTTTAACTAATACTAAGAATAATAATATAGAAATATATTTATATATTTAGAATCGATATTTTTTGATCTACATGAACATATTTTTTATAAGTCAAAATATTTTTCACTCAACTTCCTTATTGGCTTTAAAGTTACTGCAGTAAGCAGTGTCTCGTGTTACCATATCATCCGAAATTCATTGGTTAAATTATTGGCTGAAAATAATTTATATAAAGAAAGGCATGATATTCCATACTTCTATCAGAGTCTCAAAATTCTTTCAGTGAGAGCAATTCTGTGGTACAAAATTATATTTCAGCACATAAATAACCCCTTATATATAAACAGGCTAGAACACAGTCATAATACTCGTTTTGTCTTTAATGAAGGACTTATTGTACCTAAGCACACAAATAAAAATGGGCAAAGAACTTAAAGGCGATGCACTACGTCGTGTAATATTTTAAATTGAGCCGCTATCAATAACAACCCTTACGTAAATGGCGGTAAGGTTTAAATTCCTTCTTAACACCATCCGCCTGTTTTGATTTATGCAAGAAAAAAACATGGCCAAAAAGTGCCTTTTATTTTATTTTATGGATGTTCAGGAATAAATATTCATTTTTTTCTATCATTTTATAAATAACTTAATTTTCCACATTATACAATAAAATCATAACCGAAAATGGGTTCGTAAGTAGGGGATTTTGAACTTTAAAGCAGTTTTCACAGGCCTTTACATTATTTTTTTCTGGGCTTATAAAAAGACTTATCTAAAAAATACTCTATTATTTCAAAGGCCAAGATGTATTCTACTCGCAGTATTTAATTAAAGCATCTGAAACATTTCTAGGCGACCAAATTTTCAAACCAAAAACACATGATTTTGCATTACCTTAAACTGATGATTCCCAGTTATTTTAATATGTTACCTGCTGAAATTAAAAACTGTGCTAACAAAACAAACAATTGGTGAACTTACTGAAGACTTGGCTTACTGAAAGAATTAATTTGTATTAGCTTAATGATATATTATTCTAAAGACTTTTAAAAATTTTATTTATGTTTTCACAATTTTCTTTTGCTATATTTCTGTAAAAATTTTAATTTTTTTATTTATGTAATTGTAAAATGTAACTGTAAACTCACTATAATAAGATTTATAATTTAAAGAACCCGTTAAACAAACTGCTAAAAAGTAGTTTATCGGGACTTTTTGCCTTGTATTTGTAAAGTGTGTATTTTTTAATAAAAAAATATTTTGAGGGATTAATTAAATTATATTTATGACACCAATCGCTCGATTGGCTGTAAACCAAAAACTAGTGCCAGAAGTCTTTAGAGAGTGGTTTGAATTGTAAAAATGGGGGACGCTCGAGAAAAACTTATCTTTAGCACTGGAATGAAATACGGGGTCGAATTAAATTCAGTATAAATTTTTAATGGTAACAATTTAGATTTCATGATACTACATGAATTGAATGGTATATAAAGTCGGGGATATCTGAGGAAGATGTGTAGATAATAATTATTTGTGATAAAATGAGACGTAATTGAAGAAAGAAAAAAGAGGTGTAAAGAGAATGGTTGAAGAGGTCGAGAACGCTTGAAGAAGACATGGCACGATCAAGTGAAACAATTACTTATTACAATACAATAATATCATTTCCATCTTAAAAATGCACCCAACCGCCAGATACTCTAGGATTCCCAACCACAAAACATTACCCCTGGATATCTATTCCCCAGTCTCGATCGCTCGCAATTTCCGCCGAAAGTACATACACTGGTAGAGTTTGTTATTCTTGAGTCTCACCGAAAGTACATACTACACGCCATACGTCAAAATTCATTCGACTTAAACAACGAGTGGGTCGAAGCAGTAGAGATCGGCAAAACTGTCAAAATCTCATTGCATCCTGGTGAATTGCCTTATACAAAAAAAAGATCGTTTCCCGCGCGCTTTTCGAAGTTGGTATCGGATTCGTTTAGTTCTGCAAAGTTGTTTTAACCATTTTTCTGGCATTTCGATATGTATCCACCACCGCCATTCATTTCAGAAAAAGTGCGGTAGCAAATAAAGACGTTGACAGAACGACGCCGCAACGGTTTATTTTTGACATTTAACTCCATAGAAACCTCAAACACATCAGAAACATAGACAATATTCACAGGGTTGCCAACACAGTCATCTCTTCAACCGTGCGACACTCAAGAATGTATAAATATAGAACTTATGACAAAAGTCGTAGAGATTTTCGTTCGTAGATGGCGCATAGCGAGTAATTCGTGGTAGAGACTCTGGAATAGATACCCTGACCATGTATAAGTCCCCGAGCAACGTCGGGTTCATGTCAGCTTGTCATTTATACGATCCTTCTCTATAAGTGGCAATATAACAATTTCAACATATCTTTAAAAAGGGAGTTAAACCTAACCCCTTGGTTTTTTAATGCCTAAACGTGACTCACACACAAAACAATAACTTACACCGGTGCAACCAATCTATTTTTATAAAACAAGCAATCATCAAAAACAACAATACTTACATGCCCAAACCATCTGAGGGTCCCTTTCTTAAACTTATCATACAAGGTTTAACCACATATTCGACGCCATGCTTCACTGCAATATATTAGAGTATGTACCAGCATTCCATTGTGGACTGCTAGCTTCGCTTTTTTGTACATTGTTTTGTTAGCGCCAACTACGTTTAGTCCTCCGTTAAAGGAGTTTTCTGCGATTACCATTCTTTCAATATCTCTATAAGCCTTTCTATCTCTCGGGATATCTTTATCTGGTGATAACACTACTTATCATCACATTCTATTACCAATTTTCTTAAGTACACATCGCTGCCTTAGTTTTTGTATGTTCAATAGACCATTTAGCAAATTTTACAGGAGACGTTTTTTTTGTTTTTACAGGCAAATTCTAAACAATTCTCAATTTTGGTCATTTTGTTTAAAACATATGTGTAACAGGAAATTATTAAAGATCATTTTTCGAAGATTGAAACTATAATATGCCCATATTATGACTTTAAAGGAGGACGTTGAACATGGCTTGAAAATTATGAATGATTATTTTGGATATTGAACATATCGTCTGGAGATTGAACAATTCGGCTCCCATAAATTTGAGGTTTTTTTGTTCAATTAGCCAATTAGTGGTAAATTGTATACACGGTGTCCGGAAACTCGTAGTACAAGCGGGAAACTGGAGAATCTACACCACATGGGGAACCCAAATAAACATAAAGTTTTTTGATTTGAGCATTTTCACAAAAAAAAAAAAAAAAACAAAAAAATATATTTTTCGGCTATTTTAGGGTTAAAGTTTTTTCTGGTGTTTAGGGTTGAACAACAGATGTTTTAACCCTGCAGAGCAGAAATATTTTATGATTACACCGGATTAAATGAAGGGTGATTTCAAAATAATGCTTCAAATCCGAGTTTCTTCATTTGTTTTACTTTCAAATAGTTTTAATTAGTTGGGTACTTTGATCTTCAGTAATAATTTATAAGAATTTGATTAAAAAAAAAAAAAAAAAAATCAACTTCTAACTCGATTTACTCGATAACGAAAGCTCAAATCAAAAAAAAATATACTACAAAATCGACTCCAAATGTGATGTAGATTCACCAGTTTCCCGCTTGTACTACGAGTTTCCGGACACCCTGTATACAGGGTGATTTTCAGATTTCAAATACTTTACTTTTATCTTAGTTAGTAGTTGACTTAAAGTATTACTTTAAAATATGTTCCAGAGAGGAAGATATGGTGTAAAGACCAACATAAGAATTGAAATGGCTTTAGCCGTGTTTGGTGATCAGATCTGAATAGATACTCACATACCATCTCTCTTCTCCTTCATCCTCCTTCCTCTCTTTCTCCTCTCCATCTCCTTCCCCTCCACACTACCTTCAGCCTCACAATATACTAATATACCCCAATTGGGGATTCCATAGTCTCACAAAAATTATTAAAGTTCAATTTTCAGTTGAAAATTTGTTTTTTTTATTGTTTTTTACCTACATTTGATAAATGTAATTTTTAAAGTTTACTTACTTTAGAAAGATTTTTTTTCTTTCGAAAGGTCTTATTTGCCGTGAACTTATTATTTATGTTGATTATCGTGAGTAAAATAATATTTTTTTAAATACTTACAGCTCTTAAAATCCTAAAATTATAATATCCCGCGATTTGGGTTATGGGTGTGCGCTATTTAACATTACATTTATTGTTGTTAGTAGCGGGCCTAGTTGGTTTTATTGTAGTTCCTACATAAGAATTTGTTTATTGTTTTTATGTGACTAAAAAAAACAAAAAATCAGAAACTTTTAATTGAATGAATTTGTAACGGACGTACTGCTCCGATATCGCCCGACGTCACCCCATATTAAAATCTGCCATTTGCCTTAACTTTGCCTGTCCTTAAACTGAATAAACTGTCCTCTATGTATGTGAAATTGTTATGTATAATGAAAGAAATGTATAAAATGTATGTCTGAACCTCTATGTAAACAATAAATGAAACGTCGGAGCTTGGCTAGGGGACACGGGCAGAGAAGTATACTATGAGAGCTGGCAAAATCATATTCATATTTAATTCGGGCACGATTGTTAGAACCGTGCCAAAACGTAGTGGGAAGCCTTAACGTGCGCCATGCGCCGGCATAGCGTCACAAATGACCACGGCCCGAAATTACCGGCCGAGGGGCGGTAGCCAACCCGGCGGCGGGCCGCGGGCACGTAACAAACACGGGCCTCGATTCCAGGAATCAAAGAGAAAGCGGGCCCGTGTGAACGTCGCTCGGTCAGCGAAGGCCGCCGGGGTCCTATAAAACGGGCAACAGCCCCTTGGAAAGACAGTTAGCCAGCAACCTCCACCAGCTCAACACCTCTCTCTCTGCTCTGCCCTCTACCTCGCTCCGACTTCTGCCTCTGCTCGCCTTCTTTCACTCTGACCCCCGCTTCACCCTGGACCACGGACTTGCCTACCCCTTCGGACCAGACTCGGAATCAGCTCAAGAACAAGCGACAAGCAATCGGACCAGCTCTACAGCGGCTTCAGAGACGGCCCCGTTCTACCCCTCCACGCCACTGAAGGACGACATCTTACGCCTCCACAGATTGGGATCACCGGCCCTTTTACAGTCTTGTGTGTCACTCGATTACGTCTGATACATAAGTGGTCCTTCGCCGCCGGATCTTTCTGTGGAAGAGATGTCACCTTCACTGCGCTCTGGGAAGAACAGCGCTGACGGGGATTCATCGCAGGGAAGCGATGATCCCACACCAACCGGGGCGGCCACAGCCGCGCCCCCCGGACTCCGGCCAACCGCCCCCCTGGCCCCCTCTGATCCCCAAGCGGACCTACTGCCTGGTCCCTCTGGCGCATCACCACCACAGACGCCCCCTGCCGCGGCCGACGTCTCGTCAAGAAGCGAGGCTTCCAGCGAGGACACGCTCCGGCAGGCGCAGCTCGAGCTAAGAGCTGAGAGGCGGCGCACCCAGAAGCTGCAGGACGACCACGCCCGACAGATTGCAGAGCTTGTCGCCACGCTGAAAGACCTCACGCGGACCGCTTCACCTGCAGCTTGGCAACCCGACGGAGCATATCCCGGAAGCCAGCCACCTAGCGGCCCCGGGCAAAGCTGGGGCTACGCACCCGAGGCGCACACCACTGGCTTACGGGTGGGCCTTCCACAGACTGCGGCGCCCACGAGCGGCCCCAGTCATAGCCTTGCGTACACAGTGGGGGGAGAGCCCACTGTTCCGCACACCACTGCGCCGCGGCTGGGTTACGGAGCGACGCCGACGCCGGCGCCCTCGGGCGTACCTACGCAGAGGTACGCAGCGGAGACGCACGCCACAGCTCCACGGGCGGAGTACCCACCGACGGCGGCGCCATCTAGCGGCTTCGGGCGGTACCCGGACTACGCAGCGGAGACGCACGCCACAGCTCCCCGGGCGGAATACCAACTGACGGCGGCGCCATCTAGCGGCCTCGGGCGAAACCTGGGCTACGCAGCGGAGACGCACACCACTGCGCCGCGGCTGGATTACCAACCGACGCCGACGCCGGCGCCCCCGGGCGTACCTAGTCAGGGGTACGCAGCGGAGGCGCAAACCACTGGCCCACGGATGGGCCTGCCACAGACTGCGGCGCCCTCTAGCGGCTCCAGTCACAGCCTTACGTACACAGTGGGGGGAGAGCCCACTGTGCCGCCAACTACAGCCCAGCCTAGCGATGTTTTTGGGAGCTCGCGCCGCGCCGAGAGGGCTCACACCGGGACGGAGAGAAACCATGCTGCGGATCCACTCACGGACGGCGCTTCCCCAGGCGCCGCGACGCTGCGAGGTGGACCAGAGCCGCAGTACGGCTATCCCGGTGTGACCCGCGGGCCCGCCCAGTTCCCAGCATTTGCCCCGAGCGGAAACTCGCCATCGCAGCCCCCCGCTGACGGATACGGGGCCTGCAACCGAACGGATGAGGCAGCGAGGCAGACACGAGACTGGGTGCATCAAGGGAGTGTCCCTCTCGCCCAGGTGACGGCCATGTTCGCCGACGCCCTCCGGCAGTCCCAGGCCGGTGGCACACCTCGCTACCATCCCGAAGATGAGCGGATGGCATCCCTCATCGCCCGGCAGTCCAGCGCAAAGGACTTGCCGCCCTACGCTGGCGACGCCATAGAGTGGCAAGCCTGGAAGGCCCAATTCCTCCAGTCGACGGCCACCTGCGGGATGACGGCGGCCGAGAACCTGATGCGGCTGCAGCGTGCCCTGAAGGGAAAGGCACGAGAAGCCGTCAGCCCTCTCCTCCTGGACCCGGCGCAGGTGCCGGAAATTATGGATGTCCTGGAGCACCGCTTTGGGGGCGCGCACTCTGTCGCGGCTGTCATGTTCGACAGGATAAAGCGGCTGACCCGACTACAAGAGGACGCATCGACCGAGGCTCTGGTAGAGTTCTCGGGCACGGTGCAGAACATCGTGGCTTCGCTGGGGAATCTGCGAGGTGATTACCTCTCCAACCCGGCCCTCCTCAGCGAAATCGCCTCGAAGATGCCGTTAGCCCTACGCCTCTTGTGGTTGGGTAAGGTGGCCGACCAGACGCACGCGGCCACCGTGGTGCAGCTTGCCGCGTTCCTGAAGCGGCTGACCAACGCGGTGCCGCGGTCGGGCCTCGCCGACAATGGCCGAGCAACGCGGCCGAGCAGCTCGGCCGAACATCAGCGGGCCGCCCGCCCGTATCGTGAAAATGTGTACGTGACCGACGAGCGCCCGGAACCCCGCAGTGAAGTTTGGTGCACACTGTGCAAAGACGATTCGCACAAACTTTACAAGTGTCCCCGATTCGCCGAAGAAACAATCAGTGCGCGTTGGGAGCTTGTAAAAAGTGCACGGTTGTGTTTTAAGTGTCTGGACGGTGTGCACCAGACGAAACGGTGCGAGTACCGGACCAACTGCGGAGTGGGGACGTGCCGGGCCCCGCATCATCGCTTGCTGCACGATGACGCATACACTCGTGACCCCGAGACGCACACAGTCACGAACACGTGGGAAAGTGAGGGACAAGTGCTAATGAAAGTGATTCCCGTGACGTTGTGCGGCCCCGGGGGCCATGCGACCGTGCACGCGCTGCTTGACGAGGGCTCTGCAATAACCCTAGTCGAGGCAGATGTTGCAGACATCATCGGAGCCGCGGGTCCGGTACGCGGCCTGCGAATTCGGGGCGCTAATGGGATGAGCTCATCCGATGCTACGTCCCGGCGGGTGAGACTGTCGGTGCGCGGCGACGGAGACGCGTTTACGGTGACGGCACACACCGTAACGGACCTAGACCTCCCGCGGCAAACAGTGGCCGGCCACCGGCAAGTGAAACCACGGCTGCTGATCGGCCAAGATAACGGGCCGCTTATCGTGTCGCGGGAGGTGCGGAAGGAAGAGAGCGGCCAAATGACGTCCCGGACAGCCCTCGGTTGGATCACGCATGGGAGCACCCGGCGCGACGCCGACGCCGGGACAACGCTGAGGATGGCTGGTCCGAACACCGTCCTCGCCGCCGACGCCCTGGACCATGCCGCCGGGGACCATGCCGCCGGGGACCATGCCGCCGGGGAACATGCCGCCGGGGACCATGCCGCCGGGGACCATGCCGCCGGGGACCATGCCGCCGGGGACCATGCCGCCGGGGACCATGCCGCCGGGGACCATACCGCCGGGGACCATGCCACCGGCAACAATGCCGCCGGGGACCATGTCGCAGCACGCCGCTTGCGAAGAGTGTAGCCGAGCTCCACGGGGGGAGTGTAACGGACGTACTGCTCCGATATCGCCCGACGTCACCCCATATTAAAATCTGCCATTTGCCTTAACTTTGCCTGTCCTTAAACTGAATAAACTGTCCTCTATGTATGTGAAATTGTTATGTATAATGAAAGAAATGTATAAAATGTATGTCTGAACCTCTATGTAAACAATAAATGAAACGTCGGAGCTTGGCTAGGGGACACGGGCAGAGAAGTATACTATGAGAGCTGGCAAAATCATATTCATATTTAATTCGGGCACGATTGTTAGAACCGTGCCAAAACGTAGTGGGAAGCCTTAACGTGCGCCATGCGCCGGCATAGCGTCACAAATGACCACGGCCCGAAATTACCGGCCGAGGGGCGGTAGCCAACCCGGCGGCGGGCCGCGGGCACGTAACAAACACGGGCCTCGATTCCAGGAATCAAAGAGAAAGCGGGCCCGTGTGAACGTCGCTCGGTCAGCGAAGGCCGCCGGGGTCCTATAAAACGGGCAACAGCCCCTTGGAAAGACAGTTAGCCAGCAACCTCCACCAGCTCAACACCTCTCTCTCTGCTCTGCCCTCTACCTCGCTCCGACTTCTGCCTCTGCTCGCCTTCTTTCACTCTGACCCCCGCTTCACCCTGGACCACGGACTTGCCTACCCCTTCGGACCAGACTCGGAATCAGCTCAAGAACAAGCGACAAGCAATCGGACCAGCTCTACAGCGGCTTCAGAGACGGCCCCGTTCTACCCCTCCACGCCACTGAAGGACGACATCTTACGCCTCCACAGATTGGGATCACCGGCCCTTTTACAGTCTTGTGTGTCACTCGATTACGTCTGATACAGAATTCAAAATTGAAATATTTGGACTTCGTTTTCATCAGCGATCTCAGCAGTGATAACGGACTAAATATGTGTCGTAGATGTCTTTCAATCAGACTATGAGGACAGTCGACTTCTTGAATATTTCCATGTCCTGGCTCTTTTGTTGTATTTCTTGAATAAAAACAAGTTTTAATGCACTAATATAATTTATTAATACTCATTTTAGGTAAAAGTCCTAAGTTTGTAAACAAATAATTGAATAAATAAATAATAAATGAACCATCCTGTATATTTGCCTAGCAAATTCAAGAAGTACATGTAAAACATGGTGAAAAAGCCTTAAAATGACATAATTTTAGTTTTATTTAAATAATTTTAAGACTTACATTTCTATTTGAGCTACTGTTCTAAGGTTTATTGATTCTGGAGTCGGTGAAGTCATTTTTTAGTTCTAACTAACTAACCATCACGCCGTTTCCCCGCAGGGGTAGGCAGAGAGGACGGACCGCCAAACAACTCGGTCTTGGCACACACTCCTTGCCCCATTCACATTCATACATCGTCTCATACATACTCTTCTATTGTTCTGACTCTTGACATGGCCCGACTCAAGTATCTGATTCACTTGGTCGTGCCATGTCTTCCTCGGGCGTCCCCGACTTCTACTACCATTCACATTTGCATCATATATTCTCCTTATACTCCTTTCTTCGCTCATTCGCTCTACATGCCCAAACCATCTAAGCGTCCCTTTCTTGATCTTACTCATTACACTTACATCAGCCTTGCACTCTTTGCGGATATCCACATTCCTCACACGATCATACATGGTTTTACCACACATACGCCTCAGGGATCTCATTTCAACAGCATTCAATCTACTTTCATCCTTTCTTTGCCAGTTCCATGCCTCACTTCCATACATCAGGGTAGGTACCAGCACTCCATTGTGGACTGCTAACTTCGCTTCTTTGGACAATTTTTTGTTAGCGCCAACTGCGTTCAGTCCTCCATTAATGGAGTTACCTGCATTTACTCTTCTTTCAATATCTCTGTCAGCCTTCCCATCTCTCGTAAATATGCTTCCTAAATACACAAATTCATCCACCTGCTCCAAGTATTCCTCATTCACAGCTATATTGCACACTGTTTTCGTACTTTCTCTTTCAAACACCATTACTTTAGACTTACTTACAATCATCATTAACTCATTCTTCACGCATACTTCGTTCATCCTAGACACGAGAGACTGCAAATCATCCATACTATTAGCAATCAGCACCGCATCATCAGCATACAACAGGCAACATACTTTCAAATTACTCAAATTCGCGCCCAATCCCACCTCTTTCAATTTTTGCATACAATTATCCATCCATGTATAGATTGAATAACCACGGTGACATTACGCAGCCTTGTTTAACACCTTTCGTGATATCAAACCACCCCGTAAAACCACCGTTCACCCTAACACATGCAACGCTTCTCTCATATAGAGACGCAATTGCCTGAGTCCGATTCGCATTCACTCTACACTTGGACAACATCTTCCATAGCTTTTTCCTGTCGACTCGGCCATATGCTTTTTGTAGATCTACAAAGGCACAGAAAAGTTTCTGGTTTTTTGCCAGAAACTTCTCGGTGAGCATACGCAATGAGAAGATCTGGTCCATGCACCCCCTTCCACTCATAAAAGTACCTTGCACATCCCATATTTTATCCTTTGTTTCCTTTCATACCCTTTCAATCAAAATTCTACCATACAGCTTGCCAACTGAACTTAGCAGGCTAATAGCCCTATGATTCCCACATTCCATACGTGACCCTTTACCTTTGTATAATGGCATGATCACAGCCCTTCTCCAATCTAAAGGCGTGTAACCTTCCTTTAAACATTGGTTAAAAAGATTGCACAACCATGTGAGAATTATACGGCTACCTCCTTTAAAATATTCAGCAGCAATATTGTCGAAACCGACAGCCTTACCATTCTTCATACACTTAATTGATCTTTCTATCTCTTCCATGCTAATTTTGGTAACATTCAGTCCATCATCATTCATATCTGATTCGCCGCTAGAATCACTGTCACTCACTTCGCTTTCAAATACTTCCTCGAAATACTTCATCCATCTCTCTTTTATTTTTTCCTCATTCGTCAACATTTTTCCATCTTTCGATTTTATCACTTTCATGCTTCCGGTTTCAGGGCCACACCGGGACCTTTTGACTTCCTTCCAAAACAACTTAATGTTTTCTTGGAAATGGTTTGTCATTTTCATTCCTTCTTCCACTTCCAAGCGTTTCTTTCGTTCTTTCACTCCAACTTTTACTTTTTTTTTAACATTCCTTATATACTTCTTTCGCTCGATACTTCTCTTCGCTGGAAGCACTGCCAGCCGCAATCAGACATAACCATGCTTTCTTCTTCTCTGAGACCAGTGCTTTAATCTCATCATACCACCATGCATCACCTTTCTTCCTACCTTGCGTACTTATTCCACAAACCTCTCTAGCAGATTCACAAAGACTCACTTTTATGTGGTTCCATGTTTCGTCTATGCTTAGACCGTCCATTTTCTTCTCATTCAATCTCATCTCTGCACAATTCACATACTTACTTCTCTCATTATCGTTTTGTAGTTTTTCTATTTTGATTCTTTAGTTCAATAACAGTATATATTCGCAATTAAACGTATTTTTAGTGGAACAATTTCGTTGTTAGAAAACAACTAAGAATCAACATGGCCGCACATTTTAACTAGCCGGCTCCTGATTGGTTGACAGTGGAGATTGAACATTCAAGACCTTACCACCAGACCACCAGATTCCTACCTACCCCTCATAAAAAAGTGGACATTGATCTACAACTACCCCTTACACTGCAGTGAGAGGGATCAAACGTCCGTCACTACTGGACACGCTGACCACCAGATTCCTACCCACCCCTCATAAAAAAGTGGACCTTGATCTACAACTACCCCTTACACTGCAGTGAAAGTGATCAAACGTCCGTCACTACTGGACACGCTGACAACCAGATTCCTACCCACCCCTCATAAAAAAGTGGACCTTGATCTACAACTACCCCTTACACTGCAGTGAGAGGGATCAAACGTCCGTCACTACTGGACACGCTGACCACCTTATGCGGGATGTTGAACAAATATCTATGAACTTTAAAAAAAAATTATATTCATAACTTTGAGTGTTTGAATGTTCAATATCCAGGAGATTGAACAAATAAGAACTGAAACCTTTTTCCGTGAGCGGATATTGGCACTCGAAAAATGCTTAAAATGTCACTTAAAAACCAAAATATATGTTTTTTTTTAGCTTCATTAATGCGCAATAGGCTAATGAACATATTGGCATTCATAACTCAGTTTTGCAAAAAAAGGTCTATTGAACATACAAGAACTAGGACAGCGACATATAAAAAAAATTCTCCGTTTCTCATAATGTTCTGCTTTAAAATAAGAAAAAAACACAAGTTGACTCTTTTGGTTATGGTAAAATTTAGGTTTTCATTTTTTCACGAGAGTCAAGTACCTACTGCTTCAAGTTTATTTTTTCCTCATCTTAAGTTGGTTCTTCGTTGCTGAAGTTCAGAACCTCTACTAATTGATTGTTGTTTTTTAAATAATTTTATTTAGTTTTACGCCCAGCTGGACTTTTACATGGATAATAAGGACAGAAATTGAGCTATCTAATTTTGTAAAATTATTTAAATATTTTATTTTTTCAGACTGGCCTTGGACACATATTAAAAAATAAAAACCACAACAATGGAAATGGAAATGTAAATTCCGACCAATATAACAACAATAATAACTGTTACTACCTATGTACGCATTACGGTTATGTAGGGGGATTGACAAATGGAAACTTTTACGGGCTCAAAAATTACAACTACAACAATGGAGATGGAAATGTAAATTACGACCAATATAACAATAATAACTGTTACAACCTATGTACGCAATACGGTTATGTAGGGGGATTGACAAATGGAAACGTTTACGGGCTCAAAAATTACAACCACAACAATGGAGATGGAAATGTAAATTACGACCAATATAACAATAATAACTGTTACAACCTATGTACGCAATACGGTTATGTAGGGGGATTGACAAATGGAAACGTTTACGGGCTCAAAAATTACAACCACAACAATGGAGATGGAAATGTAAATTACGACCAATATAACAATAATAACTGTTACAACCTATGTACGCAATACGGCTATGTAGGGGGATTGACAAATGGAAACTTTTACGGGCTCAAAAATTACAACTACAACAATGGAGATGGAAATGTAAATTACGACCAATATAACAATAATAACTGTTACAACCTATGTACGCAATACGGTTATGTAGGGGGATTGACAAATGGAAACGTTTACGGGCTCAAAAATTACAACCACAACAATGGAGATGGAAATGTAAATTACGACCAATATAACAATAATAACTGTTACAACCTATGTACGCAATACGGCTATGTAGGGGGATTGACAAATGGAAACTTTTACGGGCTCAAAAATTACAACTACAACAATGGAGATGGAAATGTAAATTACGACCAATGTAACAACAATAACAACATCTACAAATGGTTCAAATATTGTTTTGGCAATGGAGTTTCAGTGCACGGAAACGGCTACAAAAATAACAATAACAACATTGGAGATAACAATGTAAATTCCGACCGATATAACAACAATAACAATTTGTGGATGGATTACAACGGGTATTACTGATGCTGTTATAACAACCACTGAGGGGATGTTATTTATTTGTACTGTGTTCTTTTAGCACAATTATAAAATCTCAATTAGCGAACGTTTAAAATCAAATTAAAATTACAATGTACTTAAAATCAATTATTCATATTTACATTTCATATATTTTTACTTATCTATGTGTTATCATAACTTTTGATATCCACTTTCTTCTTATCCGTAACCATAATAAATAATAAATGAACCTCTGCTGCTTTGTTTTATATTCACCATATGTATAGCTGTATGTGTCCTAAATAAACACAAAAAAGTATAAAGAATACATAATATCTACATAAAATATTTTTTTTTTAAAACTTACTCACACCACACATATAATGGGAGACACAAGTGATACAGATATAATAATATAATTTGCATAACAATAAAAATCTACCCAAACAATACGACGAGACCAATGATGTATTACATTCAAATGTATCTCATTTGTATTATGAACAAAAATCGTTCTTCGGAGTTGGGGTTCAGGCATCAAACTCTATATTCCACCACTTTAGTAGATCTAAAACCGTCAACCGCGGTTGACGTGTGACACGGCGAAATAATGTGAAAAAGGATCAAACGGTGGGCTTGATATCCGAGATGACCGAGCCTTTCGACGCGGTGGCTTCCGTGGCAATGTGGAAATGAAAGTAAAATCACGGTTGGCACTGCTCAAATATATTTTATTATATTTATTATACTCTAATTGTACAGCTTAAATTCACCCACATTAAGTTTCGATTTCGTCGAAACTTTAAAAGATACATTAATAATATCAAAACAAAACTGACATTATTAAGAATAAAATAATAACTTACCAATTATTTTTATAAGCAATAATTATTCGTTATTATTTTTTCGGTAAACTAATTTTTAAGACAAGATTTTTTATGCATAGCACAAAGGGTAACAATTATTTTACAAGCAATAATTATTAGCCTGAAACACTCATCCACATTGAAAAATCTCCTGATAAAAGATACATGACGCCAACGGGACTTGAACCCGTGTCCTTTCGATTTCCGGTCGACAGCTCTGACCACTGAGCTATGGCGGCTTATCTCTTATCCGCGAAATAATTCAATATATAAAAGTCCCGTTGGCGTCATGTATCTTTTTTAGATTTTTCAATGTGGATGAGTGTTTCAGGCTAAAAATTATTGCTTATAAATAATTGTTACGCTTTGTGCTATGCATAAAAAATATTGTCTTAAACATTAGTTTACCAAAAAAATAATAACTAAAAATAAGTGTTTATTATTTATTGTTTACTGTTTATTGTTTATTGTTTATTGTTTATTGTTTATTGTTTATTGTTTATTGTTTATTGTTTATTGTTTATTGTTTATTGTTTATTGTTTATTGTTTATTGTTTATTGTTTATTGTTTATTGTTTATTGTTTATTGTTTATTGTTTATTGTTTATTGTTTATTGTTTATTGTTTATTGTTTATTGTTTATTGTTTATTGTTTATTGTTTATTGTTTATTGTTTATTGTTTATTGTTTATTGTTTATTGTTTATTGTTTATTGTTTATTGTTTATTGTTTATTGTTTATTGTTTATTGTTTATTGTTTATTGTTTATTGTTTATTGTTTATTGTTTATTGTTTATTGTTTATTGTTAATTGTTTATTGTTTATTGTTTATTGTTTATTGTTTATTGTTTATTGTTTATTGTTTATTGTTTATTGTTTATTGTTTATTGTTTATTGTTTATTGTTTATTGTTTATTGTTTATTGTTTTTGGTTTATTGTTTATTTTTTTATATTAGAATTTTTAAGCTCACTTGGACTATTAACCTGCGTTGAGGTTAATAATTATTCAAAATGATAAAAATAAAAATAACACAATGATTATACAGGGTTTTCCAATAAGAGGTGTTATTTTGATATTCAATCGTAAAAGATCAATGGTTTCGTTGCTTGTGTGGCACGTAGCGCCGTCTTGTTGAAAGTAAACGTGGTCCAGATCAATACCATCCAATTCCGGCCATTAAAAATCATTAATCATCTCTCGATAGCGCAATCCATTCACCGTAACTGTTGCTCCAGCTTCATTTTCGAAAAAGTCCAATGACTACGCCGCACAGTGGCTTAAATTTGAGCGTTGGCGCGACATTGACCCCAGATCAGCATGTTCCCGAAATGATTTTTTTTTACCAATGTGTTCTCAATTAATCACTGACATTAAAAAAACCATTGAAAATAACATCCGAAGCTTACTTACTCGGTAATTACGCACAGAACTGAGATGTTCGGGCGCGCAACTATGCTGCTGTATCTAGGCGAGTTAGAAGGCGTGCGAAATCAGGTTGTTTGTGAACTTATTGTACAAAAAAAGTATTTTTTAAAAATCAGTTAAGATATTCTTTAAGATACGTGGTTTATTTAAATAACTGAAAAAAAATTTTTTTTCCATAAATTATATAACTGTTTGCCTTGGTTCAAAGCTTACCTTTTTTTCAATTTTTTTTTCCAATTTTTTGCCTTTAATGGAGTAGGAATAAAAATCTTCACGAGTCTTCACGCTAATTTTAATAGGATATTATTGTTGTGTCTTTTTTGTACACGGAAAAAAAAATCACCACCAGCTTTAGCCAGCCACTCCAAAAATTGCATTTTTAAGAAATGATTGTACTTAATTTTCGTCAATTTTTTTTCAGAATCCAATATTTGACTCCGATATGCCAAAGAAAGATCAACTGTGTGTAATATTTAGTTCTGCGTACCGTTAGAATAAAATTTAAGTTATTCAAAATTATTCACTGTCAATTTAAATAAACATCTGAATTTTGTATTTATGTTAAATTATGTAATAAATATTGAGTTTTCAATATATAATTTATCTGTTTTTTCAAAGAATTATAATCCACAAAATTATTTAGTTTTCACTGCATTTTTATTATCTGTTTTATAAAGAATTATAATCTATAAAATAATTATTTAAAAATGTTATTATCTGGTTTTTTAAAGAATTATAATGTACAAAATCGTTCACTGTACTTTTATTATCTGTTTTCTTAAAGAATTATAATCTATAAAATACAAACTTAGCGCCCAAGTTACACGTTACTTTTTATAAAAGCATTAAAATCATTATCAACATTTCAACTAATAAGAATTAACAAAAAATAAGTGGTATTTCTTATTAATACTTTAAAAAACATCAATGATGCCAAATGGTCGAACGCCGAGAGCGATATCGCGCCAAATCATCAAAATTGGCCACTGTGCACCGGTTGGGGATAGAGAGGGTTTTCAACAATTTGATTCACTCCAGTGAATTTTAATAAATTCAACTAGCAGTTAAAAACCCGCTCCGCGGGTTTTTTTCTGCTATGCCCTGCGGGCGGCACGTGGTTGGGCTTCGCCCAGTTTAAGTGATACTACCAACAGTTACATTTAATAGGTAGATATTAGGTCATTCACAGAGAAAGGGTGAGTATATATTGTTAAAACACGGAACAGGAAGGAGTTTAGGCATAATAAGAGTGACAGTTGGTCGGGTAAAACTTTACCTTTCCCGAATAATTGCCTAAATGGCTAAAGGTAAATTAATATAAGTAAATATATTCGGAATCGCTGGACACGGAAAATACGAAATATTTTTAAATAATACCTTCTGATTTACCTTAATTACTATAAAAGGAATCGAACAGCATTTGGGAAAATTTTGATTTTAGCTTTTTAATTTTTAATTACGTATAATGAAAATTCGCTTTCGCTATATGGGATGACAGCCTGAATAATTTCTGTTGATAACATTTTCTTTTGTCGGTATTCCTGAAATAAGCGGCTAGAGACAATTGAAAAACGTAAATTAAAAAAATATAATGTAATACAATATTCCGGCAAAATAGTGCCTACTTAAAAAGCACAAATGATTTATTTGACTATTATTATCATTATTATTTTATTTAACCTCACCTATAAAAACCTAACCTAACCTATAATAATCCAGCCTAACCTATAATAATCCTACCTAACCTATGTCCTAACATAACCTAAAATAATCCAACCTAACCTATATCCTATCCTAACCTATAATAATCTAACCTGACCTAAGCTTACCTCACCTATAATAATCAAACCTAACCTAACCTATAATAATCCAACCTAACCTAACCTATATCCTAACCTAACCTATAATAATCCAATCTAACCTAACCCAACCTAACCTAACCGAACCAATCCTAACCTAACCTATCCTAACCTAACCTAATCTATACAAATCCAACCTAACCTATAATATAACCCAACCTAACCTAACCCATAATAACCCAAACTAACGTTACCTAACCTAACATAACCTGACTTATCCTAACCTATAATAATCTAACTTAATCTAACCTAACCTATAAACTAACTTGAACTATACTAATCCAACCTAATCTAACCTAACCTAGCATAACCCAACCTAACCTATCCTAACCTATAATAACCTTTTTTTAAATATTTCCTTACTTGTAAAAGAAACCAAAATACCAAAATAATATTAGCATAGAGTAAATGGTAAAAATTCTAGCCACTCATATCAGGAATACCAAAAAAAGAAAATGTCATCAATAGAAATTATTCCGGCTGTCATCCAATACAATGAAAGCGAATTTTAATTTTACGTAATTAAAAATTAAAATGCTAAAATTAAAGAATTCCCGAATACATTCAGATTCCTTCTATATTAATTAAGGTAAATCCGTTAAGGTTTAAGGTTTTACTTAAAAATATTTCGCATTATCTTTGTCCAGCGTTTCCGAATAATACCTTAATATATATTATATAAATATTTATACCTGGCAAAATGATTGTTTTATTATGCATATAAGTACATGTCAGATTAGAGATTTGTTGGCTAATTTTACAATCAACGAAGCGTTTCTATCTTCCGATTGTCTATCATTTTATTTTATTGGGTTAGCAGTGCCTATACTTCCGCGTATATCATATCGGTGTTCTGTCAAAATAATGCGAAATTATTATTTACGTAAATAATATTAAATATCAATATTTTTCAAAATCGTACATGCAAAGAGTTGTTGTTTATTGTCATTAAGTTGAATCAAATGTTTGTTTTATTTGTAAATGCGTATTAAAACGGTAGTTTCACGTAAATAATTACCGTTGTTTGAATAAATGAAGTTGTACGTATTTGTATATCGCTCTTATGCGCTCTGTCGGTCAATAGGGAAACTACTCCAGCGGCCGGTAAAGGAGGGATTGACATTTTTAAGGAACCTTGGAATGTTTGATTCTTCAAATATATAAAACGTAATTGTGGATATTTTTTACTGTGATGTAATTAATCCAATGGATTGTGAACTTTCTAAAACATATTTTCTTCGATATTATCCAAAAATTATATTAGCAGAAACGATGCTTTTGAATAAATCTGGTGATCCTATTTTAGTATGAAATTGGGTCTTAATTTTCAAGTTAGCGGAATTTAACCGAAACAAATTATTTGAATTCGACCAATCAGAGGGCCCAGACCGTCCAAACGATCGCATAATAATATTATAGATGCCATTGCAAAGTTTAAATAAACTTCCAGAAGAAATCTTTTTATAAAACGCTTGTTAATGGTCAAGTAATTTTGCACATTTAAATATTCGCGCCAGCCACTTGGTTCGTTCTTACACCGCCAGAGGAGCGCTCTGTCGGCTATCTATTGACGCGGTGCGTATCGGCCATATTGAATGAACGCGTGCTATTTTCGTCAAACGTCAAACGTAATCACGTAATTGTGGATAATTTTCACTGTAATGTAATTAATCCAATGGATCATGAACTTTCTAAAACATATTTTCTTCGATATTATCCAAAAATTGTATGAGCAGAAACGATATTTTTGAAGAAATATCGTATTACATGTGGCGATTATATTTCAGTATGAAATCGTGTCTTAATCTTTAAAGTCTTATTTTTTTGGTATCCGGTCGACTGCAAACCGAAATGAACCTTACAAGTGCTTAATATTGAGGGGCAGAGTGGTATTTTTTTGCCTGCAGACCCCCTATGCAAAATTTATCCGAAACAGACAATTTGAATTCGACCAATCAGAGGGCCTACATCGTCCAGACGCAAGGGTATTAATACTATCAGATGCGTTGTTGAAGCGTGTATCGTTCCATTTTTATTAATGGCGTAGTTTCTACTTGTCAAATGTCAAAAAATGACAGCTTCAAAAGTAACATCTACCGAAATAACGGGCTATTCAAAATAACACCTCTTATTGGAAAATCCTGTAAATTAAGAGATAAATACTGTTATATTAACCTTTCTAGCAATTGAGTACCTACAATCTACATGGTACCTATTAATCTAATTCCAGCCAATTCATTACAATATAATGTAGTAAGCATGTAGGGTGACCATGATATACATTGATATTTAATTGCATGAAATATAATAAACTATTATTGTAAAAACGAGAAAATAGAAAATATATGTGATTATATCATTCATTTTTATTGCCTTCTACAAAACCATTTAAGAATCACGTGCTGTAACAATTATCAGAGAAATAATTGAGTTTTGCATAATGAAAACAAACGTTTTTATATTGTATTAAATAAAGCTTGAGATGTAATCTCATTGCTTGAAATTACTGTGACCAATTTCTGAAGTTGTAAAAATTGACCTTTTTAGCAGATAATAATATTAGATAAATAATTGCTATTTATTCGTTGCATACATGATATATCGAGTATTGCCAATAACAAATAGACCCGTGAAAAATCACGGGGTATCAGTTCCAATTTTTAAAATGTGTTAATTATATTATTGGTTACCAACTTTATGACTTGTCTGAATTCTTCATATCATCAGTTCTAATTTTGGAAAATGACACTTAAAATCAAATAAAATTTGAGTTAATTGAACCAGATGTCACGCAAGACTAACTCACAGCACAGAAAACCCAATAGAGTATATTTTGATAATAATTCATTGGTATAATAACTAAATTTCGTGAAAAATCAGTTTCAATTTTGGAAAAGATTGAAAATAATAAGTTTCTGTTCAAAATACTACATTATAGGTAAGTTTTCATTTTAGGGGGTGCGTATGCGTACCGCCGCCCCGGTAACCATTTATTGAATCTCTGCCACAGGTAACTTAGTAGGGGTGCCCATGTTTATCGGGTGAGGTGTTCAGTTATTGGCGACGAATGCGCCTGCCCACCAGCTGCGTGGTGAGCTGGTTTACGAAGACCATTTGACCTCTCCAGCTGGTCTCTCTTGACCCATCTCCTAGCACCGCAGCGAGAGGGATGGATTCGTACGTCCGTCGCTCCTGCACACACTGACTCTTGGAGATTTTTCCTTGGTGGAACTTCCTCTCCTTCCATCCTTCCCTTAAAAAGACCCTCCACATAGCATCCCCAAAGATGACATACGCCCCGAGGGAAGTTATTTTCCTCAGTTTCTCATAAAAGTACCAACTTTATCGCTTGCCTGAATCTTCACACTATCAATTCTATTTTTTTAAATATACTTAAATTCAGAGCAAAATCTGTTTTTGTGTTACAATATTTATTTATTAATTAATTACGCTCAGACGGGTTTTACAAGGTTTTATATTTTACATAATTTACTGCTTGATACAGAGAAAATAAGATTTTTTGATGTTCAGCTTACAAAAGTTAAAAATAAAAAATTTATAGAATTAACACAGCTTATTACAGATATACAGTTGCGTTTAAATGTATGTTATATATTAAAATAGATGAAAACTACACTGTAAACCCAAATATGCGGAAAACTCTTTAATAGGACGTATATGTAAAATTCAATAGAGAGATATGTAAAATTCTTCAGTAAGACGTATATGTAAAACTCTCTAATATGACGTATCTACAAAACTCTTTGATAGGACGTATCTGTAAAACTCTTCAATATGACGATATGTAAAATTCTTTAATAGGACTATTTGTAAAACTCTTCAATAGGACGTATCTGTAAAACTCTTCAATTGTGGGAAATGTAAAATTCTTTAGTAGGACGTTAGGGTGGTTACAAGGTATAAGGTGAAAAAATATTTTCGTCCTGATGCCGGCCTGACCCCCTTAATATTTGCCATTTGTCTAGAAAATAAGATTTGGAAATTTTTAGCTCAATTGGATAATGTTAACCCGTGCCTCATCGAGATTAAATGTGAAAAAACGATTTTTTGCAAAAAAAAAATACTTAGGACGGGTTGTTTCGGAGAATTTGAACAATTCATCAAATTTCAACGTCCATTTTCGGATTCTGTGAAGGTCCTATTCAAGTTCTGTTATTATATCATTATAGGAAAGTTACTTGACAGAACTGAAATAATAACAGAACTTGAAAAAATCTTTCACAGAACATGAAAATTAACTTTGAAAACTGAAGAATTGTTCAAATTCTCCGAAACAACCCGTACTTAATTTAATCACTTTTGATCAAATTTTGTTTCCTTTGAACATTATACATTATTAAACAATATAATAAACAACATCATATTTAATAAAATAATATAATATATAATAAAACATAAAAAAAACTTTTTTTTCAAATTTTAAAAGTTTTTAGGAATTGCAAGTTAATGGTTATTATCTGGTTTATAGTTATATCCCTTGAAAGGTATTTTCAGCAGTAGAAGAGTGGGGGGCAGTTGAGAAAATCCAGGCAATGTGTTTTGATACCACTGCGGTAAATACTGGTCGCTTCAACGGAACCTGCGTTTTGTTGGAGTAATTATTAGAGCAAAATCTTCTTTATTTAGCATGTCGCCACCATATTTTAGAAATTATTCTCAAATCAGTTTTTGATTTACAAATGGGCACAACTACTGGACCCCACTCAAATATTTTTAAAAACTATCAGACTGGGTGGTCGAAGCTAGACAAGACAAAATACAAAACTGCTATTGAAGATAACAATATTAGACGTAAAATAGGGAATTCAGATGAAATATAACAATTAAAAAACCAACAGCCAAGGGATGATTACAAAGAATTAATTCAATTTTCGTTAGTTGTATTAGGACGTACTCCCCCAAAAGATACTTTTTTCAAAGTTCCTGGTGCCATTCATCACGCTAGATGGATGGCAAAGGCCATTTATTGTATCAAAATATAACTTTTCAGGGATCAATTTACATTAACAAATTTAGAAAAAAAGCTATCACTGACATTTGTTTATTTTTAATAAACATTTATGTAAAAGCGTTAGTTTAACGCCCCCAAACCCACTTTGGCCCCCAACCAAGAACTACAATTTTTAAAATCTCTTGTAAAATACAGAGAAATCGATAAAGAACTTGCAGATAAGGCACTGTCTAAAATGATAAATCATCTGTGGTACCTCAATTCTGAGCAAGTCGCATTTTCTTTCTTCGATGAAAATTTAGAAAAAAATGTCAAAACAAGCATGGCTGTAAAAAGTCTACAATTAATTCCAATTGAAGAACAAACACGTGAAAGCAAAACTCAGTCTCCATCAAGTGAATAATTTATTGGATAAGGATATCGATTTTTTTGTTTCTCATCAAACTCTAAATTTTTTCAAAAGATTTGAAATTGATACAGAATTTTTAAATACGGATCCTGATATATGGTGTGAAAATGCACATTATTTAAAAGCAAAAAAAATAGTGAACGGTTTCATGGTTGTCAATGACACAGCTGAAAGAGGAGTAAAATTAATCCAAGACTTCAATTCCTGTTTGACAAAAGACGAAGAACAACGACAGTTTCTGACTCTTCAAAAGCCACGTTATCTAAGCCATTACCACCTTAATCTGATAAATAATTGTAAATGTAAATAATAATAAGAATAACTTCTTTCTTTCATAATGCTTTCTTTTGTATAATTTAAATAATAAAACTTTGAACATTATTTCTTTTTGTTTTTTATACCTTTTTGCATTTATTTTCTCGTAAATCCATCATTTTCAATTTGGATTGTGCTGTATTTACTTTAAAAACAGTTATAACTACACCCTTTTTTATGTACCAATTGAGGAAATAAATAAAGCAAAATCTGGACACCACATGTAATTAAATCTTGCAATATTGTTAGGTATTTTATAAAAAAAAAAAAAATTATATAAAGTTAAACGTCAACCTTGATGAGGCACGGGTTAACCTTATTCAATTGAGCTGAAACTTCACCAATCTCATTTTTTAGCCAATTAGCAGCTTTTAGGGGGGTCAGCACAAAAAATTCCAACATTGATTTTTTGTAACCACCCTAGTAGGACGTATATGTAAGACTCTTTTATATGACGTATCTATAAAACTCTTTGATAGGACGTATCTATAAAACTCTTCAATATGCTGATATGTAAAATTCTTTAATAGGACGTATTTGTAAAACTCTTCAATAGGACGTATCTGTAAAACTCTTCAATTGGGGGAAATGTAAAATTCTTTAGTAGGACGTATATGTAAAACTCTTTTATATGACGTATTTGTAAAACTCTTTAATATGACGTATCTGTAAAACTTTTCAATAGGATATACATGTAAAACTATTTAGTAGGACGTATCTTTAAAACTATTTAATATGACGTATGTGTAAAACTCTTTAATAGGACGTATCTGTAAAACTTACAATGCCTAACGAGATATAAAAATTGTCAACTGTAACTTGAAATAATATAAAATTCAACTCACTTAAGGGGACGGTATCAAATCTCGACTTCAGTACAGTTAGGTATTATTGCTACTTGTAAATGAATCGGTCGGCAGCTAGAACAGCTGCGGTTTCAAAACCAACACCGCGTCTTTTGAGTAGATAGGGGGATGATTGACACGGTTTTGATAAAATACGAAATAAAAATACACGTGCTTTATAAAATTTATATTTATTTACTAAATAATGGATACAACTTGACAGAATAAAAATCATACTAGCAAAATAATGGATATACAGTCACATCTTTTACGCCCTGGACCTTTTTTGACGTCTCAGTTTTTTACTCAAAGTCACATAAAATCTAATCGTGTTTTGACTTGGAAAAGATTTTTGGTTCATAAATTTGATTGTATGGTTTGTGTAATGACAATAACTGTTTTTTTTTTAATATAATATAACCAGAAAGCAATTGGTGTGAAAAAAGGGAAAACGTAAAATTAAGTTACAACAAATATTTTTTGATTATATATTTAGTGCGATAGAAATGGAAAAAAGTTTATTTGTAAATCATGAATGTAATTTGAAAATTCATTTCAATGATTTTTTCGTACTCGGGAAAGAATATATTTTACAATATTAACTTAGATATACAAAAAAGTAGAATGAAGTACATAAACTAAGAAAAAAACACAGTCTAAGATAGATATAAAGAAGTTGATAAAAATTGAAATAAAATTATCTAAATGTCTTGGTTAAAAATACTTTTTTCATGTTTTTAGCATAATATCCTCGAAAAGTGCCAAAACTTTGGCTTTCTTTGTGGTTAAGGCTATTAAAAAAGTTTTTTGTACATTGTATAAAATACACTATAATTCTTACTATGCTTGTTACCGGTAATATATTATTTTATATTTGTTTTCTCTCTATCTCATATATATATTTATATATATTTTTTTAATAATTTATTTATAATACTACTACCCGGAATTAGCCATCAACGAAATTCAGTGCATTTATCAATGGATCTGATAGACATTAGGTAAGTTTTTAGATTTCACGGCCAAAAGCATTTTTGTTGTTTGTTTTTGGGGTGTTATGCCGTGTTGCGCTAACTCATTCTTTAGCCGACGTTTCGGACAGCGTTGCAGTGTCCATCATCAGGGCAGATCCGGTAGATCACATCTTCGGATCTACCTGATCTGCCCTGATGATGGACACTGCAACGCTGTCCGAAACGTCGGCTAAAGAAGGAGTTAGCGCAACACGGCATAACACCCTAAAAACAAACAACAAAAACTGATAGACATTGTTCCCAATCATAGCGACAGTTTGAAAGGAATCGGTAGAATCGTTGAAAGCACCTTCACACTAGTCTCGCAAAGTCCATCTCCAAACTCCGTAATCCAGATTTTGCACCAAATCGGCAGAAAACTCAAGAAATTCAAGCTGGATGCTGAAGTTATGACGTTAGATCCGAGTTCAATGCACATCCAAACTCCTTAATCCCGATTTTGAACCAAATCAGTAGAAAACTCGAAAAATTCAAAATGGATGCCAACATTATGCATTTTGACATTAGATCCGAGTTCAATGCACATCTAAACTCCCTAATCCCGATTTTGAACTAAATCGGTAGAGAACTGAAGAAATCCAAGATGGATGCTGAAATTATGCATTTTGACATTAGATCCGAGTACAGTGCACACCCAAACTCCCTAATCCCGATTTTGAACTAAATCGGTAGAGAACTGGAGAAATTTATGATTGATGCCGAAATAATGCATTTTGAAATTAGATCCGAGTTCAAGCCACCACCTACTCCGTTTTACCGACTTCGATAGAAGTCGGTAAAAATTTGTAGAAAACGTGTCCATCGGAATGATGTATTTTGACAAACCTTATTCTTCTTTTCCTCCAGTGGAGCGGTCTCTTTCGGCGCTGTACGCGCGAGTCCCTTTATTATTTCCCATTTATGTGCCCATTTATTATTTACGCATTGGTACCTGAAAAAGGTAAAAAAAAGTTGAGACCGTAAAACAAGTTTCAAATTATATATTACAAAATAAATAATATTTAATTTCCACTTACCCCTTGGCTATAGCACCAATCTTCTCTGGATTCCTATTAGAAATTTGAAAGTTGACCGAGGACTGGAGAATAAACAAAATAAGCGTGCTCTCACTTCCGAATTCACCTCGAGACTGACAGTCAACAGTGACTAGCGGTGTTCGGTCAAGCCATGGACAATGATTTCATCCATAGGATTTTGTATGACGGAAAATAATTGAAATATTCGGGAAGTTTAATTGAATCACAACAAAAATCCATATATGTTAAAGTGTTTTTTATATATTTAAAATGACCTGTATCATATTTACTTTGAGATGACCGATGGATTTTTAAAAAAATCTCTCTGATAGGAGCTATTCTGCTTCCAGCGAAGGCATTTTTGAAGTTTTACGTAAAGTTGCAATGTATATTTCATATAGAATAAAAAAGTTTACGATAAAAAAAGTTAATTCACTGGTAACATAAGACATTTTTCTAACTACCCCTATAGAATTTTTAGATAAATTATTAGTGGTATTCCTTTTACTAGGTAAATACAAAGTGATGTTTAGCGCTATTTATGATACTTCCCCCTATGCATTATGCATATACCGCACAAGAGTCCCAGCTTCTCAACTTCTGGAGCCAGTGGGACTATTGCCATCCCCAATTAGGATATTTTAAAGGTAGTGGTAAGGGAAAGAGGATGGGGGAGAGGCATTTGGGGCTATTCAGATCTGGTCACCAAACACAGCTAAAGCCATTTCAAGCAACGTTTCAATTATGAATGGTGGTCTTAGACCATAGCGATACTGAGAGAGACTATGCATTCTCGAACGTTCCACAAGTATACTATATATTATTTTAAATAAATAAATTATGACAAAACACAAATTCATCATCATTATCCGTAATTTATATTACTGTTTTGAATTATATAATCATGCGAAAACTGTATTTCTTTACCTGTGTATAATCTATATTTGCTAAAATAAAGTCGCTATCCGCTTTGCGCTTAGTTTTTCTAAACAACACAACGGATTTTGATAAAATTCTTCCGAAAAGTTTATATATATAATAGATTCATATTATATTTATAGATATTATAGAAAAGTCGAGAAACGCCGAGTACACGTCATCTAGAATTATGTATTTCTTTTTAAGGCGATGCACTACGTCGTGTAATATTTTAAATTGAGCCGCTATCAATAACAACCCTTACGTAGATGGCGATAAGGTTTAAATTCACGCTTAACACCATTCGCCTGTTTTGGTTTATGCAAGAAAAAAACATGTCCAAAAAGTGCCTTTTATTTTATTTTGTGGATATTCAGGCATAAAAATTTGATTTTTTTCCGATCATTTTATAAATAACTTAATTTGCCACATTATACAATAAAATCATAACCAAAAATGGGTTCGTAAGTAGGAGATTTTGAACTTTAAAGCAGTTTTCATAGGCCTTATACATTATTTTTTTCTGGGCTTATAAAAAGACTTAACTAAAAATTACTCGGTTATTTCAAAGGCCAGGATGTATTCTACTCGCAGTATTTAATTAAAGCATCTAAAAAATTTTTAGGTGACAAATTTTCAAACCAAAAACGCATGATTTTGCATTACTACGTACTGCATCGCCTTAATGTAACTTTATTGGTTTACAACATATATGAATAAATATTGTTTTTGCTTTGTATCTTAAAAAGAGAAAGAAAAAAATTAAAGTTATATATATTTTTTTTTATTTGTTGTATCTGTCCATATCGGTAGAAAACAGAAGAAGTAGGTACCTTCCTATTATGCGATGAATAATCGATTTTCTATGCCAATTTATAATCAAATTGAATTCCTGCAATATATTGCAACGTAATCCGAAGAAAATCTTATGCAACGTAGAAACGAACTTTTAATGTTACCTTCGCCAATTATTGACATTCGCTTATACAATGATATCCGGAGGAAAAGTGCGCTAACTTCGTAAGTTGATTCTACGCGATGGTAGAAGTAAAAAATGACAAATAACTTATTTTGAAATTCCAATATTTATTTTGATTACCTTCAAACGTAGGAATTTCATAAAAAGTTAATTGTCTTTTTTACTTGCATTATTATGTAGAATCACCCCCCGAAGTTAGCGCACTTTACTCCCGGACACCCTGTATATCTTTGCTAGTACCAGAATTACTTACGGATGGAAACGCATGGACTAAATTACACAATGAGAAATTGCACATAATTAGATTAAACAAAATGGAAAAACACTCATAAAAAAACTGTTTTTTTATTTAAAATCAAGACAAACATTCCCTTACAAATAGTCCGACAACATTTGTAAATCTCTTACTACCACCACAGTAAGCGGAAAATGTTGATTGTGTTGTGATGGAGGACTTAGATAACCGAGGAATTGAACACACTACGCCTGGGTGGGACCCAAACGCGAAGCCAACTTAGCCACAGACCGGTCGTAAATACACCTATTTGATTTTATCGTTAGTTTTCGTTGACAAACCAATGGAAATTCTAAATTGTCTTATATTATCTTATAATGGATATTCACTAACTTCTCGATAGCCTATCGACAATAACAAAATATTCTGTCAACTTTGGTTGGCAATCACAAACACACGCGCTGACATATGATGACATTACAGCAGTTACGAAATAAATGTTGGTCTTCCTGATCGGTATTTTTCGAGATTGTAAGCGTGGTTGACTCTAGTCCGTAGGAAGGAAGGTACAATCTACAGTCAAAACAAAAAAAATATCTTTAAAATAAAAGTCTGCCCAAGATATGGCTAAAGTTGGCCGAAAATTTTAAATAGATGTGTATAAGTGAAAAAAAATTGTTTTTTGCCTGTTAATTTGTAATTCGTTTCACAAAAAATATGTTAACTTTAAAACATGTTTGCGAAGTCCATTATGAATACTGTTTAAAGTTTTTTGTATGCATTTACATTAGGTGATCTTTCAAAGACTTTTTTTTTATTTTGATACAATATTTTACTTTTCATAGTACATACCAGTAATGTTGGCCTCACTGGGTGGCTTACCCCGTTTATAATACAAAAAATATACATAATACATTTAAAGAAAATATATATAATGTTGGCGAAGAAAACAAAACAAAAGATTAAGATAAATTTAAACTAAAAATATAAATTTAAAATTAAAGTAAAAAATAAAATTAAAGTAAAAAATAAAATTAAAGTAAAAAATAAAATTAAAGTAAAAAATAAAATTAAAGTAAAAAATAAAATTAAAGTAAAAAATAAAATTAAAGTAAAAAATAAAATTAAAGTAAAAAATAAAATTAAAGTAAAAAATAAAATTAAAGTAAAAAATAAAATTAAAGTAAAAAATAAAATTAAAATAAGAAGAAATAAATTTAAAATCGGTATATTTATTTTATTATATGTAGTGTGTTTGTGAGTGATGTGTGTTTTATATAGTTTTTCTGTGTTACGTGTAGGTTTTATTATTTTATGATATGATATTTTGGTTTTGTCTTTTTTGTTCTTTAATCCATTTTGTAATTTTGTGTCTGAACTTATTTTTGCTTTCCTCAATTTTATTTTCAAGTGTTAGACTGTTGAATTCTTTTATGGCATGGTATTGATAGTGTCTTTGTCCAAAGCTTGTATTTATCGTCGGAGTTTTTTTATGTTTTCTTTATACGCTTGTCTAACTGGTCTGTTAGTGATATTTTGTGTATGTTGAAATTGGTTTTATAATAATAATATTATGACAATTCACGATAACCTAACCAAACGAGATTCTAGCTAAAATATGATTATTATGTTTAAATGGTACATAAATAGTCACCAAATTAACCAATATATTTTTCAATCCATTTCAATTTTTAATCCATAGAAAAGATCACTCAATAAAAAATAAAATGCATTATTTCATTTTTACACGTTACTATTACACGCTGTTCGCCTTGATTTTGCATTGGTGCATCCATTCTTTTACGATGCTACATAATTTATCGAGTACGTTGCTGTGAAATGGAAGTTAATCAAATAAAACTTGTTGATAATTGACGTATCAAAAAATATCGAATAAAAGATATATTTATTTATTATTTTGAAAACTGAGGAAACAGAGCGCGCAATGTAAAAAAAAATTATTAGTGAAGGAACGATATAGTCCGTCTGCTTAATGAGAAACAGATTGTTTTTAACTCCTCGGGATAATTTTTTGGGAACCAACAAGTCCATTTGTTTGCTTTTCGTAACAGCTCAAGTGTCATTCACGTGTCATGCACGAGTCATGCACGTGCATTTGAAGAAATGCAAAATATTCAGATTTACATGAACGCGTATGCCGACATCGCTGTAATAATTATTTAAAATTTACTAAAACTTTACTATAAAACCTGTAAATTCATTCGTTATACCTACTATTTTTTCTCCTTGACTAACTAGTTTTCTATTGACACTAACATTATTTAAATCAACTTTTTTCGTAATTTTAATGATGTGTATTTGGGAAGTATGTTTACAAGAGATGGATAGGCTCTTAGGTGTATGTAAATAAGGGTAAATTCAGGAAACTCCATTAAGGCGAAGCTTAATGCTAAATCACTATTTTGATTAATCTTTATAACGAATTGGTATACATTATGAATACCAAAAAATATGCTTTAAATAAATTAAAGGTTTTCCTATCGTTTCGCTTGAATAGAATACAAATAAATAAAAAAAATACTCAATAAAAAATATAAATATACACTAAAAAAAGAAATATTTTTTCAATAGAAATGTATGAACGCGTAAAGGAAACAACTTTTAAAAATTGAGTATTATAGCTAAGATTATCTGTGACAGTTTCGCTTGATTAACTTTTTTGTTTTCTTGTTAAATTATCTACAAAATAAATAAAAACCAGTTTTGTGCTTGAAATCGTATCGAATAGACTCCGTTTGTCAAGCGATTTTAATGCCTATTACCTACAATATACGGTATCCCAAGAATATACATATTTTTGTCTTGTAGCTTCTTCTTAATAGACTATTGAACGTGGTTGACGCTAACATTGTCCATAGAACCTACCAGTCTACAAAGGGATGCTGATACAAACTGTTGTTTAATTATTTTTTTAATGAGTAACCTCAAATTGTAACATTTAAACGGAAATTAGAAAAATCGACCTTTCCATTGCCGGTGCGCTGCTATACCAACTGCGCTAATAGGACCCTATTTCCTTCGGTCATATATTATTGAATGTATCATACTTCGAAAAAAAAACTATCAACATTATCTTCATTTATCTCATCGCACATTTTATTGGCTGCTATCTTTACGTATGATCGCAAGTTTCAACTAATTACAATAGTTAGTTTCTTGGATAAATATATTATATTTACATTTTAATGTGCGACATCTATTGACTTTTTTGCAAGTCTATGGTGAATTTTTTTTATTAATATTTTTTTTAAACTATGAATTTTTTATTAATAATTTATTAAAGCCTCAAATTTTAATATTTAATTATAAAAGATAAGTTTTTTTCAACTTTTCGTATAAAAACCGCAAATATTATCTTACAATTTTTAGTTTTATTCATTAAATCAATCAATAAACAAACAAAAAATCTTGCGTACGCCTCATTTGATACCGCAATCTTTGGATTCGTAGCTGAGAACCGTTAACATCGAACTACGCAGGCCGTCAAAATATGATATAATATCAATTTGATTATTGAAGACAAAATTAGCAATTCTTAAGCGAAAATTTGACACAGAAAAATCAGAAAAAGAGACGGTCACATCTAGGACTTATACCCAGGACCATCGTCTTGCCGTTACGCCACTCTACCAACTAAGCTAATGGGACCCTATCTCATTCTGTCATATTTAACTTTTTTAACATGCTGAATATACCCAAAAGAAAATTGGCAAAAAGATATCTTTTTTGGGAAGTAATTCGCCAACAAACTGTCCAAAAAAACTGCAATCACCAATCAACAATCACAACTCCATTATTGCTCCACATTTTAATTACTGCTCAACTATCCGTTTTCTGTGTAACGACCGAGAACAAAATAAAGATCAAATTCTCCAAAATAGGGCAATGAGAACAATACTCAGACGAAATAGATATTCAAAAGTAAATAAAATGTTAAACGAACTAAATTGGCTAACGGTGAAACAGATGTTGACCTTGAACACGATGATATTTGTACACAAAATAGTAAACAACCTACTACCCAAATATTTTTCAAATAAAATTGTATACAACAAGGACATACACAAACATAAAACTAGGACGTGCAGAACAGTATATTCTATAAAGGGATGAAATACTATATCGCGCTGCCGGAAAACCTAAAGACTGCCCCAATTGAAAAATTCAAGATGTTGTGTAAAAGCTACATAAAACAAGAAAAACATAAAATATTAATATGTAAAAATTAATTAGTCATTTGTAAACTTTAATGTACAAATCACTAAAATAAAATTAATTAAAAAAAAATAATATATAAAAATAAAAAAACTGAATCAAACTTCGAATAAGAACTACAAACATTATCTTAATTTTCTCATCGCACATTTGTATGTATTACATTATATTATGTAAGTATTTTATAGATATATTATAATACAATTTGAGGTTTTAATCATAAATTTATTCCAAAAAATAAATAATATCAATATGTTTGACTATACATTCATTTTCGAGTGGACATACTATACCCCACTGAGGGTAACTATGAAATCACCGTTTGATTACTTTGTTGGTATAAAAGAAGAAACATCGCTGGCGATTGATATGTTCGCTAAAATTACAAAGCAGTGAGATGAATCTCTTTGTAGCAACGGCTTTTGCGATTCTGGCTCTTGGCCAAATCAATGGAAATCCATACGTGAGTTTGTAAAACTGCATTTTTATATATTTTTTTGGTAAAAATTAATGTTTCTTTGTTTGTATCCTATCCACTCGAGTAGTGATATTTGGCATATTATTGCACTAAGTTTGCAAAAACTTTTGTGCGATAGCTTGCCATAATGTGCCAAATTTATAGAATGTAAAAAACGGTGTAATCTAGGTGGATTAATTGGCTTTGAACTGCAATAAGCAGTGTCTCATGTTACCATATTATCCTAAATTCATTGGTTAAATTATTAGCTGAAAATAATTTATACAAAGAAAGGCATGATATTCCATAGTTCTATCAGAGTCTCAAAATTCTTTCAGTGAGAGCAATTCTGTGGTACAAAATTATATTTCATCACATAAATAACCCTTTACATATAAACAGACTAAAACACAATCATAATACTCGTTTTATCTTTAATGAAGGACTTATTGTACCTAAGCACACAAATAAAAATGAGTAATATTTTAAATTGAGCCGCTATCAATAACAACCCTTACGTAGATGGCGGTAAGGTTTAAACCATCCGCCTGTTTTGATTTATGCAAGAAAAAAACATGGCCAAAAAGTGCCTTTTATTTTATTTTAAGGATGTTCAGGCATAAATATTTAATTTTTTTCCGATCATTTTATAAATAACTTAATTTTCCACATTATACAATAAAATCATAACCGAAAATGGGTTCGTAAGTAGAAGATTTTGAACTTTAAAGCAGTTTTCACAGGCCTTTACATTATTTTTTTCTGGGCTTATAAAAAAGACTTATCTAAAAAATACTCGATTATTTCAAAGGCCAAGATGTATTCTACTCGCAGTATTTAATTAAAGCATCTGAAACATTTCTTTGCGACCAAATTTTCAAACCAAGAACACATGATTTTGCATTACCTTAAACTATATAATTCCCAGTTGTTTTAATATGTTACCTGCTGAAATTAAAAACTGTGCCCAAAACAAACAATTGGTGAACTTACTGAAGACTCGGCTTACTGAAAGAATTAATTTGTATTAGCGTAATGATATATTATTCTAAAGACTTTTAAAATTTTTATTTATGTTTTCATAATTTTCTTTTGCTATATTTCTGTAAAAAAAATATTTTTTTTTATTTATATAATTGTAAAATGTAACTGTAAACTCAATATAATAAGATTTATAATGTAAAGAACCCGTTAGACAAACTGCTAAAAAGTAGTTTATCGGGAATTTTTGCCTTGTATTTGTAAAGTGTGTATTTTTAAATAAAAAAATATTTTGAGGAATTAATTAAATTATATATACGACACCAATCGCTCGAGTGGCTGTAGATCAAAAACTAGTGCCAGAAGTCTTTAGAAAGTGGTTTGAATTGTAAAAATAGGGGACGCTCGAGAAAAACTTATCTTTAGCACTGGAATGAGATGCGGAGTCGAATTAAATTCAATATAAATTTTTAATGGTAACAATTTAGATTTCATGATACTAAAAGAATTGAATGGTATAAAAAGTCGGGGATATCTGAGGAAGATGTGTAGATAATAATTATTTGTGATTAAATGAGACGTAATTGATGAACGAAGAAAGAGGTGTAAAGAGAATGGTTGAAGAGGTCGAGAACGCCTGAAGAAGACATGGCACGATCAAGTGAAACAATTACTTATTACAATATAATAATATCATTTCCATCTTAAAAATGCACCCAATCGCCAGATACTCTAGGATTCCCAACCACAAAACTATACCCCAGACCATGTATAAGTCCCCGAGCAACGTCGGGTTCATATCAGCTAGTAATTTATTTAACGATCCGTCTCTATAAGTGGCAAGAAAAAGAACAAATCATAAATAATGCACATCACATTATTACATACATCACACTATCGTTCATTTTCTATTATTTATTCTGATTTTAGAGTAAATGATACACAGGGTGGCCGGTCAAAATAACAATTTCAACACATCTTTAAAAAGGGATTTAAACCTAACCTAACCTAACCCCTTGGATTTTTTAATGCCTAAACGTCACTCATACATAAAACAATAATACTTACACCGATTCAACCAATCTATTTTTATGAAACAAGCAAGCATCAAAAATAACAATACTTACATGCCCAAACCATCTGAGCGTCCCTTTCTTAAATTTATCATACAAGGTTTAACCACATATACGAGGCCATACATTATAATACATTAGAGTATGTACCAGCATTCCATTGTGGACTGCTAGCTTCGCTTCTTTGGACATTGTTATGTTAGCGCCAATTGCGTTCAGTCCTCTGTTAAAGGAGTTGTCTGCGATTACCATTCTTAGATTCTTAGTGATTACCATTCTTAGTGATTCTAGCGGCGAATCAGATATGAATGATGATGGAGTGAATGTTACCGAAATTAGCATGGATGAGATAGAAAGATCAATTAAGTGTATGAAGAATGGTAAGGCTGTCGGTTTCGACAATATTGCTGCTGAATATTTTAAAGGAGGTAGCCGTATAATTCTCACATGGTTGTGCAATCTTTTTAACCAATGTTTAAAGGAAGGTTACACGCCATTATATTGGAGAAGGGCAGTGATCATGCCATTATACAAAGGTAAAGGGTCACATATGGAATGTGGGAATCATAGGGCTATTATTAGCCTGCTAAGTTCAGTTGGCAAGCTGTATGGTAGAATTTTGATTGAAAGGGTAAGAAAGGAAACAAAGGATAAAATATGGGATGTGCAAGGTACTTTTATGAGTGGAAGGGGGTGCATAGACCAGATCTTCTCATTGCGTATGCTCACCGAGAAGTTTCTGGAAAAAAACCAGAAACTTTTCTGCGC
Source organism: Hesperophylax magnus (assembly GCA_026573805.1). Classification (NCBI taxonomy): domain Eukaryota; kingdom Metazoa; phylum Arthropoda; class Insecta; order Trichoptera; family Limnephilidae; genus Hesperophylax; species Hesperophylax magnus. The sequence continues at coordinate 9,707,303 of JAIUSX010000028.1, forward strand.
CTTTGTAGATCTACAAAAAGCATACGACCGAGTAGACAGGAAAAAGCTATGGAAGGTGTTGTCCAAGTATGGAGTGAATGCGAATCTGACTCAGGCAATTGCGTCTCTATATGAGGGAAGCGTTGCATGTGTTAGGGTGAACGGTGGTTTTACGGGGTGGTTTGATATCACAAAAGGTGTTAAACAAGGCTGCGTAATGTCACCGTGGTTATTCAATCTATACATGGATAATTGTATGCAAGAATTGAAAGAGGTGGGATTGGGCGCGAATTTGAGTAATCTGAAAGTATGTTGCCTGTTGTATGCTGATGATGCGGTGCTGATTGCTAATAGTATGGATGATCTGCAGTCTCTCGTGTCTAGGATGAACGAAGTATGCGTGAAGAATGAGTTAATGATGATTGTAAGTAAGTCTAAAGTAATGGTGTTTGAAAGAGAAAGTACTAAAACAGTGTGCAATATAGCTGTGAATGAGGAATACTTGGAGCAGGTGGATGAATTTGTGTATTTAGGAAGCATGTTTACGAGAGATGGGAAGGCTGACAGAGATATTGAAAGAAGAGTAAATGCAGGTAACTCCATTAATGGAGGACTGAACGCAGTTGGCGCTAACAAAAAATTGTCCAAAGAAGCGAAGTTAGCAGTCCACAATGGAGTGCTGGTACCTACCCTGATGTATGGAAGTGAGGCATGGAACTGGCAAAGAAAGGATGAAAGTAGACTGAATGCTGTTGAAATGAGATCCCTGAGGCGTATGTGTGGTAAAACCATGTATGATCGTGTGAGGAATGTGGATATCCGCAAAGAGTGCAAGGCTGATGTAAGCGTAATGAGTAAGATCAAGAAAGGGACGCTTAGATGGTTTGGGCATGTAGAGCGAATGAGCGAAGAAAGGAGTGTAAGGAGAATATACGATGCAAATGAATCTGCAGAATACGATGCAGATGAATCTATGGTTAACTGTAGTGTTACGATCAGTAATTTCCGCGATCCGTATAATCTAACCGCAAAATAAATAATAGTGATTCAAAAACACAAAGAAAACAGTTCAATTAAAGTATAAACGCACTACGCTTTAAATATCTAAAATAAATAGTGGATAATACCAAAGAAAAGTAATATCTGTGCATAAAAACAGTTACTGAAAACAACATAACCTCAAACGCCAAGACTTAGTGTCATTGTCTATGCAAGAGTGCCAACAATAAATACTAAGTAGTTATTGCCAGTACTAATTTTTCAAACGTACATTGTGAGGGGTATTTCTGAACAAATAATTTAGTGATGTCAAACACTCGTAGCAAAAACCAAATAATCGCTGGTGAAAAACCAGACATGGACAAAATTATCGAGTACATTGACAAAAAATTTGAAAATTTGAAAAGGGATTTATTCATCAAAATTGAATCTCAGGCAAAAGAGACTACAAAAAGCATGGAATTCATCAGTGCTCAATATGATGAATTAATAAAAAAAATGGATGCCACAAATAATTACTTCTGAACCAAAGATTTTAACAACTTTAAATAATTACTTCAAAATTCTACATACAAATTTAAGAAGCATAAATAAAAATTTCGATGAATTGCAAATTCTACTAAAATCTATCGGACTTCGCTTTGACATCATAATTCTCACTGAATGTTGGATTAATGAGAAATCTTCATCCATGGAGATTGCTGGATATACTACCTACTCAACCTTAATTAGTAATAAACAAAATGATGGCGTAATTGTCTACGTAAAAAACGAAATAAAAGCTGAAGTGAAAGAAACCACAATAATAAATGCCAATTGTCTTAAAATTAAAATTGGAAATGAATCAACTATACTAGAAATCTATCGATCACCTTCATCTTACAATTTGGATCCTTTTATTAATTCCTTGGATGAGGTACTCTCTCTACAAAAAGAAACTAAAAATGTTTTTCTTATTGGAGATCTAAATATAAATATTCTCGATAACGGTCACCCCCAAAAAAATGAATATCTTCACACATTAGCCTCTCATGGTCTTAAAAGTCTTATAAATGAACCCACTCGAAAAGTTGAAAATTCCAAAACCTGCATTGACCATATAATGAGTAAAACTAAAAAACATACGCAATCTGTCATATACGAATCAACAATAACTGATCATTTTACAACAATCCTAGCAATAAACCAAAACAAAGCAAGGAAAATTCAAAATAGACCGTCGATAATAGAAAAAACAGAAACACACTGGAATGCCGTTAAGCATAATTTGCAATGTACTGATTGGGAAAAAATTCAAAATATTGACAACACAAATGATGCGTGGAATAGCTTCATTGATATAATCCAACATAACATAGTGTCCAATACCAAAAAAAATACGAAGAAAATTTCACACAAGAATATACACATAAAGCCTTGGATCTCACAGAATATATTAAACTGCATACGAAAAAGAGACGAATTACATAAAAAACTTAAACAAAATCCTTATGATATACACAAGCTGCGATACTATAAAAGATATAGAAACATCTGCAAAAACATCATAAACACCACAAAAGAATCCTATTATAAAAATGAAATAGAAGCATGTAACGATAATCCCAGAAAAATGTGGCAAATCATAAATGAACTCACGAATTCTAAATCCACCAGTAATACATCAAAAATCGATGAACTGAACATAAACAAGGTTCCCACTCTATATGCCGAAAACCCTGACAAAATTCTTGATCATGTTAATGATTTTTTTACAAATATTGGATCAAAATTAGCCAAACAAATTACATTACGTGTTAAAAATGATGCAGACAAACCAAATGAAGCTCGAAATCTGGAAAGAGAACTTAATTTCAAACAAATAACCGCTGACGAATTCAAAAACATAATTACTTCCCTAAAACCAAATGTGTCATCAGGGGATGATGTAATCTCAACCAATGCATTAAAACATCTCAGTGAAGAAATTACCTTCCCGCTGACACACCTTATCAATCTATCTATAGCTAAAAGCGTATTTCCCACATCCCTTAAAGAAGCTACTGTTATACCTATTTATAAACAAGGATGTAAAAATTATATCAATAACTATCGACCAATAAGCCTTCTCAGTACCTTTTCTAAAATATTGGAAAAAGTACTAAAAAAACAACTTATGATGTACCTAGAAGATAATAACCTAATATCGAAATCTCAGTACGGTTTTAGAAAAAACTTGAGTACTGCCGACGCCATAGACGATATCATAAATACGATCACGAAAAGCTTAGACGAGGGAAATAAATCTTTGGCAATTTTTATAGACCTGCAAAAGGCCTTTGACACGATAGACCATAAAATCCTTTTCAAGAAACTTAAAACAATTGGGATGTCAAACACAACTCTAAATCTACTGATAAGTTACATGTCAGAACGTTCACAGTGTGTTAAAATTGATAAGTGTAAAAGTAAACCTCTCCCAATCAATTACGGTGTACCGCAAGGAAGTGTCCTAGGACCTTTATTATTTCTGATATATATAAATGATATCTGCAACTTACACACCAACGGAAAAATCATTAGTTCTGCCGACGACACTGTCATTTTATTTAATGAAAGTGATTGGATAACCACCTACAAAGAAGCTGAAAACGGGCTTATCCTTCTGCAAAAATGGCTTATGCAAAACTCACTCACACTTAATGTTAACAAAACTAAATATTTAACGTTTTCTATAACAGCTAAGTAAACATGAAGATGAGGAAATCAATAAAATTATGAACTGAACAAATGTGAAGAAAATTTTTTAATTTTTTTTTTTGTAGAAATTAACAAGGAAATCACGATCTACACCTATACAAAAACCTACAGTCCGCCTCGGAACAGGAATACCTAGTGAGGAGGACTGCGAATAATATACTTAACTTTGTAATTATAATTGTCGTTAATAAAAAAAAATAAAAAAATAAATGTGAATGGTAGCAGAAGTCGGGGACGCCCGAGAAAGACATGGCACGACCAAGTGAATCAGATACTTGAGTCGGGCCATGTCATGAGTCAGAACAATAGAAGAGTATGTATGAATGTGAATGAGGCAAGGAGTGTGTGTCAAGACCGAGTTGTTTGGCGGTCCGTCCTCTCTGCCTACCCCTGCGGGGAAACGGCGTGATAGTTAGTTAGTTAGTTAGTTAGCCATTCTTTTAATATCTCTATAAGCCTTTCTATCTCTCGGGATATCTTTATCTGGTGATAACACTACTTATCATCACATTCTATTACCAATTTTCTTAAGTACACATATAAAAAAAAATCTCCGTTTCTCATAATGTTCTGCTTTAAAATAAGAAAAAAATACAAGTTGACTCTTGGTTATGGTAAAATTTAGGTTTTCATTTTTCCACGAGAGTCAAGTACTGCTTCAAGTTTATTGTTTCCTCTTCTGTTGGTTCTTCGTTGCCGAAGTTCAGAATCTCTACTAATTGATTGTTGTTTTTTAAATAATTTTATTTGGTTTTACGCCCAGCTGGGCTTTTACATAGATTATAAGGACAAAAATTGAGCCATCGAAATTTGTACAGTTATTTAAATATTTTATTTTTTCAGACTGGCCTTGGACACATATTAAGAACTTACAATTACAACAATGGAAATGGAAATGTAAATTCCGACCAATATAACAACAATAATAACGTTTACGCCCTATGTATGCAATACGGTTTTGTAGGGGGATTGACAAATGATCACCTTTACGGGCTCAAAAATAACAACTACAATAATGGAAATGGAAATGGAAATGTAAATGCTGACCAATATAACAACGATAACAACTATAATAACTATAATAACTTATACAACCTATGTACGCAATACGGTTTTGTAGGGGGAATGACAAATGGTCACCTTTACGGGCTCAAAAATAACAACTACAATAATGGAAATGGAAATGTAAATTCTGACCAATATAACAACCATAACAACTATAATAACTTATACAACCTATGTACGCAATACGGTTTTGTAGGGAGATTGACAAAGGGAAACACTTACGGGCTCAAAAATAACAACTACAATAATGGAAATGGAAATGTAAATTTCGACCAATATAACAACAATAATAACGTATACAACCTATGTATGGAATACGGTTTTGTAGGGGGAGTGACAAATGGTCACCTTTACGGGCTCAAAAATAACAACTACAATAATGGAAACGGAAATGTAAATGCTGACCAATATAACAACAATAACAACTATAATAACTTATACAACCTATGTACGCAATACGGTTTTGTAGGGGGAGTGACAAATGGTCACCTTTACGGGCTCAAAAATAACAACTACAATAATGGAAATGGAAATGTAAATTCCGACCAATATAACAACAATAATAACGTATACAACCTATGTACGCAATACGGTTATGTAGGGGGATTGACAAATGGTCACCTTTACGGGCTCAAAAATAACAACTACAATAATGGAAATGGAAATGTAAATGCTGACCAATATAACAACAATAACAACAATAACAACAATAATAACGTATACAACCTATGTATGGAATACGGTTTTGTAGGGGGAATGACAAATGGTCACCTTTACGGGCTCGAAAATAACAACTACAATAATGGAAATGGAAATGTAAATTATGACCAATATAACAACAATAACAACTATAATAACTTATACAACTTATGTACGCAATACGGTTTTGTAGGGGGAATGACAAATGGTCACCTTTACGGGCTCAATAATAACAACTACAATAATGGAAATGGAAATGTAAATTCCGACCAATATAACAACAATAACAACAATAATAACGTATACAACCTATGTATGGAATACGGTTTTGTAGGGGGAATGACAAATGGTCACCTTTACGGGCTCAAAAATAACAACTACAATAATGGAAATGGAAATGTAAATGCTGACCAATATAACAACAATAACAACAATAACAACAATAACAACAATAACAACAACAATAACAACAATAACAACAATAACAACAATAACAACAATAACAATAATAACAACAATAACAACAATAACAACAATAACAACAATAACAACAATAATAACGTATACAACCTATGTATGGAATACGGTTTTGTAGGGGGAATGACAAATGGTCACCTTTACGGGCTCAAAAATAACAACTACAATAATGGAAATGGAAATGTAAATGCTGACCAATATAACAACAATAACAACAATAACAACAATAACAACAATAACAACAATAATAACGTATACAACCTATGTATGGAATACGGTTTTGTAGGGGGATTGACAAATGGTCACCTTTACGGGCTCAAAAATAACAACTACAATAATGGAAATGGTAATGTAAATTCTGACCAATATAACAACAATAATAACGTATACAACCTATGTATGGAATACGGTTTTGTAGGGGGATTGACAAATGGTCACCTTTACGGGATCAAAAATAACAACCACAACAATGGAAATGGAAATGTAAATTCCGACCAATATAACAACAATAATAACATGTACAAATGGTTCGGAAAAGGTTTTGGCAATGGGGTTCCAGTGCACGGATACGGCTACAAAAATAACAATAACAACATTGGAGATAACAATGTAAATTCCGACCAATATAACAACAATAACAATTTGTGGATGGATTACAACGGGTATTACTGATGCTGTTATAAAAACCACTGCGGGAATGTTATTTATTTGTACTGTGTTCTTATAGCACAATTATAAAATCTGAATTAGCGAACGTTTAAAATCAAATTAAAATTACAATGTACTTAAAATCAATTATTTCTTTAATATTTATCTTTACCTTTCATATATTTTTTTACTTATCTGTGTGAAATTATAACCTTTGATTTCTACTTTCTTCCTAATCCGTAACCATAATAAATTCCAAATGAACCTTTGCTGCTTTGTTTTATATTCACCACATGTATGGCTGTATGTTTAAAAAAAAAACACAAAAAAATATATTAAAAGAATTCATAATATCTACATAAAATTATTTTTTATAAAAACTTACCCTCATAATGGGAGACACAATTGATTCAGATATAATAATATAATTTGCATAACAATAAAAATTTACCCAAACAATACGACGAGACCAATGATGTATTATATGCAAATTTATCTCTTTTGTATTATGAACACAAAAATCGTTCTTCGGAGTTAGGGTTCAGGCATCCAACTCTATATTCCACCACTTTAGTAGATCCAGGGGCATTTAACTAAGCTTTGGCCTTGAAACTCATTTGAAACCGCCACGCCCACCTCAAAATTCTTATAGAAAACGAATAATATGGCTAAAAGCTCAGATCTCATTGGTGAGAAAAAGAAGGATTGGTTTGATCTCTCGCTCTCTACCGTAATGACTCGTGTAACAGAAAGAGATGACGGAATTTTGCCGTTTGACAGCTTCAAATCATTCAAACAAAATGAGTGTGGTTTATTTATACACGCGGGTTGTCATTTGCTGCCGAAATACTATCATTTCCGTCGAAAATATTGCGTGTTAAAGTTGTTCGTGATAAAAATACAATATAAGCCAGTATAGTGTTAGCGACTTACAAACATATATTCAACCTACCTACGTAAGTTCAAGTTTAAAGTGAATTGACAGTTTTTAGGTAATTCGTTCGGTTTTTTGAACAATGCTTCATACTTAGCATATGTCTTCCTCCACAACGTATAAATGTTATTTATTATATCGATAAACTTATTCATGTTATTGATTAGTGTTATCCTGTATTATCCTGTATTATCTTATTGTTTTGGTGAAATTAAAGATTTTTAAACATATGTAACCATGAGTTCATGAGGCTGAAAAATGTCGGAATTCTTCGTCGTACTGTCGGACAATCATGTTTTGGAAATTTTCTTCAGTGTTTTTGCAAATTTCTTGTCATTTTGGGTTTCTTCTTCTCAGATTATCAAGTTTCATCTTAAGGTAATGCACTGTAAAAGTTTATTTTCTTAGTCAGATGAACCTTGCCCTTGGAAAACACTTCGACATTTTTCTGCTTCAAGGACATTTTTATAATAGTTTTTTTTGGGCTAGTGAATGAATAAAGTAGGCTGAGAGCAATTTTGTTGTCAATGGTCGCATCTTTTTTTAAATGGCCTTGAGTTTCCTCTACCTTGTCTACTGCTCTGCTTCGCACGGTAGGTACTGCTTGTATGCTGCTTGTATATCTGTGGTTAAGTACTGTATAATTCCGTTACATACAAAAAGCCCGAAGATATCGATCTAGAGAGTGGTATATTTATGAGTAGATCTAAAACCGTCAACCGCGGTTGACGTGTGACACGGCGAAATAATGTGAAAAAGGATTAAACGGTGGGCTTGACGTCCGAGATGACCGAGCCTTTCGACGCGGTGGCTTCCGTTAAAACTTTACCCACCAGTCCTATGGGCAATGTGGAAATGAAAGTAAAATCAGGGCTGGCACTGCTCAAATATACTTTACTATATATTATACTCTAATTGTAGAGCTTAAATTCACCCACATTAAGTTTCGATTTCGTAGAAGCTTTAGAAGATACATTAATATCAAAACAAAACTGACATAATTAAGAATAAAATAATACAAAATTATTTTTTTTTTGTTTTAAACCACTTTATTTTATTATATACGTCGACCGGTTTCGGTTATTCCCAACCTTCTCAGGACAATAAACATATAAACTAAATTTAAGTGAAGAGGAATCTTATGAGGTAAACGTATGAGAGACGGGGTGGGGGGTGGGGGCATCAGAAACAGGAATGTAGATGGGTAAAGAAAGGGTGGGGTTTACATAGGCAGAAAGGTAACAACTTTAAAATCGGATGCTGGTTAGTTCTGTTTATCTAAAAGACGCTTTCTAGATTGTATTTAGTTAGGGTTGAATCTTGCGATCATACATAAAGATGGTTGCCAATAAATAATGTGCGGTGAAAAAATTAAGACATTGTTGGTAGTTCTTATTCGAAGTATGATACAGTTAAAAGTGACCGAAGCGGATAGGGTCCCATTAGCTCAGTGGTAGAGCGGTGCCCCGGCAAGGCAAGGGTCCTGGGTTCGAGTCCTAGATGTGACCATATCCTTTTCTGATTTTTCTGTTTCAGATTTTCGTTTAGAAATCGCTAATATTGTCTTCAATAATCTAATATTTATGTTACGCTCAGTTTTCCCAATATACATCAATCGTTGCAATTAAGTGTGTATATACCAGAGTGGCTTAATATATCTTCTTTATCTTTACAATTAATTAAAAGTTTTGATGAAGTTATCAAGATATTTTTCTTTGCTAAAACAATGAAATAAAAATAATCAGATTACCATTATTAATCTTTTAAATATTGCAATAACTGTTACTGTAATATTAATTGAACTACTTGAACCACAATTTTATAAATATTTATTTATTATTACACGCCTTAATGGGCTTTTACACACTACAAAGTTTAATAGTAGAGTATCACAGTTATTATAAATTCTACAAAATTAAAACAATAAAGGAAACATAATACAACGAAAAAAGAAAAAATATTAAATGTTACAACAAAAGCATATAATAAAATAAGATACATTAGTATGTTTATTTATTTATCAACAGTATGTTTTTTTTATTATTACTTACATTGATTTCGTTAATTAAATTTTTATATTTTTTTATTATATACTTCTTATATTCTATTAAACTCTATACTCCTTATATTCTTTTAAATTGTATACTTTTCATATTTCTTTTAATTTCTTCTATATTTTATACTTGATATATTCTTTTAATTTACTGTCTGTATAATCAACCATCACAATACGGGCATGTGCCTAGATTGGTGGTCTCAACCTTCCTAATAATTGTAATAACCATTACTTAAATTGTGAATCAACTTTGATGTCTTCGTAAGCGGCCCTACTTTTGAAAAGTCTGTGCACTCCTGCTATATTGCGTTCCCTTGGCAATCGGCCAGGTTCGGCAAATGACGGAAACTGCCGAACCTCCTCTCGGCAAACCTCCACTCTGCTTTATATTTTAATTACGCCATTAATAAAAATGGAACGATACACGCTTCAACAATGCATTGAAATTATTAAAATTCACTTGAGTGAATCAAATGTAAATCATCTTGAGTGATGAGGCCCGTTTCCACCTCGGTGGCTTCGTCAACAAGCAAAATTGTCGCATCTGGGGCTCGGAAAACCCAAGAGTTATTATTGAAAAGCCTCTCTATCTTCAACGTGTGACTGTTTGGCGCGGTTTATGGTCCGGCGGAGTCATTGGACCTTACTTTTTCGAAAATGAGGCTGGAGCAACAGTTACAGTGAATAGATTGCGCTATCGAGAGGTGATTAATGATTTTTTATGGCCGTAATTCGATGGTATTGATCTGGACAACGTTTACTTTCAACAAGACGGCGCTACGTGCCACACAAGCAACGAAACTTTTGATCTTTTACGATTGAATATCAAAATAACACCTCTTATTGGAAAACCCTGTACTGATAAATTTATTTAGGAATAAAAACATGTTACGTAATAAATTTTATTGTTAATAGAAATGTGTTTTAATTATCTTTGGTTGCGCCAACCCTTTACTTGGGAGTCAGCTTTTTGTTGGTCATTTGATATCCCGTGCATCAAAATGCCGAAAAATGTGTTAAGGGTTCGATCACTGCAAGGGAAGAACGCTGGGATGGTCGAGCTTTACCACGAGTTGTCAAGTGCCAAAGTTCCAGACTCTGAATGCTTCCACTACAAAATGCCCATGCCCGTATTATGGTAGTCGTAAATAATCTATGTAAGAATAACAATAATAAAACATAAGGTAAAAAGAAATAGTAATAAAATTTAAAAAAAACACATTATTATAGAAACCATATTAGAAATAAAAATAAAGAAAAACTGATTCATGAAAAAGATATTTGAAAGAAAATAGAAATAAAAATATTAAAAGTAAGATTAAAATACATGCAAAATTGTACCAAATTCTTTTATTTCATTATTTTTTTAAACCGGTAAATCTTGGTACGTACTTATCTGAAAATGTACCTATTTACGGTCACACTGTAATATTTGAATTTAGCGATATAATATTAAATTATAGATATAATTCAACAACAAACCCGCAATGCGTTTATTAACTCCTGGGAGTACAATGCTTTATATAATACGAGTTTACTATATTCTGTATTGTATACTTTTAATAAAAAAAATAAAAAAAATAACTAGATTGATAATAGATTCAGCACAGCCACCCCATCCCACAATACCATATCGTCGCTTTAGTTCGTTTTTGTCCAACAGACCATTTTTGGCGAAATTGAGTTTAGTATGCAGTTGTTTTCAGAAAGCATTTATTTATACGATACAATTGAAAAAATACTCAACAAATTATTTTTAATGTGTTTTCAAGACAACATTCCGAGCGTGTTTGTCTAACACTTTGTCCTACATCCAAATTAGAAACGTGCTTTCTGCGTAATTTTAAACATTTGGAACGAATTCTACTTAAATAATAATTTCTATTTTAGTAAGCTTAGAATTGAGCTAATTTCATTGTATATGCGTTTTTGGTAAAAAAAAACTTTGAAGCGCTATTTCTCAAGATTTACGTTTCGGTCTGTTGGATAAAAACGAACTAGAGCGAAGATATGTAGCTACGGATTTTAAAAGGGCAACATAGACGCTTCGTAGATTCTCCAAGTCTAAGTTAGACCTAAGAGAGCAGAATATATGGCAGAGCTTACGTAGTCTTTTTACTGTGTCATTTACATGAGGTCAGCTATGATTATTCCCAAATATTTAACTTCCTTCGATGATTTTAGGGTGAAATATGTGCAATGAATATTAGATGAGGTTTCATGAGCGTTTAGATTGAGTGAACACGAATAGATGATTGCTTTAAGACAGTTATTGGAAGTATTATGTTTGCGTATAGAAAATTTCATGTATTGAGTTTTGTCGATATTAAGTATGAGGAGGTTTGTGTCTAGCCAATGTATTACTTTTATTAGTTTTATTGCCATGATTCATCCTCAAATGTTAACACTGTATCATCTGCAAATTATATGGTCTCGGACACGGACACGGTTTATTGATGTTTATAAGAAATAAAAATGGGCCTAGTACACTGACTTGAGGTACCCCGTAGGACAATTTAGTAGAGATAATTTTGCTGTTCATATATATTTTATCAGAGTGGATTAGAGTTTGTTGTGTCTGTTTGTTAGATAATTTTCAAAACATCAATAGGCTACTCCTGTTGTTCCGATCTGTTGAAGCTTTTTTAAACAGTAATGGATGGGAGACCGTATCAAATGCTGTTGCTAGATCGAAAAAAACAGCAAGTGGTTTGCGACCAATTTCAAAATTATGAGAGACGAATTTGGTGAGAGCGACTATTGCATCTGAATTACTCATAATGAGACCACGGACCATTTTACATTGTAAAAAATTTAGATCTAAATCATGTAATAATTTATTGTGTGTGATTCTACATGATAATACAAGTAAACAAGTTAAATAATTTTTTCAAGAATCCAACGTTTTAAAATAGTTTTTAGGTTAAAAAGCTCAATTATTTTTATGGGAAAATAAATATTCTTCTATGGAAAAATACTTTTGTGTGGGAAAATATAAAATATAATAAAGATATTCATCGTTTTTACTTATCATGTAGAATTACCTCCCAAAGTTTATTTTATTTATTTATTTATTTAAGGAGAATACACAGATACAGATAGTAATTAAAATATAGTTTTATATAACAATAACTTGAGAATTCGTCTGCATCCTAACTATTTCTCACAGATTGACTTGGTAGATAAAAATTTTAAAAAAAACTTTTACATGTAAATTTTTTCAATTTTCTTATATCTCTATATTATATTATGGTAATGTATAGATTCTATGTCCGCATACTGTAAAATTCACCCGCCATAACACAGGGTCATCCCTAGCATGGAGGGTGAAATATCACAAAAAACCACATGTACTCTGTAAATCATGTATCAATAAAATAAATAAATTAATAGGGGAAAAGTATATAAGAAAATTATTTTGTGTATAGACAATGCTCAATGTCAAATAAAAGTGTACAAATATTTTTTTGATTCAACTTTAGATAAATCATAATTAATATTGGACAGGAGTTTGTTTAAAAAAAGGACTTAAAGAGTATGGTGAATAAAATATGTACAAATTTTATTTTTTTATAGGAAAACAGACTTCAATTTCCTACCAAAAGCACCATATGTTTCAAAAAATATGTCGGTATCCTTCAGGTTTTGGTTTTTATTATACAATCCCTGACTTCAGCATTTGTGTGTGACCGGCTAATATGGAATAAGTCGTTAAGCCTAGTCGTTCTGGATGGTGTTTAAAAGTTTATTAGGTTGAGTAAGCCAGGACAGTCGATAAAGTTGTTACAGATTTTTTACAAGGTCATTAGGTCGAGGTATGTTCGCCGGTTAGTAAGAGTGGAGACGTTATATTTCAAGAGCATTTTTGTGTATCCAATTTAGGGGTGCTCAGTGCTCATTCTGTTGTTGAGGTAACGCAGAAATTTCTTCTGGATACTTTCAATATTTTCTTTATAGATATCGTAAAGTGGAGTCCGTATGGAGGTGCAGTTAGCGCATTTTACCCACGAATATCCTGTTTAATATGCGAAACTTAAAACGTACTGAATTAATCATAATTGTGGCACATTATGACAAGACATTTTTGCAAACTTGCCATAACAAGCCAAAAATCGTTCGACTGGTTAACCCAGTCACGTATTTTCTTGTACAAATTTTTTTAAAAAGTGTAATAATTTATGTGGACAAAATTGGTGAATTAAGATTCTCTTTCGAAGAAAAGTTTGCTGATTTTAAAAAGATCATGTTACCCTTTGGAATTGGGGTTTAAAATGTGCAAGTAGTGCAAGCAGATTTTGGAGTTTGTTAATCTACATAACGTTGACTATTTTTGTCATAACATGACTTTAATAATGGTTATCTGTTAAATTTCTATCGATTAATATTCATTCTGGGTGGAAAAATTATTAAAATGTGTAAGTTTATGTTTTTCCACCACAAAATCGTCATCAAATAAAGCGATAGTAATGTTAACTGACAGTCACAAATCGTCATCAAATAAAGCGATAGTAATGTTAACTGACAGTCACAAATCGTCATCAAATAAAGCGATAGTAATGTTTACTGACAGTCACAAATCTTCATCAAATAAAGCGATAGTAATGTTAACTGACAGTCACAAATCGTCATCAAATAAAGCGAAAGTAATGTTAACTGACAGTCACAAATCGTCATCAAATAAAGCTATAGTAATGTTTACTGACAGTCACAAATCGTCATCAAATAAAGCGATAGTAATGTTTACTGACAGTCACAAATCGTTATCAAATAAAGCGATAGTAATGTTAACTGACAGTCACAAATCGTCATCAAATAAAACGATACTAATCTTAACTGACAGTCACAAATCGTCATCAAATAAAGCGATAGTAATGTTAACTGACAGTCACAAATCGTCATCAAATAAAGCGATACTAATCTTAACTGACAGTCACAAATCGTCATCAAATAAAGCTATAGTAATGTTTACTGACAGTCACAAATCGTCATCAAATAAAGCGATAGTAATGTTTACTGACAGTCACAAATCGTCATCAAATAAAGCGATAGTAATGTTTACTGACAGTCACAAATCGTTATCAAATAAAGCGATAGTAATGTTAACTGACAGTCACAAATCGAATTCAATGCTTTGCAAATAAAAGTACTTATAAAAAAAATACGTAACTGAATAATAAAGATAAATTTGGATGTCTTCGTAATTTTTCCTCTGTTTTTTTTTTTCAAACGTTCGTTGGCCAAAAGATGGAAAGTTCCGATCTTGATCCCCGCGTGCCCTCTGTATTTAAACCTTCGCATACCCATTGTTAAAATTAAATGTTGTCCAGATCAATACCATCCAATTTCGGACATAAAAAATCATTAATCATCTCTCGATAGCGCAATCCATTCACCGTAACTGTTGCTCCAGCCTCATTTTCGAAAAACTAAGGTCCAATGAATCCGTTGGACCATAAACCGCACCAAACAGTCGCACGTTAGAGAGGCTTTTCAACAATAACTCTTGGGTTTTCCGAGCCCCAGATGCGACAATTTTGCTTGTTGACGAAGCCACCGAGGTGGAAATGGGCCTCATCACTCAAGATGATTTGCATTTGATTCACTCAAGTGAATTTTAATAATTTCAGTGCGTTTTTGAAGCGTGTATTGTTCCATTTGTATTAATGGCGTAGTTTCTACTTGTCAAATGTCAAAAAATGAGAGCTTCAAATGTAACACCTACCGAAATAGCGGACTGTTTAAAATAACACCACTTATTGGAAAACGCATATGAAATTCCCTTGGTAGAAAAAAATCGCAATATGATTTCGGAAAATTATTAAACACGCATTTTGTTCTGTTATTAAATATGTTAAAGGTATGAAAAAATTAGCAGTGAATCTTTAAACGCAACTAAAGCATTTTTTTTATTTATTCATTCTTAAATAAATTAGTTTTAAAAAGGTATAGTAAGTACATTGTCCTCCACGCTAGGAGTTCACCTGTGTTGTGGAGGACTTTTTCAAATTTAAAGTTATATAATGGTATACAATACAGTGGAGATTAGTTACACAGAGAAACAATAAAAATTAAAATATAAAATCGATTTTTACACAGTTTTAAGAAAAAAAATGCGAAATATAACAAAATTAAATATTTAAAATGATTGTAGCCAGTTCCATGTGAGTTTTTTGTATTCTGTAAGATTATATGTTTTATATTGTGTTGGAAGTGAATTGTATAGTTTTATAGCCTGGAATCTGTAGTGTTTTTGTCCAAAGGATGTGTTGGTGTTTGGTATTAGTAGTTGGTGTGCATGTCTTGTTCTAGTATTGCGAGAAGTTTGTGAAGTTTGAAATGTGTTTAGGTTCTTGTAAAGGAAAGTAAGTCATTGTTTTGAATATAGTTTTTGAATCTTCAACACTGGGAATTTTTTGAATATGGTTGAAGTGGGTGTTAGTATAGGTACTTTGAGTATTACTTTTAATTTTGAGAGATTTTTGCTCTATTTTAAACGAGTCGTTTTTTATTAAATATTTTCAACATTTTCGCTTAATTATTATCGTTTTATAATATTAGCGCGCTCCCTCTAACATTCGTATTGACATATCTCCCTTTTAAACCATCTTTGAACACTAACTACGGGGCCTTTAGTGGACCACGAATCAGCGAGATAAATGAACTGCATGGTACCTCTAATTATCTCTATGGACGATATAAGACTCTAAAATAAAGCGATAATCTTAACGGCGTAAGTGAAGCAGCCGTGCACAAAAATATGCGACGCGCGGCCCTTGTGTATTGTACAGACCTAAGGTTGAATATGCCCTATAAAATCTCTAAAATAAATAATTGGGAATCTTAAAGACATAAGTAATGAACTCATGTAAGAACAATATTCATCGCGCGGCCTGGCGTAATAGATGGACCTACGGTCTACTAGCATTTTTTCCTGGGTTTAGTGCCCCGGAAACCATTAATTGGATAACCAACATCTCTGCCATAGGTCACACCAAGTGGTTCGCTACGTATTGTGATTTAGCAGGGGTGCCCGGGTTCTACGGGCGATGTGTGTTCAGGATACGCATGCCAGGATCATCAGATCAGGAGAGGCTGGATTTGGGGGACTGTATGACCTCTCCAATTGGTCTCTTGATTCATCGCCTTGCGCTGCAGCGCGAAGAATAGTTCATACGTCCATCACTCCTGAACACACTGATCCCTAGATTCCCACCTATCCCTCATACCTTTTTCCTTCCCAGAACTTCCTCTCCTTCCTTTCCTTAAAAAAAACCTTCTACCCAACATCCCCAAAGATGACTTAGGCCCTGAAGAAAAATACTTTCTCCGGGGCCTGTAATGTGGGTTTAATGTAAAAAATATCATTAAGGCGATGCACTACGCCATGTAATATTTTAAACTGAGCCGCTATCAATAACAACCCTTATGTAGATGGCGATAAGGTTTAAATTCCCGCTTAACACCATCCGCCTGTTTTGATTTATGCAAGAAAAAAACATGGCCAAAAAGTGCCTTTTATTTTATTTTGTGGATGTTCATAAATATTCATTTTTTTTCGATCATTTTATAAATAACTTAATTTGCCACATTATACAATAAAATCATAACCGAAAATGGGTTCGTAAGTAGGAGATTTTGAACTTTAAAGCAGTTTTCATAGGCCTTTACATTATTTTTTTCTGGGCTTATAAAAAGACTTATCTAAAAAATACTCGATTGTTTCAAAGGCCAGGATGTATTCTACTCGCAGTATTTAATTAAAGCATCTGAAACATTTCTAGGCGACCAAATTTTCAAACCAAAAACACATGATTTTGCATTTCTACGTATGGCATCGTTATAATTTCAATAACAAATTTCGAAGTTTGGAAAATATGTAAGGTTTTTTTTTGTGGATTTGAGTATTTCCGTTGTCCAAAATAATTTTGAATTATACATATTTCGTAAAGACACATATAAATACATTGTTTTTCAAAAAACATCAAACCACTCATTAGCTAAAAAAAAACAGCTGCTCATACCATGTTTAGTAGCTTAGTTATGGTGTCCCTTACGAAGAAACCAATGTTTTTAAAATATGTCGATCCTATTTGATTAAGTAGTGGTTTATACAAAGTTATTTATTTTAATTAAATTAATTAAACGACGCCACAAAGAGAAATTGCAATTATCGAAGAAAATTTAATGTGTAGTTTTATTGTTCACAAACGCTATAAAAAGTGAGTCGATTATGCAATGTGAATATTGATGTTGCGAATCGGATTTTTTTCTGATATAGTCGGTTTGTTCGAAACAAGGCATATTGTTGTAAAATGTTAATTATTTCTTGATAAAATTTAACCTGATCTGACGAGTGATTTTTAAACCGCCAGTTCCTGCAAAAAATCACGTTTTATTAATTTAGATTTTTATTAGCAACGACAATTAAAACAATATCTCCCAACTGATAACTCAATAAGAGCAGAGGGAATGGAAAACTTGGTGTTTTTAAGCTGGGATTGATGATTGGAGCTATGAGGCCACCTCCGTGAACTCTTCGCTTGTGGGGCCTTCAGGGAACCAAAAGGGATTGGAGAGGAGAGATGAGACCTGGGAAAACACATTGAGGAACCAGAAGACATGGCCACATATCCAATGACAACCCTGGTGAACTTTATAAAAAGGACCGGGTGACTGTCAAGGAAATGAGGTAAAATGGGAGATAAAACTATGGGTCTAGGGCCGAAATGATCACGGGAACAACATGACATGTAAACCGCTCTATAAATAAATAAAAAAAATAAACAAGCTGGGATTCCACCACAGATCATTCCGACAGTTGATCCCCCGAATGTTGATTCCCGAAAGTTGATCCCCCAACAGTTTTTCTTCTGACATTTGATTTTCCGACAGTTGATCCCCGACAGTTGTTGCACGGACAGTTGATCCCTGACAGTTGACCCCCCCCTGAATATGGTCCTCCGACGGTTGATCCCCGGACTGTTAATCCTCGGGATAATTGATCCCTCTTACAATTGATCCCTCGGACAGCTGATTCTCCAAAATATTATACGCTTGACTTATATCTGTAAGCGTATTTTTCTTCTGACATTTGATCCTCAGAAAGTTGATCCCCGACAATTGTTGGCCTGACATTTGATCCCTGAAAGTTGACCCCCCCCCTGAAGATGGTCTTTCTGACGGTTGATCCCCGGACAGTTAATCTTCGGGACAATTGATCCCTCTTCCAATTGAACCCTCGGACAGCTGATCCTCCAAAAGATTATTCGCTTGACTTAAGCTTATATCTGTAAGCGAATTTTTTTATTTGTCGGTATATCCTCTCTGCATACTCCTTCGATATCCATTCAAGACGCCTGCAGGGCGTTTATATCCTACGTGCATGCGTTACCAAGGAAGAATTACCTCTACAACAGAAATAATCCTTTGGGGGATCAAGTGTCCGGGGGATGAAAAACCCAGGGTTTCATTTACATAATATATAATCCATTATTATTAATTATGTATAAATTTTGGTACCTAATTTCGAACCAGGGTATCTGCGTTTCTATTCCCTGAATATAGATTCCCTTTGGCAGGGAGACCTATCGGTCTTCGACCCCATAAATAGCGGCATAGTTTAGGTGCTCCCATAGCCGCTGTGCCCACATGATGCACAGATGGGGCCTTAAAGAGTCGGCAATGTGTAAATGTGGTGCGGTGCAGACCACCGAACATGTGGTGAACGAATTCTCGCTCCATTCATTCCCCGGCGGGATTGATGAGGTCGACATGGCGACGCCTGAGGCACTAGGCTGGCTCGCAGACCTAGATGTCCCCCTCTGACCCCCCCACCATACGAAAGAAGAAGATTCCCTGAATAAGTGACGTTTTCTTTTTCAGATTGGCAGTACTAACCAAGCTCATAACGATCGACTTCCACAATGCCATTTCATCACGAAATTAATCTTAAATATCACTATTTTCCCTCTCCGACAACAGCAATAATCGTTTCTAATTGTCATTAAGTTGAATCAAATGTTTTTATGCGTATTAACAACGGTAGTTGCATGTAAAGTTAAAATTATCGACTTATATGCGGACATACTATACTTCGCCAATAGTTGCGTAATATACTAACAGCTTTCAAAAACATATTTGTATAAAAGCTGAAAAGCATTGGTAAATGTCAATGTTATAAGTCAATCCTTGCAAGATGAATCTCATCGTAGCGACATCACTCGCAATTGTTGTAATTAGCCAAGCGTCTGCACAGTTACAAGTAAGTTATTTAAAAAATATATATACATTTAATCATACTAACAAGATTATCTTAATTTAGTTTATTATTCATAATGTCTAACAGTTTATTGAATTTACATTTAAAGATTATCATAAAATATTTCGTGGAACTGTTCCACTGATTATTCACTTAAAACTGATATAAGAAAAATAGACTATTTTTGATATTTCTCTTTGTGAAAATATTATTGTCGACAATATTAACGACTCTCAAACGACAAAACGTGAAACAGAAAATATAGAAAAAAATTCAGTCGCATCTGGAAACAATAATTTATAAAATTTTTATAATTTATAATAATGCAATTTGAAGTTTTACTCAATAAATTTATTCCACTATGAAAACATTGAAAATTTTATGATTTTCAAAATCCTTTAAACGAACTTTTCTATTTTTTGCAGATTCGTATTTGTCGTTTGTTAATATGACTAAGCATGGTTCATCCATATTGGATGAATGTCTCATGTTTTCATTAACTCCCCATTTCTTAAAAAAAAATATTTTCTTAACTTTTTTTTTTGAAAAAAGTATTACTTATTTTGAAATACATAGTAAATGACATAAAACTAAATAGTGAAAAAATATGTTTTTTAGTAATTCTACACCAATGAAGAAAACTACCTCTTGAGTTTGGTGTAGGAGTAAATCATTTTTTTAATGATTTTTTTTTAAATATATTTTTATTTTTTTCTTGAATAATATCAAATCAGTTAAATTTTTTTAATTCTTCAGGAAGACTATGAAAATATTTTATCCCTTTGTAGATATAACTTATTACAATAATATTGCTCAAAATCGCTTACTTGACTCCCCAGGTTTTATTTTCTAAAGTCTTGTTGTGGGAACTCTAGATTATATTTTTTTCTCTCAAAACAAATGTCTTCTTTTAAATTAAGCCCTATCTAAAAATACTCCCTATCCTTTTCAATGTATCATCTCTTCTAAGTCTGAACTCGAATTCAATTTTCCGTGATTGCGAAGTTTTGCCCATTTAAATAAAATTTCGTGTAAACTGTAAACTAGCCTTCCCTTTCTCTATGTATTAAAAAACGTTATTTATGTTGTAACAGATGAATGAACTAAAACTGAAATGAAATCAATCAATTCTCTAAAAGACCCTCCACACCGCATCTTCAAATATGACATTCCTGTGTGCGATTAGTATAAAAATTAAATTTAATCGAAATAGAGTTTAAAATGTGATTTTAGTTCTGGTATGATTTAAAACAAATTAAAATTTGGCAAACAAGACATTGTTTAAACGTAAATTAACCTGAAAAAACTTTTTCTTTGTAACTATTTTGAATGTTTGAAATAATACTAATAAATCTAATCGGAAAATGAAACAGAACAAGACATGTATATTGTATATGTTTGTCCGAGACACTATCTAGGTTACAAAGCAAATTTATTAGAAACTTTGTTTCCATTTAAAAAGATAGATGCCAAAAATATGGGAAAAATTAGTTTGCAAGATGATATTGTTAATATGAGATCGACAAATATGACGTTCAATAAGTTGATTAAGATGCCTATCCTGGTAAGACAAGAGATCCTGGGTTCGATTTCTTGTTGTGACCGTTATCTGTTTATTTTTTTATTATTATTAGTATTATTATCTCTTTCGTTAGTGGTACTCTCGTTAAAATTACTCTCGTTAAAATTACCAAGATAATAATGAATGTAGAAAATAAATTTGATCTACCGAATGATCTACTGTAATTGATTCAATAAATATTGCTGATTATAATTCTTTCAGGTACCAGAATCAGGTGGCCTATTTGGATACGGCAACACATATAAGACAGGTTTTGGAAATTTATGCGACGTCCTGTTTAAGAACTTGTACGGAAAAGGATTCCAGTATAAGAACTTGTGCAACTACGGAACAGGAAACGGATTAGTATTTAAAAATAACAACTGCAACAAGGGTTTTGGAAATGTAAATAACGACCAATATAATTACAATGATAACTTTTACGGAAAATGTTACAACTACGGCACAGGAGTTGGATTCGGTAATGGAAAAGGATTTGGATTTAAAAATAACAATTACAATTTTGGGGATGAAAATGTAAATACCGACCAATATAACCACAATAACAACAATTACGGAAATAAATACAACTACGGCACAGGATTTGGACTTAAAAATAACAACTATAACGAGGGTTATGGAAATGTAAATAACGACCAATATAATTACAATGATAACTTTTACGGAAATGGTTACAACTACGGCACAGGAGTTGGATTCGGTAATGGAAAAGGATTTGGATTTAAAAATAACAATTACAATTTTGGGGATGAAAATGTAAATACCGACCAATATAACCACAATAACAACAATTACGGAAAAAAATACAACTACGGCACAGGATTTGGACTTAAGAATAACAACTATAACGAGGGTTATGGGAATATAAATGACGATCAATATAATAACAATGATAACTTTTACGGAAATGGTTACAACTACGGTACAGGAGTTGGATTCGGTAATGGAAAAGGATTTGGATTTAAAAATAACAATTACAATTTTGGGGATGAAAATGTAAATACCGACAAATATAACTATAATAACAACATTTACGGAAAAGGTTACATCCACGGCACAGGAGTTGGACTTAAAAATAACAACTACAACGAGGGTTATGGAAATGTAAATAACAACCAATTTAATAACAATAACAACTTTTACGCAAAGGGATTTGGATTTAAAAATAACAATAAAAATTTTGGGGATGAAAATGTAAATACCGACAAATATAACTACAATAACAACATTTACGGAAAACTTTTCGGTGGTTTTATGGGCCTCTAAATCATTGACGAAACCAAATATGGAATCAAAAAAGAACATGGCTTTATAGTAGATTTAGATTCAGTGGACATAATCTTGGAGACATTATTAACATGGCTTCTGATGAGTTATTCTTCTTGTTCTAAACTCTAAACTGCTTGTTCTTTTAAAATACACTTTTATTCGTAACAGACAATTCGATATTTTATTACTGTACTAACATCGTAGCCCACAATATTCAAAATATAATGTCACGTGTTGGTACAAGTGGTCCTTGTAGAAAAGCTTCCGAAACGGAAGAGCCAAATCTACACAGATTTAATTTAACTTGTCTTCAAAGGCGTTTTCACATCCACAATAATTGTAATACATTATGATAATGAAAACATTTCATTCAATAAACCCAACGGAAAACTTTTGTTGTAACTTTTCTTTTACCCTTTGCATTTTGGTTTGATATGTGTTTTACGGTTCGATGGGTCAGCAACCTGTAAAACTTATACTATGTATTTATTTATACTGGGTTTTTACAGACGATCTCACTTACGTGAGAACAATCCAGTTATAAAAACTCAGTTAATATACAAATACATACAACAATTACCAAAATCTACTCAGCCATAGGACAAATTATTTTTCATATACCTAAATAAAGATTAAAATATAAAACAAATAAAAATTCAAAATTGAAAATTGAAAATATGTATGAAACACAAATAGTACAGAAAATTAAGAGACGAAAGTAATATATAATATAATCAGTGCAACCTATTTTTCAATAATAGCAGATTTTTTTTTCTGAATTCGTACAAATTATCGACGAAAATATCTACTTCAGCACACTCAATCTTATTATACAGTCGACACATTTGAGTCAGAGGGCTAAAATATGCGATATTATTTCAGAAAATATTCAGGTGAAAAATGCTATGGTGTCTTAAACAATGTGAATTGGGGACATTTATTTCAATATTGCTAAGACATAATGAGGTATCAAGATGGCCGTGGATAATTTTATGTAAACATATTAGGTCACTCAATTGCCTTCTTATTTTAAGTGTATTAATCTTAAAGTATTCACGACGTGCGTCGTATGATCTAAGATGGTCATGTAGTCCACATTTGAAAGATGATAGTCTAAGCATTTTTTTTGAACCGATTCTATAATGTTTTCATATTAACACTAAAGCTGTCGAGTATTCACGTTTGTATTAGTTTTGCCCATGTTTGATCAGGTATATGTTTTTAAACAAGGAACTGAACTGTGAATAGTTAACAAAATTAAACAGTTTGCCTGAAAGAATCCAGTTCAAGCCCTGTTAGACGGCATTTATGTCAATTGAATAGCTCCGGCTTACTTATCGGAAGTGTGTATCCCTGATACTAATAATTCATGATAGTCATCCCTTAGATCAACAGCGTCGTCAGCTATTGGAAGGTTGAAGGAAGCTCTGTGAGTGTTCTTTCGGAGTGTCAAGACCTAAGTCTGTAATAAATTGCCACATGATTTGAGAATGATTACAGACTCGTCAAAATTTATAGTCATTTTTTAAATTTATCTCTACTGCGTGCCACATATTATGCTATGATCCACTCCCACCTGAGTTATCTAGTTAGTTTCTGGGGCACCATTACCAAAAAAAAACTTCCGAAATACAAGTTATTCAAAATAGAGCCATACGAAATATATATCATCTACCATGGGATATACATGTCAAAGATACTTTAAACACTCACAAACACAAATACTTCCTTTTAGATTCTGCCAAAATATAACACAATTCTACAAATAATTCAACACTTCTCACACACCAACACTAAACTAATCTTTAATTCCGACATACACCAGAACAAAACACGATTACAAAATCAAATACACTTATCGTAATCCAGTTACACGACTAAATTTGGAATTATCTCCTTACAATACATCGCACATAAGCAATATACAACGCATTACCTAGTAACCTAAAACTTCCAGCAACAAACAAAAAAAACATTGGCAAAAGCTCTTAAAAGCTATTTCCTGAGCAGTTTTTACTAATGATGTAACCAGATTTTAAGGTAAAGGGCACGTTGCGCGCCAAAAATGAACCGTAATGGCTATTACTATGTTGGTGCGCCAAAATGTGGCGTAATAAATGGAATTCTTAGTGCTCGCTACATGTGTTTGTATAATATGTGAAACATGTGTGAATAAAATAAGGAAATAACCAGAGCATGAGACATAATGAAAACTCTTATTAGTAAAATAAAGATTTATTCATATAAACAAATAGATTAATAAATTAATAATCATGATTAAGATGGGTGAAGAATAATAATATATCTACAGGGTCGTGCCTTCCCTCGAAGAGACAAGGTCACGTAAACGAAGTTAATGTCACGTAATAATAATTTAAAAATGAAACTAAACTGAAAATATATTATGAGCGCCATCCTATTTTTTAGATAAACAGGAAAACTTGAAATAGCTAATTTAAGGATAAACCATGATTAAAGAATTAAACTACATTACGTAGGTTGAAGTAGATTCCTTGCGTGAGTACTCTGGGCCGGTTCCCCGAATCCATCTCGTAGTGTGTTGGTAATGTCGACCTGCTGGCTGCCAGATTAAAACTCCTTCTTCTTTCCTTGAAATGCGTTACGCCACCTCGCGTCCGCCGTCCAAGGTCACGTGGGAGCATGGTAGTGATGTTCGTTCGCTCGAGGAAGTCAGCAGTGGAATCGTCACTGCTACATTACCCCCTCACCAAAAGAAAATATTTCCTCCTGGAAATAATGAGGTCCACCTGGCACCTCCTGAAGAGAACCTACTTGCCCGTAGATAATCTTGCCGGAATCTCTCAGATCATGATTTCTTCATATAACTTAAAGACCCAAAGTGGCCCACTGAAGAGATATATATAACAGATGCACCAGCTGCAGAAAATACTTCTGCCCATTCAAGGCAACTATAAGAAGGTTGATATGAAAAATGATGCTCCATGTAGTTGAAGAAACTTCTTTGACACCATCCAAATGCATGAAAGAATACTTCTGCCCATTCAAGGCAACTTGTAGTTGAAGAGATCTGGTGATGATGACCAACCGCTTGAAGTGAAGTTCTCTACATCTAAAACTGCCTACCTATATGGTTTATCCACAAGAATGAACTACTCAATAAAACATTGCTAATTATGTTTATGAAAATATAAGCATTATTATAAAGAAGCAAATCAAAAGGTTACCTATGAATGAACCCTATAAAACATTTGACCTCAACAAATGTGAAATGCAAACACGCAAATGAACTAAAGTTATAAAACATCAAAATTAATGTTAATATTCAAGTTGTATAAACCTACCAAAAGTTAAAATATGTTGACCCAAAATAGAAAATATGTTACAAAATCACGGAAAAAATTCTAAAATAGAAGGAAAAACCCAGGTACACAAAACCTTTTTTTTTTTTTTTTTTGCAAAGTATGAATAATAAGACCAGAAAACCAAACCGAAATATTATATCAACTCCCGAGATTATTCACAAAAATTAATCCAAAATTAAATTTTAATTAAAAAAATTTTATCATACTCAAAATTTAAAATATTCAAAATCAATTGAAAAAACTGTCAATCATTAGACACAGAACATATAAAGTTTCAAGAAAATTGTAAATTCAATACCAAAGGTATATAATAAAATGATAAAATTCAAAAATAAAGAATGATATTCTTCTGAAGGAAGAAAAAAGTTATTATCATTATGATAAATTTATAAATTATTACCATTATCTTGTCAAGCAATTATCCTAAAATAGGAGAAGTGCTTAAGAAGGTGAACACGAAAAACATGAATCATAAACATTGTTCTGATAATATCCCGAATGAACGTATATGTTCAAGACGTCATAATTGTTGTATATTAACATACCAAACGGTATATATTTCAAAACAGAAAAAAAGTATCCCAAAAACTTTGTATTTAAAAAAAAATTATCAGAACAAAAGACCCCACGATTGTTGAACTACATATATCCCAACATACCCATATAAATCCTCGAATGAGAAGGAAAACCGGAAAAACCCAGAACTCATATAGTCCTGAAATAAATTTCCAGAATAACGTATGCGTTATATAAAATACCCAAAACGTCTTATTGCTGAATAAAACGACTGTTAAACAAATATCACTTGTACAACCAATCCATATAAAACCTCATAATGAGATGGAAAACCCGGAAAATTCCTGGACATAACGCTATATACTTCAAAATACATATCTTATTTGCGGAGGACAAGAGACCTACCCTCATCATAGGAAATACATCTACGCCAAGGGTTCCTCTCTCTTCCTGCGGATGAGAAAGACTAGGAAACTACCTACATCCTACATCTAATCTCCACGATCAATTCCAAAAGAATTGTGCTGCGAACTCAGAGGCCCTAAAACTAAAGCATGGAACGCGAAAACAATTAAACAACGTACTCAGAGGATTAGAAAACTAACATGTCACGCGTTAATATCGTCCCGCTGCAAGACAAGAATAAAAATAGTGAAATAATTTCCACCAAAATTAAAGACGAGGCTTAAAGTTGAAATCCGAAAAATAAGCCGCGAATTACCCCATGGACAATTACAATAACGACAAGACAAAACAAGACAACACAAAACATCCATTCGAAGTTCATATTCGTGTTCATATATGAACGTCGAATGTGTGCTCTTTTTAAAAAATATCGCATCCCTCTTAACCGGAAAAGACAAATGCTCTTCTTTTTAAGTTTACGAAAAAGAAAAGTAAACAATATGTGACCGTTCTAAAAATGAAAAAAAAACGAAGTATTAGATGTATATGAACATCGATGACAGCTTCTATTTGTTCAGAAACCGACCAAAAACATCAAAACAACTTATAGTTGTATAATTCTCCATGAAAACCAACATGAAACAGTTGAAAGTATACTTGCAACTAAGAGAAAGAAAATTTGTGTTCCCGTAAAATAGTATCAAACTTATGCCAACAACTAGGCAGTATCAAAGTTCCATAAAAATCCAACAAAAAAAAGTTGATAAAAGTTTAATAATTGCAAACTAAAGTGCCGAAGAAAAGTATTAAATAGTTAAATATGTTAATATGAACTTAACAGCATCCGAGATAAACCGTAGAATAAATTTGTATACCGAAAGATTTGTGTATAAAACATTACAACGATGAGTAGGTAATATATCTTGTCGTAAGAAATATTATTTAAAAAAAAAACTAAGCAAGGTGTGTCATCTATAATAAAATAAATGTTGAATCCCAATTATGTAATTCTAAATGACAGAATGTATTAATTAATACAAGTAAACACTAATTGATAAAGTAAATTATTATCCAAGGTACTCATAGACTCGAACCAACTATAAAACATGATAATGAAAGTAAAAAAGTATAAAACCCGACGTATATGTACTTGTATGTAATTATAATAATGTCATTAGCGAATGCACCGCGAACCGAGAACTGTGTATATAATAATAATAATAATTCAATGAACTGAATCCCAACGCATTATAAAATTTACCTAAATGCTCGTAGAATAACGAAACCAACTGTAATTCGATTTACAATAAAAATCTCATAATAAGGTATGTACAACCAAACGACTGCTGTGAAACGAAATAATACTTTAGTAAAGGTTTGTCTTCAAAATAATTAATATAAATTGAATTTATAATTTATGAAAAAAATTAAATCATTGAGAATTCAACCACTCGTGTTGAAATTGGAACGAAGGAAGAAAGTTATAATAGATTTCTTATCTTAGCAAAAAATAAAATTAGCTGCTCAAACAAAGTTCTGTACAACCTTTTAAAAAAAATCCCTAGGGTAGGTAAGTTATAACAAAGCCATGAATGACCCACCAATTCAATTTAAATATGCAACATATAAACCAATCATTTCTTGTATGAATTTAATAACCCTTCACGGAAGCCATACTAACAGAAAATGATAAATACGCAAAGTAGTGTAGAAAATAAAATTCCTTCTCAATAACAGCCAAATAATAAACCCAATTAACGACATCTATATTTGCAACAAGATGAGCTAACAAAAGTTTTAATTTCTGAATAAAATAAATTACATTAGATTCGTATAGCATTTAAATTCCCACAGTAATTAATAAGATAACCCCAAAGAAAGCGCTATAACATAGAAATATAACCCCAAAAGTTAACTTAAATCTCCAAAAGTTTTAGAAAAATAATCCTCTTCAAATCAGCACCCAAAAATCAAAGTACATTATGATAACTATTCATAATAAAATAATATGCCGTCTCAAATGCAATGCGCTTTTGTAAATGAAACGCTATCAGATTATTAAAGCAAATTAACCTGAATTTAAAAATAAACTGTTTTACAATTTAACCCCTCGAGACTAACCAACATATGTAATATGTAAATTACAGGTAATAACAGCACCTATCACTCGTAACACACATTAGGATAAAGGTTTCCAAATAACCCATGATTTAACCCCTCAAAACTATTCCTAAAAATATTATGCCTGTGAAAGATTTAAGATTTTAGTAATTGTTAAAAATTTGAAATTAACGCAATTGCAATCAAAATACGTGAGCCATGGTAAATTGAAAGGAACCGACAATAATTCAAAACGTTTAACCTAGAGCAAGATGCCAATAAATTCCCATTAAATAATTCATCAATCCAAGTTATTGATAGATTCCAAAGAAATTAACACAAACTATATACAAAACTTCAGTAAAAGCAATCAACAACTCAACCGAAAACTATAAAATAAAGTATTTAATATGACCTCTTATCCATGATGATAATGATAAACTGGACCTTGATAATTCCCATTGAATACTTGACGTCTCATATCCAACGGCAATGTGAAGGAACCCAGCAACGCTGAAAAGCATGATTAGACGCATTTAAATAATAAAGCAAAATTAAGGTTTAACTTCGAAATGCATGAAAGGAAAAACATTCCCAAATAAAATTACAAATAATTTACTTCCATGAAACAAAATGAGGATTATTCCAAAACCTGAAAGAAGGATTCCCAAGGAAAGAAGTAGAAAAAAAAAATTTCCCATGTTTATTTATTATTTTTTTTTTTTTAAATATTTCAAATATATTCTGATAAGAATATTAATCAAAGTTGTAAGAAGTCAATTTAAGTTTACAAAAGATGTCCGTAAGATATAATAAACTTGAGTGGTTTATGAAGTTAAAAGTCATTTAGAAAATATGAAATATAGTAATCTCGAAACGAAAAAAAATTACATAACGTGTTGTGACATTAATCGCAATAATGTGATAAAATACGAAATTACAGTCAGGTAGTAATTATTATATTATAAGCCGAAATAAAATTTAATTGTATATTGTAGCAATCGAAACACCGTTATAATATTATGTTAATCTTAAGTCGCAAAAATAGAATTTATTAAAATGAAGCAAATATTGCATAAAAAAAATTAATGAAACACCGAAACCTGAAATAAATTATGGTAAGAAGTTGACATATAAATCCATATTAATATGTTACGATGAATCAAGTTTTTTCTTTTTTTTTAAGAAATTAAATTTCATTTCAAAAGTAAAATAAAATCAAAGAAGGTATTCAGTAAATTATTAGAAAGCATTGAAGAAATATGCTGCAATAAAATAAAATATTGAACGCGTGAAAGCAAATAAAATTTTGACAATAATTAGAATTTACAGAATCATAACAGAAGGTATGAAATAATATTCCCAAAATCGTAGAAGTTACTGGTGTCGCATGACAAAATTTTATGAACTTGTAACAATTGTAACATGAAGGTAAAACCATAACAGTTTTAAAACAACATTTTGAAAAATTTGTTGCACAATAACCTTAATCATACTAAGAAAGCAAATACCATTTACATCCAATAATTAATTCAGTCAAACTTAAAACCCGTGCTTAAATCTGTAATAAAATATTAGTGACATCGACCCCCCGTCTCTCAATATAAAAATGTTGAGTAGCATAACATTCAAAAGCAAATTTTATTCCCGAGATGATTGCAACAAAATTGAACCCCAAAATTAGAAAACAATCCCATTACAAATTACCACAATGATAATTACAATAAGAGAGAATAAATCAATGTGAAATCAACTTACAAAATCTCGTAGCAATGTATTGTTCCAACCGGCCGCAATTAGAGTGAAATAGGCAGTAGGTATATTGGATTCCTACGATGGCACATAATTATAATACTCCGCCGGCCGTAATTCATCCAATAAATTAAGACAACCGCTATAATGCATAAATAAAATTACCTATATAAAAACAATTACGATAATGGCAGTGATATGATGACAATTGCTCCAAGTTATCTTTTGAATAAATATAAGTTGAAGGGATATGAATTTAAAATTCAAAGTAAGACAAGGGAACACAAATATTTCAAAATGAGTTAAATAAAGTAGGTATTTAGCCGAATGGTGACATATTATTTACTACAACACAAAATTTGAGCCTCAATCTGAAACAAGCAGGATTAGAGCGTAATAAACTGAATAACAAAGACATGCTTACCAACACAAAACGAAATGGACGGGACCAAAGCACCCTCACAAGAATCTCAATGTAGCAATAAAAAAAATTTATACCCAGAAAAAATGTGACATAAATTAACTAAGTTTACTATAGGTTTACCACGTTGTAGCGCCAATGTAACCAATATTTCCACGTAGGGCGCCAATGTAACCAGATTTTAAGGTAAAGGGCACGTTGCGCGCCAAAAATGAACCGTAATGGCTATTACTATGTTGGTGCGCCAAAATGTGGCGTAATAAATGGAATTCTTAGTGCTCGCTACATGTGTTTGTATAATATGTGAAACATGTGTGAATAAAATAAGGAAATAACCAGAGCATGAGACATAATGAAAACTCTTATTAGTAAAATAAAGATTTATTCATATAAACAAATAGATTAATAAATTAATAATCATGATTAAGATGGGTGAAGAATAATAATATATCTACAGGGTCGTGCCTTCCCTCGAAGAGACAAGGTCACGTAAACGAAGTTAATGTCACGTAATAATAATTTAAAAATGAAACTAAACTGAAAATATATTATGAGCGCCATCCTATTTTTTAGATAAACAGGAAAACTTGAAATAGCTAATTTAAGGATAAACCATGATTAAAGAATTAAACTACATTACGTAGGTTGAAGTAGATTCCTTGCGTGAGTACTCTGGGCCGGTTCCCCGAATCCATCTCGTAGTGTGTTGGTAATGTCGACCTGCTGGCTGCCAGATTAAAACTCCTTCTTCTTTCCTTGAAATGCGTTACGCCACCTCGCGTCCGCCGTCCAAGGTCACGTGGGAGCATGGTAGTGATGTTCGTTCGCTCGAGGAAGTCAGCAGTGGAATCGTCACTGCTACAATGAGTGACTCATTCTTTCTTTAGAACTTCAAAATAACTTCTGCGTTTATTTCTTTTAATGTATTTATGTTGTCTTGTCTTTCTGTGTTGTCTTTAATCTGATATTGTCTTTCCTAATACCAATAAATATATTGGTATTATTTTGTAATATATTATCTTGTAAAAATCTCTCAATCCTTCAACTGACTGTTTTAGGACACATTACCTGTGAAACAGTGTTAAAGGATTGACAGTGACCTTTCTAACATCAACAACAATAGTTCTTACAGCTGAAGAAGGGGAGTGTTTGGTGAAATTTGGTGGTTTTTGATTTTTGACAGTGTTGCGTTCGGCACTTGAAGTCGGAAACTTGGATTCTTGATTGGGCCAACATCATAAACAACTCAGCAAAAAATCAGAACTAGTACAAGGTTGCTGGACTATTAGTATAGCATCAGGATAGCGCCGGCAATATAACGTGTGTCCGAATATGTTGACATTATTTAAGGAAGTTGGACAAATATTGATCTGTCGCGTAATGGAAATGTAAAAAAGCAGTAATACCCATTTGCAGCATTATCGGAGGCATATTTGAAATCTAAATATCGATTTACCAAAGCAAATACGGGACGCATAATCAAATTGGCCGGATTTCGATGCAAATAAAAACAAACTGGGTCAATTGACTATTTTTTTAGTTTTGGAACAAAGTGATGCCAGTCTAAAAATATCTTGCAGGAATATTATAATGAAAATTAATTAAGCCCGGCCCTCTTTGCCATACCAACGCTGTAACGTCGTGTTAGGGAATCATTATAGGTAAGACTGGTTATGTATAATATGTAAAAAAAAACTTCATTTTTTTTATCATTTCGAATAGTAGTTTATGTCAAACCAGTATTTTATATTGTACTAGCTGTAACCCGCTACGCTTTGCTGTGGCTTATTCTGTCTGTGCAGATGGAAAAACAGTAGCGCGTGTTGCTTTTACGTCCAACAGATTACGCTGTTTTTCAAAAATCCATATTTTTACCTCTCACAGGTGACATCTATATTATATCTTAATTTAATAAAATCATGTGTCACTGTGTTTGTGCGCCCTAATCTTCGAAATCGCCCAACCGATTTCAATGAAACGTGAATGTGTGTGGTTGGTTCCAGCTTGAAATATAGCATAGTTTTGGACCCAAAAAAATTGTTAAAAAATATTGTTTTTTTTTCAGATTTCACATCCAAAAATACACACAACCACAAATTTCAACTTTCCTACATAGAAGGCGCTATACATTCCAAATAGTTGAGATAATTCTAACTGGTTTATGATCTCAATATACAGGGTTTTCCAATAAGAGGTGTTATTTTAATATTCAATCGTAAAAGATCAATGGTTTCGTTGCTTGTGTGGCACGTAGCGCCGTCTCGTTAAAAGTAAATATTGTCCAGATCAATACCATCCAATTCCGGCCATAAAAAATCATTAATCATCTCTCAATAGCGCAATCCATTCACCGTAACTATTGCTCCAGCCTCATTTTCAAAAAAGTAAGGTCTATAGACTCCTCCGGACTATAAACCGCACCAAACAGTCACACGTTGAGGATAAAGAGGCTTTTCAACAATAATTCTTAAGTTTTCCGAGCCCCAGATGCGACAATTTTGCTTGTCGACGAAGCCACCGAGGTGGAAATGGGCCTCATCACTCAAGATGATTTGCATTTGATTCACTCAAGTGAATTTTAATAATATCAATGCGTTGTTGAAGCGTGTATCGTTCCATTTTTATAAATGGCGTAGTTTTTACTTGTCAAATGTTAAAAAATAACAGCTTCAAAAGTAACATCTACCAAAATAGCGGGCTATTCAAAATGACACCTCTTATTGGAAAACCTGTATAAAAAGTTCAGCCTGCGTATGTTTGTGCTCGCAAAACTCGAAAAGTAGTCGACCGATATCGCTGAAAATTTCAAAGTTTGTTGTTATTAGTGCCAGGAGTATTTAGAGATATTTAAATGGTAGAAGAATTTAAGATTTTGAACAAACGAACATTTACATTTTTAATTATATAGATTCTAATACTGTAATTATAGCTAGTCACAAACTAAACTTTTTTTTATGAACCAGTCTTTAAAAATATACATTAAACATTCATTTTATTTTATTTCACGCAATATTATGTATGCAGTAAAATAATGCGAAAATCGTTGTGGCAATAAAGAAATAATTTGTTCCGGTAAAGTATGTTTACTTGATACAAGACGGATTAAATTTGTGGCGTGTAACCATTTTTTTCCTCTGAAATATTATTTGAAGGTGTGAAAATGACATAAGCTCTTGAAAAGTGGTAAAAAATAAACCAGGTTAGAAATCTGCGTTTTTTAAATTATTAATAATATTTTTGTTATTTGTTTTTGGGGTGTTATGCCGTGTTGCGCTAACTCCTTCTTTAGCCAACGTTCAAAAATAACGACACTGCAATGCTGTCCGAAAGGTTGGCTAAAGAAGGAGTTAGCGCAACAAGGCATAACACCCCAAAAACAAATAACAAAAATACTTTTGGCCGTGAAAATCTTAAATCATATTTATTAATAATATGATTGACTCAAATACTTTGTTGCAGCTCATCCCTTTCAATATCCCTTCCCGTAGACAAAAAATTGATTGCTTTTTCCTCAATCAGCACTCCATAAAATATGGGTAACTGTGTCAAGAATGGCCAGACTTGTTGACTCGAGTCGATGCCTTGAATTTTTAGTCCTTGAAGACTATTTTTAAGTTATTCGTAATAATAATGATTTATTGTCTTCTTTTCTTAGTACTATATAGAGATAATGATATCCTCACTGGGATCTCCCGTGCTGAGGATTTCATTTACATATTATAATTTAATTATAAGAAATTAATATTACAACAAAGTAACATATGAATTTAATTATAAACATTTTTTAAATAATTTTAAAATAAGTAAGATAGTAATTTTTTGTATAGTTCAGTTTAGTAGATTCGGTTTTAGTCTGTGTTTGATATCAGTATATTTTCTATTTCAGATCTCCCTTTATTAAGTTTCCAGCTTTTTATTTGAGATTTAAATGTTAATTAATATTAATAATTTAATATTACGCAATTAATATTTTGTATTGATGTGGCAGAAGTCGTGAACTCTGATTTTGCTCCTGTCTTCTCCCATCACCCATTGTATTAACTTCATGTAATATGTAATGTGTTGTAATTATACATAGTCCGTTAATAAATAAATAACTCCAGACTCTATTGAATTGTTCGGTAATCCATCGACTTTGAAGTGGACATACTATATTTTAGGTAAATTTTTATTTACGTAGATTTTTTTTTGTATAAAATACCTAAAATTCATGGCGGCAAAAATCAGAACATTATCGATACAATATGAAACTGTTCGTTTCAACAACATTTGCAATTTTCGCATTAAGTGAAGTCTCCGCACGAGTAAGTATATTGTTCTTTTTGAATTTCACTTTTTTTTCGAAAACGAATTAATTAAATCTTAGAAGCGGAAATTTACACACTTCCCGACATCCACTTGAGCTGAAACTCAGCAAATAGACTTGTTGTCGATGATTTTGCATTCTACCAACAAATGGCAATCACTTACACACACGCGGATATATATGAATTTATCTGCAATTGGATGACCTACCCGATCGGTATTTGTCAAGGTTGTAAGCGCGCTTGACTTGAGCCCTTCGGAAGGAAGGTATAATCCACAGTCAAACCAAAAAAAAAAATATTTTAAATTGACTACTAAGAAATGGCGCAACTAGGTCGAAAATTGATGGCAAATAATAATAATAATACTTATTTATATATCGCCGTTTTCGTGATAAATCACCTCAAGGGCACTGTACAAACATATTTCTTAAATAGTTAATGTATTATAATAGTTAAATGTATTATAGTTTAAAAAGGTTTTTTTATTGTGTTGATTTTTTATTTTTTTGACAAAACATATGTTAGTTCAGTAGCTATACTGGTGATAGTACGAAAATTTCAAATAATTACATGTTATTCGTAATCTGGGATTATTGTCTTTCGTTTTGTTGAAAATTTTATGAAATACGTTGTTCAATTATATTGATAGCGCGTTGAAGTTATCCTTTAAAACTTTTTTGTCTTTCTTGTTAAACTCAATATCTTGACTGTTTGTTTCTTTCAGGGCAACAAAGAAAATGATTACTTTAACGAAATTGGTGGTTATAATCAAAGTGGACGTGGATTTGCTAAAAGAAGTGGTATTGACGGAGCTAAAGATAAAGTTAAGGGAATTGGATTAGGAGTTGGAAAGGAATTGAGCCTCAGTAATGATAACTACAATTACGGGAATAAAGTTCTAAATAATGACCAACACTACAATTACAATAACCTTTACGAAGACGGAATGGATAATGTAAATGGATTAGAACACGGAAACGGTAACAGCATGGGAAGTGGATTAGCTCCTGAAACAAATAGCCTCAGAAATAACAACAACAATAACGGGAATGATAAAGTAAATAACGACATATACAACAACAATGGAACCAAGATTTACGGTGTCGGTGACGGTAAGGAAGATGGATTAGGTTCTAAAGAAGGATTCAGTTTCAGAAGTAACAAAAACTATAACAGAAATGAGAATTTTAAAACAGACCCATACAATCACGACAGTAAACTTAACGGGAACGGCCTGGATAATGTGTATGAACTAGGAAACCAAAGCGGTGCTGGTTTAGGAGGCGGATTAGGTAAAAGAAAATTGTTGGGTTTCGAAAATAGCAACGATAATCTTGGGACTGATGATGTCAATGAAGACCAAACAAATCACAAAAGCGGACAAAATAACGGATTAGGAACCGATGGTAAAGAAATTGTCCTCAACAACAATGATTTCGGGAATGATAATGTTAACTCCAACAAATATAACAACGTTGGAACGGATAATCGTTCAGAATTGAAAATGGATTCAGATCTAGGAGAAGAACCAAGTAGAAAAGAATTAAATCCCGAATATAATGTCGTTGATTTTGATTATAATAACGTTAATCCCAACCAATATAACAACAATGGAATCCGTAACGCACTGGATAACGGATCTGGGTCAGAAATTGTTTTTGGAGGTGATTTTAGTGGAAATAACAACGACAATTTTGCAAATGAGAATTTTGCATACACTAACGGACTGGACGTAAAAAGAGACACAAGAAGTGATTACGACCAGGATATCGGAATCGGAAAAGATTTTAGCCTTGCAAATAGCCTCCATAAGTATGGAAATGGTAATAATAACTATGGAAACATTAACGGAATGAGTGACGGAATGGGATTGGGAATTGGTTTCGGTCTGGGAGCTGATTTAAATCAAAAAGTAATAGGTCTCAAAAATAACGGAGGATTAGCAGTGGGGGCTGGTTTCGGTGTAGACAGTGATTTAAGTGGAAAAGTATTTAATTTTCAAAATAACAACAATGGAAATGAGGATCAAGGGATTGGATTGGGAGTTGGTTTTGGGCTGGGAGGCGATTTAAGTGGAAAAGCATTCGGTCTCAAAAATAACCACTATGGAAAATCTGTCATGGATACTGGTTTGGGATTAGGGACTGGCTTGGGTCTAGAAGGTAATTTAAGTGGAAAAGTATTCAGATTCAAAAATATAACCGATAAGAACCGTGGAACGAAAGAAGGGTATGGATTGGGAGTTGGTTTTGGTGTAGGAGGTGATTTAAATGGAAAAGCATTCGGCCTCAATAACGACATTGTGAAAGTTGTAATGGATAGTGGTATAGGGTTGGGGGCTGACGCTGGTCTGGGGGGTGATTTGACTGGAAATGTATTCAGTTTCAAAAATAACGATAATAGAAACCGTGTAACGGAAGAAGGGTATGGAATGGGGATTGATTTTGGTCTGGAAGCTGACTTAAATGGAAAAGTATACGGCATAAGTAGTAACATATATGGGAATATCGATACAGATAATGAATATGGATTGGGACTTGGTTTCGGTCTGCGTGGTGGCTTAAGTGGAAAAGCATACAGTTTTCAAAAAAACAACGAGAATTATGGGAATTTCAACAGTCGAAAATCAATGACCAAGGATATCCAATATAACAACAATGAGAACACTGTAAAGGAAAAAGGATTGAGATTGGGATCAGATTTTAACCTGGCACGTGCAATAAGGGAAAAAGTATTCGGCCCCAGAAGTAACGACAACAATTATGGGAATCTTAAAGCTAATGAAGATCAATATACGAGTGACAACAATGGGAACCCTTCAACTGATGAAGGGTTGGGATTTAATTTTGGCCAAAGACGTGCGTTGATTGAAAAAGTATTCGATCCCATAAGTAACGACAACAATTATGGGAATGTTAATATTAATGACGAAAAATATAATAACCTTGAGAACCCTGTAACGGAAAATGGAGTTAGATTTGGATTTGATTTCGACCCAGGACGTTCAAAAGTTTTAGGCATCAAAAATAACAAAAGCAAATATAATAAAATTTTCAATGGAAATGTTAATGTTGATGACGAGCAATATTACAACAATGCGAATCCTGTGAAGGGAAGGGAATTTTTGGGATTCGGTTTTGGCAACAGAATGATAAGTAAATAACAACAATATTTTCAATATTTTTATTTTAGACCCACATTTTCACAATTTGGAAGGCGGGTTTGGGTACCGCCGCCCCAGGAATCTTTTATTGGATAGCCAACATCTCTGCCATAGGTCACCAGAAGACGTTCGCTACGTTTGGTGATAGTAAGGGTGCCCGGGTTCATCGGGTGAGGTGTTTACAGGATATGCCTGCCCACCGACTGCGTGGCGTGCCAGATCGGGAGAGGCTGGTTTGAGGAGACCCTTTGACCTCTCCAACTGGTCTCTCGACCCATCGCGTTGCCCCACAGTGGGAGGATATATTCATGTGTCCGTCACTCCTGGACACACTGATTCCTTGATTCCTGACCAACCAATGACCAATTCATGTCCTTTCCTTAAAAAAGACCCTCCACACAGCATCCCAAAAGATGACATGTGCCCGAGGGAAATTATTTCCATCAGGGCCTCCTGTGTGAGGTTAATGTAAAACGAGGCAGTGGAAATCCGATTGACCGAATACGATTGGTAAATAAAATATGCCAAATGGAAAATTAAGACTGTTACGAAATTTTCCTGGAGAATTAATAGGCTCCATATAAGAATATCCGAATTTGAACGATTCATCAAATTTCAAAATTAATAAGTTTTCTGAAAGTTCTATTCAATTTCTGTTACCGATTGAATTTTGTGAAGCAACTAGTCCATAATTATATAACTAAATTGGCTAAGATACTGACTTTAAAAACGATGATATTTATACATAAAATAATAAACAACGTATTACCAAAATACTTTTCAATGAAAATTATACGCAACAAGGATAATCGTAAATATAATACAAGAACGTGTAACGAAATTAAGCTACCAAAAAAATACAAAAAAAATTAACGAACAAAGGAATACAATATGCACTGCCGGAAACCATAAATCCTGCACTTGTTGATAGATTCAAGTTGGATTGTATTTGCGTTCGCAAAACTCGAAAAGTAGTCCACCGATTCAACTGAAAATTTCAAAGCATATTCTTATTAATGTCAGGAGTGCTTAGAGAGTGGTTTAAATGCTAAAAAAAGTCAAAGACGCCGAGAAATAACTCTGCAGAGGAATGAGATACGTCGAAAGTCGATCTAATGTAGTTTTTTTTACAGTAACATTGTGGTATACAGCAGTGCGTGGTGAAAGAAGTCGGAAATTCTCGAGAAAGACTTTGGGAATTGCGAATCATTGCGGAGTCCACTATTTAATAATAATAAAAATAAGCAAAATGTAATTAATAATATATTAGAGATATGTGAACATCGATGAATAAATTCTAAAATAAAATTTAAAAGTAAAATTTAAAGAATTACAAAACTTTAATAGAGCTTTCACAGAACTTTAAAATTAACTTTGAAATTTGATGAATGGTTGAAATTTGTTCCATAATAACTTCTCAAATGGCAATTCAACACACCTTTAAAAGGTGATATAAAGTCATTAATAGTGATGAAACAAAAACTAGGTTAAATAGTTACATATGTAACCTATTTAACCGAGTTTTGATTATTTTAACACTTTTTGTAGGTGTGCTTAGTTGTCATTTTGATGAGTTATCTGGTCACCGTTTACCAGTTAGGACGCACTCAAGATCCATGACATGTTACGTACTTATCCGATCATTAACACCAAATTAAGTGCGTAACGTACGTATGTTTAAGGGATGCGTATTTTTAAACTATACAGTTCTAAAACGCAGACGTGCAAAGTAATCGCGAATGTATCTAATCTAAGCCGTGTTTGAAAGTATACCGACTTATTACGCCGCAATCGTGTATGTTTTCTAAAAAAATTCGCCTTTAACATCCGTAAAATATACTACAACAGTACCATAAACTTATGGTATTCCTTTCTTTTCGTAGAAAGGACTAGGAAGAAGACACGGGCAGATTCATTCACAATAGAGAATTAATTCAGTCTTATTCACCTTGTCAAGTGAACTAATTCATTTAATTCCTTGATTCGACAGTTGTTTTGTGTCTTGCTGTGATATTAATGACTTGCGTTCTCTAGACGGTGCGGACGTACCTGTAAGTAGTAAGGAAAGGGACTCGATATCTTCAACGAATAGGGAATTGGGAACTCTGTCTCGAGTCTCTCTGTGTCACTATGTCTCTGTTCTGTTTCACTTATTCCCTGAGACTGGGATTGAGCGCTTTTCCGGACAGACTCGGTACATGGGACATAGGATTTGTGTCTACGACGCGTGACGTCACAACTGAATAAGGAATAAATTCATTAAATCCTTGACTGGAGACTCGATGACAAGAGTCCTTTGGATTATGGCGCGGGATGCGGGATACTAGATACGTGATTTAGTGCGACAGTCACAGTCAAAAATAACACTTCACTTCATTTGATTAATTTATTCCTATTATTTATCGATAAAGATTCAACCAATACAATTTATTCAAATATTATTATGTTTATTGAAAATCAGTTTATTCGTTTGCTAAACTGTACAAGGGAGGAATCGGGGATTTGGCTTTTGTTAGTGTACGGTAACATTTAAAATCGTCCTTATGCTTAGTGTTTCAGTTAATAGTCTGATGTTAACTAGATTCGTGAATTCGTACCAGTAAGTTAGTTTACTTATAATAATATTAATGATATTGTATAGCCCCGTTTTCGTGAGAAAATCACCCTGGGTGCGCTTAACAACTTTATTAATGCATTTAATTTATTCCTATCACTTGTAACTAATTACTTTTGGCTTATAACTATGTTTCATAGCTAGAGACTTATAACTAGTGGCTTATAACTAAAATTAATTTCAAGTAATTACCAACTAAGACCTTTAACTAATAACTATACATATCTTTATGACCGAGCGGGTATTTACACAATTACGCTATAATACGACTCGCAATTATGGCTTAAACTAGAGATTTACAATAAAGGCGATGCACTACGTCGTGTAATATTTTAAAT
This sequence comes from Hesperophylax magnus, assembly GCA_026573805.1. Taxonomy (NCBI): domain Eukaryota; kingdom Metazoa; phylum Arthropoda; class Insecta; order Trichoptera; family Limnephilidae; genus Hesperophylax; species Hesperophylax magnus. The sequence continues at coordinate 9,748,968 of JAIUSX010000028.1, forward strand.
TGAGCCGCTATCAATAACAACCCTAACGTAGATGGCGATAAGGTTTAAATTCCCGCTTTACACCATCCGCCTGTTTTGATTTATGCAAGAAAAAAACATTGCCAAAAAGTGCCTTTTATTTTATTTTGTGGATGTTCAGGCATAAATATTTTTTTTTTTTTTCGATCATTTTATAAATAACTTAATTTTCCACATTATGCAATAAAATCATAACCGAAAATGGGTTCGTAAGTAGGAGATTTTGAACTTTAAAGCAGTTTTCATAGGCATTTAGATTATTTTTTTTAGGGCTTATAAAAAGATTTATCTAAAAAATACTTGATTATTTCAAAGGCCAAGATGTATTCTATTAGCAGTATTTAATTAAAGCATCTGAAACATTTCTTGGCGACCAAATTTTCAAACCAAAAACAAAGGATTTTGCATTACTACGTATGGCATCGCCTTAACATACATATTTACGTTTACAAATATAGATTGTTATTTATTTATTTATTTATTTATTAACGCCGATTATAGCGGCTTTTACAAAAGAATAACATTTTTTTTTTACTTATTATAAATACAGAATATACATAGATAAAAAAAATATAAATACAAAATACATAAAAGAGAACAATAGAAATGGTTATTATAAATACAATGCAACAATGTGTATATATAAATATATAAACAATTAATTTACAATAAATCCCGGATAAACTAATACTTTAAAACTGTATTTGGTTATATTCAATCAGAGAAGCGCTGACATACAGTTTTAATTAGGTGGTGTTTGTATGAGGATAAACTAGCAATGTTTATAGATTCATCCAAAACATATTTATTACCAAATACATGTAGGCGATTCATTATGGAATTGAGTTCAGCGTTAGATCCTGTATTGTTGCAGTGATAAGGTAATTTTAAACGAACTGATCGACTAGGTACACGGAAACATATTAGCGAAAGAAGTTCAGGGGAGTTCAACAGGTTGGAAATGATTTTAAATAAATAAAATAGGTCAAAACAAATTCTTCTTTCTTTTAATGTATCGAGTCCCAATAAATGTAACAGAGAGGGGTAATTAATGTTTTCGATGAGTATTCCCAATTTAAAATTAATATAACGTAAAAATTTATGTTGGACGCGCTCAAGGGAATTCTCATGTACACTATTGTTATGATTTCTGCTCGTGGTGTCAGTGGTGAGGTAAAAAATATTTCAAAAATAGCTATGAGAAAAATCCCCTGGGTTGAGCAAAGCAAGCAAAAAAGGTCATTATTCTGGATACGACAAGTTGAAAAGTCTTTATTTTGGTTGCTATCAAAAAATGTTTATCTTTTTAAATAGGAAATTCGTTGAAAAAGTATTTCGTTTAAATTAGGTTAACCTTTACGTTCCAGAAGGTAAAAATTACGAACGACCCGATGGGGGCTTACTAGGGTCCCCCATTACATCGAGGAGTGATCGAATCTCTTAACCCTCGTTTGCCATTACTAATAAGATATTAGTTGCCACCTACCTTTTCAACCGAACATCGCCCATCTTGGAACAGCAATGAAAGCTAGTACGAATTCTAATGTAAATAAAATACCGACCAACATATTATTGTACCTAGAAAATGCCACTTTAATGACCGTTCTTTTGTTTGCGGCCAAGCCACACCGATCCCCAGTTGCATTTTTCCTTCCCAGAATTTCCTTACCTTGCTTTCCGTAAAAAGACCCTCCACACAGCATCCCCGAAGATGGCAGACGGCCTCCATTATTGAGAGCTAGACTAACATTTCGAAAGTCTTGAATCCCGGCGTGCGCAAGTAAATTTTATTTGATGAACTTTTGTTATTTCACAATGTATTAATTTAAAACTAGTAGCATTTAAAACTATTTTTAAAACAAAAATCATAAATAATAATGAAAAATGCCATTACAAAGTGATAAGCTTCCAGAAGAAATCTTCTTATTAAACGCTTGTTAATGGTCAAGTAATTTCGCATAACTATGTGTATTGTGAGCTGCATATTTAAATATACGCGCCAGTCATTTGGTTCGTTCTTATACCGCCAGAGGTGCGTTCTGTCGGCCATCTATAGCCGCCGTGCTTATCAGCCATATTGAAGGAACGAGTGATTTTTTATAAACGTCAAACATAATCACGTAATTGTGGATAATTTTCATTGTAATGTAATTAATCCAATGGATTGTGAACTTTCTAAAACACATTTTCTTCGATATTATCCATAAAAATCTGAGCAGAAAAGATATTTTCGAAGAAAACTCGTATAACATGAACCGAAATTGAGGGGCAGAGTAATCGTTTGTTGCCTGCAGACCCCCCATGCGGAATTTACCCGAAACACACAATTTGAATTTGACCAATCAGAGGGCCTACATCGTCCAGACGCTAGGGTAATAATACTATCAGATAATATATGTTATACTTGCGACGTGTTCCAGAGTCAAAGATATAACCAACGATCTATAGACCAGATCTAAATAGCCAGGTACTCCCCCTACCCTCCCCTTTCCATCCCCACTACCTTCAGCCTCACAACATACCCTAAATAGGGAGAACACAGTCTTACTGGCTTCAGACGCTTGGGAGGAGTTAGAACTCTTGTGCGGTATTCACATCAAGAAATTATTTTTCTCAGGTCCTCTTGTTTAAAGCAAATGTAATTTGGGAAAAGGAGGTTGGAGGGGGAGTAATTTCTTTGGAATTTGTTGGATTTTATTTAACATATTTTAAAAATAGTACCGTGGTAATTTTTAACTGCAGATTTACTAACATGGATAGAAAAAAACATGGATAGCAAACAAATCTCTATTTTGGGGTCAGTGTATTACCCCCGTTCGGAAAGGGAGTGTTAAATCGGCATTATTTCAATGCTATTTAAAATAATCACATCTTTATTTTGAAATGATTATTAATGGTGATACTATAAGGCACGTGTTAACGTCTTCTAATTGAATTGTAAAGTTCCATCGACAATTTTTTAATTGAATTAAAACGATTTAATTTATACGTAGCAATAACAAACGAGATATTTGTATAGTGTGTTCGTTAAAAATCTTGTACACAGATTTTCAATCGCAAAGTTCCGTAGCTTCGTAAAATGTGTATCTATTTTTTGTCACATCACAAGAGAAGCTAGTGATGCTCAAGACGGATTGTTTTACAGAAATTAAAATTTAACATTGTCAAGCTGCAGCATAAGCACACGCAAGAGTAGAAAGAAATCAAATATGACTCACCATGGGAAAAAAACCTATATCTCAAAAGTTGTTGATGAACGTAGAAATGAATAAATTAAATTAAAATAAAATACTCATTGGTGAAATATGTTAACTTGTCAAATATTATATATTTTTTTATATGAATAATAATTTAATGAAGATATAATATATCTCGACGCCACCAAGTAGGATATTTAATATTTAACAATGCCTTTCTTAAAAATATAAAGTTGGTTATTTTCAGGTGACAAAATCAATGAGCAATAATTGTTGATTGAAATACTATTATTTATTGAATTAATTGGCGGTTAAAAATAAGCGGACGTAGCACAGTGGCTTGTTGCACCTGACTAGCAACCAGAAGGGTGCGGGTTCAATTCCCGTCGGCGGTTTTTATTTTTTCTCGAAAGATATTTTTTTATATTTGTGTGTTCAGGTAAAAAATTATTGCTTTTAATAATTTGTTATCCTTAGTCGTTTGCTTAAATACCTTGTCTTGTACACAAAAGTTTATTTTTAATAAAAAATATTTATTTCTCTAGTTTTATTTAGTTTTACACGCAATCATAAAAGTAAGTTTATTGTGAAAAATTCATGGGTGAACGATTTTTAATAATACTGGTTCATAGACTATCACTTTTTTTTGTAGTTTACTAACTACAAATACTAAAAAAAACGGCAGTGAAGCGAACGTAGTATACCTATTCAATTTAAATTATTTTATTTTTCTTATAAAAGCACTACAATAATTCTAAAACATCGTCAGCAAGTAGAAGATTGTCGGAGCAAGATGAAACTTTTCGTACCAATCCTTATCGCAGTTTTGGCTGTTAGCCAAATAGTCACTTTGGTAAGTAAAAACAAATTATATTACAATCAAAAAAATATATATTAAATTAAGATTATTCTAACTTTTTTTGTTATTAATCCAAAATAATCAAGAAATTTTTTCTTGTACATTTTTTCCCTATTTTATTTGAACAACTTATTAATTTTTGAAATTTTCTCATCTTTGAAAGAGATACATCGTTGTTTTCAACCATTTTTTATTTGTAATGACATTGTGATTTTAATAACCCAATTAACTTTTCATGGGCATACGCATGTCCACCACAAACCTTGGTCTCCAGCCTTTGTACGTTGATTTTTTCCTAACCTAGTGATACCTACCGTCGGGTGGCATATTTACATACCCTAAACTAAATTTCCGTCTATCATGGTGTAGAGCAGAGGTTCCCAAACTTTTTTGCCCCCTAGACCAATTGCCAAATATATTTATTTCCGTAGACAAATTATTAACGTCCCATGTGATAATCATTTCTCTTTTTCGTAAGAAGATTCCCTTCCCTTGCCTGTGCAACAACCGGGTGGGGTATAGTTTCTCTGTCTTTACATTGTGCAGACAGGGGCGCCTCTGTGAGGTATTACACCAAATGAAAATGGAGCAGGATAAGCAACGGGAATTTATCTCTGTAGCTGGCCCTACAGAACTGCCCCTTGTTCTTTGTTAGCGCTTATTCCGATCAGTTCTTCTTATCATATGATATCCGATTCTTCAACATTCCATTTCCACAGTCAAAATGTCCTTAAACTTAGTTTTGAAGTCTATGTAAAGTAGATTTAAATGTTGAACGTCATTTTTACCCTGGACGTTTTTCAAAAACAAGTTGGGAATCTAGGAAAATTCGCAGCTTCCGATGCGCAATATTTTGCTTCAATATATTAATACTGACTAGAAAAATAATGTGTAATTTTATTTATATACCTCAATAAACAACTTTACTAAATATAAAAATACAAATATCAAATAACTAATTTCTCTGTCTATTATTAGTATTACGTAAACTGTGTTATTTGTGTTAGGTGTATTGTGTCATTTACGGAACTCCTAAATGTTGACTTAAGGTAAATGGGGGTCCGCTCGTATGTACCCCCATTTGAATCTCGTGGACCCCCAAATTTTTTTCTCGCCGACATAGACCCCCAGCCAGCCGATATCGACCCCTGGGAGTCTATATAGACCACTCTGGGAACCTCTGGTTAGAGTATACAGTAAACTAGATCTTGAGAGTTATTATAATGCTCATTTTTCTGTCTTTTTTCCTAGTACACCCCTTCTATCGGGTGTGTTTTAAATTCTTTAATTTGGGGATGGTCTTGTTTTTGTCCTTCGCACGCACGAAAGGACATTAACATTTTTCAATGTATTCAGACCACTCATAAACACATAAATCTAGCTAAGTTGACCTATCTTTAATTGCCTTTCCTATCTTCCCTGTGCTAATTTTTTGTGGTGCTTTCAAATAGCCACTTCAATTTCCCCAAATCATGTTACAATATCTTTTCGAAACTTGTCATGAATCGTGAATCTTTCCGCGCCCGTTTACTCCGCATTGCCTCTGCTAATTATACTTCTGTTGCAACCCTTTCCAGTTATGTATACATTCATGATCGAAGTTCGAAGATTGCACACCCCTCAAAATGTCAAGTTAATCGACCTTACTTTTTAGTGGTTCTAAGCCATCGGTTCACACGAAAATTCGATTTGAATATTTTCAAAATCACCACGTATCTCCACCCACTTTCTGGCATCTTCTTTGTCCTATCAACGTTGACCACACCTCCTCCTGCACCCGTTTAGTCATTGGTCAAACGCATCTCGCTGCAGCATTTTGGTTGCGTCATCTACCTTCCGGGTAGGAAATCCTTTATCAAAATTTTACAGTTCACTGCAATTTGTATGAAATTCATTCGATATATGTCTGCCATGCTGGTCTCATGATATCTTCTATCTGATGTGACCTCAATCCATCACACGCACGAGTGTGACATTTTCAAAATTATGATTAAATTATAGAACAAAGATTATCAAATTATAAAATTTATCTTTTCAAATCCTACCTACCTTTTGCACATTTTACAAGACGATTAAGTTGACTTCAACTTCCTCACACACCAACACTAAACCAGTTTTTAATTCTGACATACACCAGCACAAAACACGATCACAAAATCAAATACATTTATCGTTATCTACTTATACGACCAAATTTGGAATTAACTCCTTACAATACATTGCACATCATAGACATATGAATATTAGTAGACCTGCCCTAAGTGATTAAAAGCGTATTATTCCCCACTCCCCATACCGGTTCCATTGGTGCCGGCTGTGCTCGCGTATGGCCTCAAGTGAAATTTGAAAACGTGACGTCATCTTTCTTGTGCGAACTATGGTCGAGGCATCATCGGTTCATTTTACGAAATAACACGGCAAAATGTTGACTTGTGCTATGAAAACTTGTAAAAATAGATGTGAAAAAGAGAATAAACCCAATTGTCGTATTACATTCCATATATAAGCATTATTTTACTTTATTTTAAGCATATTCACATCGTATAATATGGATCAGTTGTAGAAACATATACTATCACATCGAGAAACGTCTGGACGCGAAACACAAAGCTGGTTGGTTGCTGGGAAGTAAATTATGAACATTTATAAAAGTGTTTTAACCAAATACTTAAACGAAATATTCGACTCTGAAAATAGAAGAAATTTTTTGCCGAATTTGGACTTCACAAATTTGTTCATAACGTGGCGAGTAATTTGCTCTCCCATGTAAAAATGTCTATTCATTCAAAAGCAGATTTTACTTTTAAGAACTAAATGGTGATATTATAATGCGAGATGCCTATTTACTGTCAGATTGATTTATTGACGAATCACAGTCAGCTTTACCCCCTTCGTTCTTCAATAGTTGATTTTACCCCTCGCCATTATCTTCTCGTCTATTAATTCCTATGTCTGTGTTGCACATAAACAATATAACGCATTACCTAGAAATTTAAGACTTCCAGCAACGAACAAAAAAACATTGGCAAAAGCTCTCAAAAGCTATTTCCTTAGCAGTTTTATTAATGACTAACACAATCTTTCTCTAGAACTCCATAATAACATCTGCGTTTATTTATTTTAATGTATTTTATTTATTTGTCTTGTCCTAAATCTAATTTTGTCTTTTCCGAAATGAGTTTTATAAACTCACTGGGAATAATACATTATTACTTTGTTATCATTTTGTAATGTATTATCTTGTAATAAAATAAATAAATTGTTTGTATTGTATACGTGGTCGATAAGCACCAAGATTGTGTACTTTCTAAATAATTTATGTATGTATACTTCAGAAACCATACGGGCGGCGTTAGTATGCTCTTGGTGTGTTCTGGCTTTGTATACTTAAAAAATACGCTGCTTACTCTCCCGTTTGCCGTCTTCTTTGCCTTTTCACTACTTTCGACCTCGCAACGTGCTATGGTCCCAATAGCTCTAGATAGTTGGGAGTAGTTTAGACCCTTGTTTTGTTTTAAACATATTACTATTTAATTTACGGCCGCCCCATTGCTGTGGTTGGCTTTGCATGTTTAACGAAATGTATTTTTTTCCAGACTCACGGACAGCCCATGAATAAAAATAACAACAAAAATATTGGAGACTCGAACGTTAATTCCGACCAGTATAATGATAACAACAACGTCTACGGACAAAAAATGACCGATAGTGATAACAACGATGGTAACTCGGAGGCTACTGACCTTCCCAAACCAGCAGGATCTCCCCAGGACGATAACGATGTCAATAACAACAACCAAAGCCCGGTTGAAAAATCCAAGAAAAGAGGTCCCATCATCAACATTCCCGTGAACATCGGTTGATGTTGTGATCTGATACACGACGTCAATAAATCTTTATCTAATTTTTGGACCTTAAAATGATAATGGATATGGCATGAAAAGGAACGGCAACACCAATAATGGATCTGGAAATGTTAACGAGGACGAGTATATAAATAACAATAACGTCTGCCCCCCAGACGCACAACCTCCGACACCATTGAATAAAAATAACAACATCAACATTGGTGACGATAACAGTAATACCGACCAGTATAACGATGACAACTATGTATACGGAGGGGAAATGCCCAAGAATAAAATTAATAACACCAACGAAGGTGACTTGAACGTAAATTCCGACCAGTTTAACAATAACAACAACATCAACGGACAGTAAACGTCTTCCCAGAATAAAAATAACAAAATTAATACTGGATCTAGTAATGTTAACTATGATGAATTCATCAATAACGACAACACCGGGAACATCGCCAAACCCCTGAATAATAATAATAACGGCATCCAATTCCATAAAAAATGTTGTCATTAATAAATCATCTAAATATTTTAATTCAGAATTCAAACAAGGCAAAAAATTTTTTTTGGATTATTGATTACATCAGTTATAATAAAACGTTTTACAGCAAACTTGTTTTTCCTTTTAACCAACTAGAAAAAAAATATTTTCGGGCGCTTACATTGCTAACGCTGGCTAAACCTTAGAAGATACAATAAAATTGCTTTACTACGGAATTTTATATCTTGAAAAGGCCTACAGAAAAGACATATTCTACTGCGGTGATATATGTCTATCTCCTAAAGATAACCCACAGTAATCGTTTTTATCTTTTAAATATTAATTACCATCCACTTAAATAATAACTAATGAAAGTTAGTTATGTTGAGCATTAAATGTTTGATAAAATTTCCCTGGACAGCATATAATTTAAATCAATATCTTAGAAGATATCGCAATTTGAAAAATCACTTGCCAAAAACTATTTTCCACACGCACAAAAGCTTCCTTGGCGAGTACCTGTCTTTGTCGCGATAACAAGAATATGGGAGCTCTCCGTGTTGGGTTGTGTATTGACAATATTATTTGGTTGTCAAGGATGAAACATAAGTTTTCTTATTTTAGTGTTGTTATTTTGTCAACAATGCAAATATCAGTTCTTTTATTATTTGTCGTTTGGTTTCCTGATCACAATTTTGTATTTAAATGATGTGTCGAAAACGAAGTAGTTTGAATATAAGTCGTAGTACAAGGAATACAAAATGTCTGTCAAATAGCAGAGAAAATACTTCTTCGCGAAGAGATTGATAATCGACTGTTGAACGTGAGGCTTGTCTTAGTCTTGATCGGGATAGGCATAGATCCCAGAGAGCCAGAGAATCTTCCGTGCAAAGAAACAATCGATTAGTCACCGATCGAAATAAATCAAATAACCGCCGGTCCAAAGGGTAACTAATTTGTATTCCAAAAAAGTTAATACTGCTATGAATTACAATTCTTCAATTGAATACAAGAATGATCGTGTTGTTTGAATAGGTACAATGTCTGTTGTCGGTAAACATTGTTCTGCTCTGAAATGGAAGGATGAATCTGAAAGTATGTGTTGCTTACAGGGAAAAGTAAAATTAGAGGAAATTCATCGTCCACCCGAACCACTACACTCTTCTCTGATCATTTAGCAGGGAGCTTGCTTCCATATCAGCCTGACGATCATAATCAATTTCTGTAAATCTATTCTATATCAGATATAGGAACACAAGCATCAACACGGAGTAATAGTGTCGCACAACCAATTGATAGTGGTTTGGTAAGATCTCTACAAAATATGTTACATTCCCCTAACAACTTTTTACGGAGTTTTGGTTGATATGGTAGTTAGGGCGCCAATTGCTACACAATTTTGGCTTTGTGCTCGGTAGGTAGGGCACTGTGGGGTTGGTAATATAAGATTTGGTAGATAGATAGATAGATAGATAGATATCCCAGGACATACGCTGATAATCCTGACCAAATACTTGAATACGTCAATAATTTTTTCATAAATATAGGATCAAATCTAGCAAAGCAAGCTACAAAATGTAATGAAGATGTACAAATAAACGAACCACCTGAGCAAGGAAATCAGCTCAATTTTAAACAAATTACAGCTGACGATATCAAAAACACAATTTCTTCTTTAAAATCAAATATTTCTTCAGAGGAGGACACAATCTCAACCAACGCAATAAAATATCTCTGTAAAGAACTTATCGAACCACTTACATACTTAGTCAACATGTCTATAACGAATAGCATATTCCCTACAGCCCTCAAAAAAGCGATTGTTATACCAATATTTAAACAAGGATGTAAAAATGACATAAACAATTACTGACCAATAAGCCTACTAAATACATTTTCAAAAATATTAGAAAGAATACTAAAAAAACAACTCTTATCCTACTTAGAAGACAATAAAAAATTATCAAAAACTCAGTATGGATTTAGGGAGAACTTAAGTACTAGTGACGCCATAGAAAAAATTACCGATATGATCACTAAAAGTTTAGACAGTGGAGAAAAAACTTTGGCAATCTTCATAGACTTACAAAAGGCTTTTGACACAATAGATCAAAAAAAAACCTTTTTCAAAACTTTCAAAAATTGGTATGTCATGTACAACACTAAACTTACTAAAAAGCTATATGACGGAGCGTACACAGAGCGTCCAAATTAATAAGAGAAAAAGCAAACCTCTCCTAATCAACCATGGAGTACCACAAGGAAGCGTACTAGGTCCGATATTATTGTTAATATACATTAATGATATCTGTAACCTAGAAACAAGAGGAAAAATCATTAGTTTTGCTGATGACACAGTAATTTTATTTAAAGAAAAAGATTGGATAAATACCTACAAAGAAGCTGAACACGGACTTGGTCTCCTGCAAAACTGGCTTAAAAGAAACTCCCTGACGCTTAATGTCAATAAAACAAAATATCTGACATTTTCTAAAACAGCCAGAGGGCAGCCGTCAGAGGACCTTAATCTCAAATTACATTCATGCCAAGGAATTTATCAAAAAAATCAAGGCTTATCATGCCTCTGTCCCACTATAGCACACTCCAAAAGCATCAAATATCTTGGAATTGAAATTGATGATAATCTCCGTTGGAACTCACATATAGATGTAATTACAAAAAAACTAACCAGGTACATATACTTCTTTAGAAACATTCGCAATATCCTCAATATAAACGATATTAAAAAAGTATACTATGCTTTGTGTCAATCACAAATAGAGTACGGAATAACTGGATGGGGGTCTGCCTTGAGCACTCACACAGAGCGGCTCAATATAGCACAAAAAGGAGTATTAAAGACTATACTGAAAGTTCCGCTTAGAACTCCGACAGAAGAAATATTCAAAAACTTCAATGTTTACAATGTACAGAAACTATATTCAAAAAATATTTTATTTAAACTGAAAAAAAACATATCCGAATACTCCACTGCCCAACATAAATACACAACCAGGGCAAAAAGCGAAAATATCCTGATTACTCCCAGTTTGAACACATCCTTTGGACAGAGAAATAATAAATTCCATGCTATAAAATTGTTCAATGCTCTACCAAATGAAACCAAAAAAATAAACGAAATGAGTATATTTAAAACAAAAGTCAAAACATGGCTTAGAGATCAAAGTAATAATCAACTTACAAACATTATGAAGACAATGTAAAGACAATTCAAAACTAAATACAAAAATTTAAGAAAAACTACAGGCCGCCTCAGAACAGGAAACCCTAGTGAGGAGGACTGTGAAAAAAATACAAAAAATATACTTATATTATACTTTAAACCTACATAATGTACAAATTTTGCTATTGATATTAATAAAAAATAAATAAAATAAAAAAAATAGATGGAATCAATTTGCACAGTGAACAGCTTCATTTCTGGTGACGGAAACTTGGACGCCAAACTATGCCAGTGAAGACAAAGTATGCTGAACTGTGTGGTAGAGTCTGAGAATCATCATCAGGGATGGGCACTGTTTTTTACGTTTATTAGAGCTTTGGAATCATAATAAATAAAATAGATGTGGATTGATATTAAAAATTTATTAGTTAATTAACATGGGTTGAAACACATACCTGTGGACTAATTCTACACGTGAGCTATCTATCTACAATCTAACAACACTCGATGCGACGATTCAGGTTCCTGGAAACGGGATGGAGACTCCACGGGCCTGAGGAGCCCTCCATCTCCCTCTTCATGGCATCAGCGTTTGGTCTGGTAGCTCCTTCCTCCTTCTGGCTTGAGTGCGCGTGGATGCAGACCACCTGGTCCCGGCGACCCTCGACATGAGGTCGGTGGAATCCCCAAATTCCACAAATAAGCGAACACGAAGATACGGTAGTGCGATGTGTCGTTTATTCAGCCTCTGTGCAACTCAAACATAGTCGGACGACTCTAATATCCAGCGGATATGGATGTTACATGGACGGTATCACCGCCCGCAATTATAACAGGAATTCCGAACTTGAATTAACCCGATATCACCACGACCGGCTGTAAAATTAACGATCACATGATCCTGTTAAATAGCACACCGATCCTTTACAATTTATTAATAAATAATCCACACTTTGGTGACTATTCGGCAACGTGCCGTGGCCTGTCGGCGCGTTCCCAAGAAGTGACCCGAACGACCAATAACCCTCTGTAGTTCAAATTTTAAACTATTCTCGGAGAAAATGTGAAACCGTTGATAGCCAGTCAATTATAATGAACTGACTGCAATTTACCCGAGGTAATAGGAAACATTACTAACTTTAGTTAGGAAAATAATTATTTATAAAACAAAAGTAATTATTTTCATAACAAACTATATGCAGTCTTTCAAAACTGCTATTGAGAGCGTTCCACCAGGCACACCCGACAATATCGTAATCCATGCAAATAAAGTTCATAAGAATCAGAACAATTATCTTTCATCCGTAACAACCAAAATAAATTGAGAGTAGAAAATTACGTTCATCTTCAAGATGCTCTACGGTCGAATGAACATTGCAGCGACATTGGACAGTTGGTTATATTACCTTCATCGTTCACGGGTGGACCTCGATATTTTCATGTAAAATCGCAGGACGCAATGACTTATGCCAGACATCACGGTAAACTCGATCTCTTTATAAATGCAAAATGTAACCCGAACTGGAAAGAAATCATGGAAAATATCTACAGCAATTTAATAATTAATCTAATAATGCAATAATTATGTAATAATCTAATACATTCATAATCAAAATCATAATTAATCTAATACATTGGTAAAAATTGATTATGTTCGTTTACAAATAGAGGCGATAGAAAGGGAAAGAGAAAGAAACAAAACAAAGTACAACATGACAAGAATTACATATTTTCGTTTTCATATGTGTTCCAAATTTCGCATTGTGTGTTAGAGGAATTCAGATTCTACGAGTATTGTTATTCCGAGTATTGTGGTTGTGGATTTCTCGATTGTAAAGTAGCTTGATGTTAGTGTTTGTTGTTTGTTGGGTAATTTGTAGGATGGTGGTAGTGATTTCATGTTTGGGAAGGACTGTGATTGGAAGGATACCGGAAATTGAATAGATATTCTTGACATGTTTGTCCCATGGAGGACCAAGAACATTTCTGAGAACACCTGCAGGTCAGCTATCAGCAGAGATAGAATAGGTGTGAATGTGCCATGGCATAATACACCGAAGTTAATATTTGAATGGATAGTAATCCTTGAAGCCTATGTAAGTTGGTTTTTACATCACATACTAAATCCTTGAAAACTTTTCGGTAATCAATCTGCAATTAAAAAAATATCCCGTTACAATTTGTTTTGTATATATCGTCACAAGTAATTGTGGTGTTTAAAATGTAGAGTGTTAATCTTGATCAGAGGGAGTATGGGATATAAACTCACACAGACAGACCTGGCAATATTGTATGAAATGGGTACTTAATAAATGCAACAACAATAAACCCATACCAATCAACCACATTTCCGGGACACAATAGATTTGGTATTTTTAAAAAATTCTCTAACTAAAGCACATTTTTTTCAAGACAAATTAAGCAGTTAATTGTCATATTTTACTTATTTACATTGGTTACCGACTCAAATATAACCCCACCCAACGGGCTGAAATGATTTTTTAGAGGAAATACCTTGATAATAATTACATTGAAATTATAAACAATCATAATAGCACTTCGAGATGAGGAAATTATATCGCTTGTGATACACTAAAAAATATATTTATTAATACCCACACAAAAATTCATTTGGTTTGAATCATGACTCAATTTCTAAACATGAATCTCTCCTCCAAGAATGTAAGATAAATATATATTTATTTTTTTAAAGAAAGACAAATATTCGCGAGTTAAGAATAACCTGACAATATTTTAAAATCTCCCACTACCACCAAAGTAAGCGGAAATGTTGCTTGTGTTGTGATGGAGGACTTAGCCAGCTGAGGAATTGAACACATCACGACTGGGTGGGACCCAAACGCGATGCTAACTCAGCCACCGACCGATCTGACCTAATATCGAAACCTTTTTTTCAATTAAGACAAATAATAAACATAAAATACAACTAATTGCAGACATAATAATAAAAAAAAGAGAACCAGGCTTAAAAAATAGATATACTTAATTAAAAATTAGTCTCTATCTTATTGACTGTTGGTTAAAAATTGGCTGAGAAAAATTTTTTTAAATGTGCTTAAAATGACCAAATCAATAAATAAATATCTAATCAAAACTGAAGTTAGCCCTTTTAGTCCCAAAATAAATAAATTAAATTATAGCAAAATATAATAACAACATTTAATGGTGGGTCAAATCTCGGCACTGGGAAGAATGGGAAAGGGCACCCGGAATGAGGCAGTCCAAAGTAAGTCCACTCATAAACGGACCAGACCCAAGGCGAACCAAACAACTACTCAATATGGACAGAAACTCACTGAGGGAATTGGTAGAACTACTAACGGGACACTGTCATCTCAGGAGACGCATGCAGTTTTTGGGAATGGAAAACGCCAACAGATGCAGGAAATGTGAAGAGGATGAAGAGACTCCAATTCACATCTGGTGCCAATGTCCCGCTCTGTTGGAAACATGACTCAGATATCTGGGAAGACACATTGTTGAACCAGAAGACATAGCCACATATCCAAGGACAACCCTGGTGATTTTCATTAAAGGGACCGGATTACTGATAAAGGAATGAGGTAAAATGGTAGATAGCACAATGAGCCTATGGCCTATAACCTATGTGAGCTCACGGGAAACTTATGGTACGTATAAATTTGCGAACCGAAACGCGAACCGAGCCACGAATTACGGGAAAGGAAAGAAGCAACTTCAAGCGGCGTTTCGCGCCCTTTGCGGAGTTGCTTTGTTCCTTTCCCATAAGTTGAGGTTCAGTTCGGTAGTTCGGCTCGCGTATATCTACGTAACATTACGTCGATCGTCTCCTTTAGTAAAAAAAAAGCAAAATATGTCCAAAAAAATCAAATGTAAAGCTTCGGGTCATTCTTCCATGGTTAGATAATGTACGCTCCGGCCATATAGTGTATAAGTACGTAAACTTTAAATGAACAATGTTTTTGATTGATCAATGAAATCTTTATATTATCGCTAGCAACAGTTGATCACTTTGAAATGACCGTCACGGTCCGGTAATTGTTCACAATTTCCGTACATTAAACAATTCGATCGTAGATTTTTTTTTAAAAGTCAAGTTGATTTTTTAAGTAGGCTGCCGAGGAGGCATTGTTTCGTTTTTTTGCGGCTAGTCCATTGGGAGGGCTGCATTCATCCTCGAGTCGATATTGTCCTCTATGGGCAATAAACTTAATTTGGAGATTGCCCTTTGGATTGTCCCTTGCGATGTAGTGATAGTCGCGACGCGAACTCGCCAAACCGTAGCTGCACCAAGTGTTCGTCAGTCATTTTGTTCTGGTCTGTAGCTCCGACAGATATTCCTTTCACCACCTCGACCAAAAGGATTGTCTTAGTTGCGATAATTTTCGATAATGATTCAAACGATCGAATGGCACATTTTGTAGATTTTGCTCAGGAATCGCTGCTAAACTTGCTCCAGTGAGAAAGTGACCGAGGGTTAAAGGATTGATATCGTTGGGGTCATGGGATAAGGGAGTCAGTGGTGTGGAATTCAAGCAAGATTCAATTTGGCACAAAACAGTTTTAAATTCCTCGTATATTAATGAAGTGATACTTGCTACTCGTTTCAAGTCATTAAATCCGTATCAAAATAAGAATTTAATATCTATATTCTAGTATTTCTCTTAAGGCCCTGCAAACCCAAACGGATTTATAATTTTGTAAACGCCCACTACCAATAGCTGCGCAAAGAAGTACCATAGTCGTTCAAAGATAATTATTATACACTGTATATTGTATTTCAGACATCTTCTATAATAATTATCTTTGAACGAAAAAAAAAACTGTAAAACTTAAATGAAAATGAGAGACAGATAGTCCCCATGTGTAGTGTAATTGACTAAAGTCGCCATTCATTTAACGGCCAAATGTAGAAAGCGTCTATGGGTAGATGGGTCCACCGACAGTTACTTTTGGCCGTGAAAATCTAAAATCCATAAATATCAAAATTTTCGAAAGTAAATAATAGCACAAACTCCAAGAGGTTTCTACATGATAAAAAAAGTGAAAAATGTATAATACAAAAAAATTTTGCCAAATTCATCATTTTCTCCAAACAAACCATTCAACTTTTGTACCTGAAACCCCAAAAACGTTGAAATTTCGAAAAAAATTGTTTGTTTTTTTACATGCAGGAACACTCCAGAAGTTTGTACTTTTTACTCCCGGACACCCCGTTGTTGTAGGAAAAATTGTACCAGTCTGAAGAAAAAATAATTTTAACAATAAAACTTCTGATTTGGTGGTGTATACTGTTTGTAACTTATATAAATAAGTTTCGGCTGAAACTAGAACAGAGGCCAAAATTTCGGCTGAAAATCTAGTTTTGGTCAGCCGCTATTAGTATCCACTTCATAAACAATGATTTCTAAATCTAATAAACATTTGTCTTTTGTTTCAGGTAGGGAATGTTTTCTTCTTCTTCCCGTTTTGATGGCGTTTCTTTTAAGGTAAGTTTTAAAAAAATAATATTTTTATAAACCTACGTTTTCGGTTCCAATGTATTGATGAACATGTTGTTTGAATACATTTATAAATGGTGTGGTTACTACCAAAAGTTGGTAACTATATTTTGTTTGTTTATTGAGTCTGGAATAAGTTTGTGTCCCTTCTTATGTCGTTCAATAGTATTTAGTTACTGCTTTCTTAAATAGTATAAAATAAAGTCGCTATCCACGTCTGTCTGTTTGTGCACGTAGTTCTTCTAAACTACGCAACGGTTTTTATAGGGTTTTCTCTATCATTTAGAAAAATTCTTCTGAGAGGTTTATATAATATAATTCATGCATATTGTATTTACAGAAAGTAGAGAAAAATCGAGCAACGCTTGGTAACTTCATTTGTTTTATAATTGTTAGACAAGAAACATATTGTAAGATCGAAGGCGTATTTTTTTTTAAACAACACTCTGATAATTAAATGATAATTTTTTAAAATAACATTAACATTTTAATTACGCCAGAGCGTGATCTATCTGATCAATCTGATCTATCTGATCTATCTGATCTATCTGATCTATCTGATCAATCTGATATATCTGATCTATCTGATCGATCTGATCTATCTGATCGATCTGATCTATCTGATCTATCTGATCTATCTGATCTATCTGATCTATCTGATCTATCTGATCTATCTGATCTATCTGATCTATCTGATCTATCTGATCTATCTGATCTATCTGATCTATCTGATCTATCTGATCTATCTGATCTATCTGATCTATCTGATCTATCTGATCTATCTGATCTATCTGATCTATCTGATCTATCTGATCTATCTGATCTATCTGATCTATCTGATCTATCTGATCTATCTGATCTATCTGATCTATCTGATCTATCTGATCTATCTGATCTATCTGATCTATCTGATCTATCTGATCTATCTGATCTATCTGATCTATCTGATCTATCTGATCTATCTGATCTATCTGATCTATCTGATCTATCTGATCTATCTGATCTATCTGATCTATCTGATCTATCTGATCTATCTGATCTATCTGATCTATCTGATCTATCTGATCTATCTGATCTATCTGATCTATCTGATCTATCTGATCTATCTGATCTATCTGATCTATCTGATGTCACCTGTGACAGGTAAAAACATGTTTTTTTTAACAGCATATCTGTTGTACATAAAAGCAACTCGCGCTATTGTTTCTCTATCTGCACAGACAGACTGAGCCACAGCAACGCGTGGCGGGGTACAGTTAGTATTTTATAAATGCTTTCAGCTTCACAAATACTACACTAATAAAATCCCGCGATTTTTCAATTTTATTACCTTCTATTCATTTCATACAATATTTTATTACTGCATGATGGTAAGTCGTAAAGTACACCGAAGAGAACACCGAAGAGAAAAACCAATAGAAATATGTTGTGGGTGTGTCCGTGTAGCAGAGGAATTGTTCAAGTTCGCAATATAAAAATAATGAAAGAGGAATTGTTCAAGTTCGCAATATAAAAATAATGAAAGGGGAATTGTTCAAGTTCGCAATATATAAATAATGAAAGGGGAATTGTTCAAGTTCGCAATATAAAAATAATAAAAGAGGAATTGTTCAAGTTCGCAATATAAAAATAATGAAAAAGGAATTGTTCAAGTTCGCAATATAAAAATAATGAAAAAGGAATTGTTCAAGTTCGCAATATAAAAATAATGAAAGGGGAATTGTTCAAGTTCGCAATATAAAAATAATAAAAGAGGAATTGTTCAAGTACGCATTATAAAAATAATAGAAACCGATTCCAAAGAAAAATAATACTGGGTTCTTCTTCTTTCGTATGGTGGGGGGGGGTCACAGCGAGCCAGTCTAGGGCCTCAGGCGTTGCCATGTGAACCTCATCAATCCCGCCGGGGAATGAATGGAGCGGCCTTCGTTAACCACATGTTCACACCGCACCACATTAACACATCGCCGACTCTTTAAGGCCTCATCTGTGTATCAAGTGGGCACAGCGGCTATGGGAGCACCTTAACCTATTGATAATACTGGGTAATCCTGCGACAGGATCAAAGAGACAAAGTAATCTTGACAGGAACGTCGACCATCTCTAAAGATGATAACAAGAACAATAATGGTCATCAAAATGGATTTAAAAAATTGTAATTAGATAGCATTTTTTGGTAATGTTACGCTGCATCATAATTTTGCAATGGTTAAAAATTGTACCTATTTAGTATTTTTTTTGTTGTTATTACTCATACCTACATCATCAGCAAGGATTAAAATCAATCATTTTCATCCCATGCAGAATTATCAAAAAGTTTTAAGGACGTACGTAATAGGTACATTTACTATGTATAATTTAATATTTCGTGTATTATAACTTGTAGAACAATGTACTTTAAATGTCAAAATTTAAAAAAAAAACAACAAATTATACAATTTCATTAAAAAAATCTAAATTCTAAAATTAACAGAAAAACTATTTAAAATTTAAAAAATGTGTTGGTGTGTTTTAACTAACTAACTAACCCGCAGGGGTGGGCAGAGAGGAAGTGGCCCACACTTCTTGCCTCATTCACATTCATACATCGTCTCTTTTTGCACCTTTTCTACATCACAACCATGTAAAAAAATACAACATAGATATATCACAAATGTCTCTATTAGGGTAACGTATTACCCCCATTCGGAAAGAGAGTGTTAAATTGGCAACATTTTAATGCTTTTTAAAATAACTAACTAACCATCACTGCCGTTTCGCTGCAGGGGTAGGCAGAGAGGACGGATCTACAAACAACTCGGTATTGGCACACATTTCTTGCCTCATTCAAGTTCATACATCGTCTCCTAGATACTGTTCTATTATTCTGACTCTCGACATGGCCTGACTCAAGTATCTGATTCGCTTGATTGTGCCATGTCTTCCTCGGGCGTCCCCGACTTCTACTACCATTCGCATTTTGCATCACATATCCTCCTTACACTCCTATCTTCGCTCATTCGCTCTTCATGCCCAAACCATCTAAGCGTCCCTTTCTTAATCTTACTCATTACGCTTACAACAGCCATGCACTCTTTGCGGATCTCCGCACATCTCACACGATCAAACATACGCCTCAGGGATCTCATTTCAACAGCATTCAATCTACTTTCATCCTTTTTTTGCCAGTTCCATGCCTCACTTCCATACCTCAGGGTAAGTACCAGCACTCCATTGTGGACTGCTAACTTCGCTTCTTTGGACAATTTTTTGTTAGCACCAACTGTGTTCAGGAGAATAAAGTTTTTTTAAAATATAATCATGCATATATTTTGAAATTATTATTCATGGTGATACGAAAAGGCATTTTTTATGCTTTTTGTAAATGATTTTTAAAGTTCGATCAACAAAAAATTTCAAAACAAGGTAATTTAAAGCGGAGTAATAAAAAAAATGATATTTGTGTAGTGTGTTCGCTTAAAAATCGGACCCTTGAGATAAGTAAAGTTCCGTAGCGTTGTAAATTTGTATGTTTTATTAATTTTTTTCTAATCACAAGAGCAACTGGTACAACTACGGCAACACTAAATGGGACATCCAAGGATTTCAAAGCATTTGTGTAGGAACCCGACACCTTGGACCACTCGATTACCAACGGTCAAAGTAATATTAATAAACGGTGAAGCTTTGAAAATAAATATTTCGAAGTAATACTGTTCTCCTTTTCCCAAAACAAAAAATCAATTATTCAAAAAATTGCCAAATAAATCTCACTATTGTGAAGAATGAGAAGATCATTAAATACAGCCTCCAGTAAAAATGTATTCAATGCTATCATTTCACCACACGTTAACTGCTGCATTACCATTCTATTCTTAGTCAACGATGGATATATGAAACAAATGACAATACTTCAAAAAAGAGCTATAAGAATTATACTAAAGAAAAACAGATATTCGAAAGTCAAATAATGTTGAAGAAGTTAAATATCTTGTCATTTAAACAAATTATGTACATGACTTTTTATTTTAAATCTACAAATTAATGAATAGCCATACATCGACTGAATTTGTAAGAAAAATTGAAAGCCTACAGCACAAAATACACACATGAGATGAGGAAAAGAAATCAAATAAGAAAGGAAAAAAACAAATTCAAAAGTCATTGATGTACGGAGCAACGAATATTACAGAGGAAATTGAATTAAAAGAAAATATAAATAAATTTAAATTAAAATTGCTAAAATATGTAATAATATACTATCAGCCTTACTAATAAAAAATCACTTCACGACCGTTAAGCAATGTTTTTAGAACACGTTGTACAAAGACTGTACAATTTATACTTCGAATTATTACTAATAACAAATAAAAATATAATGAAATGAATAAAACTTTCATTAAAGTATTGATTTTTTTTTAATTATTAAAACGCCTTCTGCAAATAGTTTATAAATACAAATCAAAATAAATAATCGTTCGTGTCGTGCCAAAATGAATCCAAAATTTTTGTTTTTATTTTTTATCCTATGAGAATTTTTTATTTTTATTGATTTAACGAGATAAAAAGAAAATTGACAATTTTCTTGCAGTTACAGGTGCTGCAAATTAAAATTGATCCGAACATACATATTTAGAATTGTGTGCATTGGTGAAGATGTGAATATATTTTATAAATTCAACATTGTCGGGACTATCAAAATGGTTTGGTGTATAGATAGCAACAAAGTGAACGGAAGTAAGTGTGAACGATGTTTCTAATATTATACTAGCTAATGATTTAAAAAATGGCTTTGAAGCGAACGTAGTATATCTATTCGATACTAAAATGATGAAATACTGAATAATTTTTGGTCATATAAAAGCTTTCGATAATTCAAGAAAATCGTCAGCACGCAGAATACCATTGTCGGAGCAAGATGAAACTTATCGTATTAATTGTTATCGCAGTTTTGGCTGTTAGCCAAATAGCCGTTTCAGTAAGTCAAAACGTATAACAAATACCAAAAAATAATAAAAATTAGCTTTTTTTATTTTACCATTTTTTTGTTATCATTATTTTTTAATTAATCCAAAATAATCAATGTAATAATTTTTTATTATTAATTTTTCAAATTTAGTTGTGCAATTTATTAATATTTGAAAATTTCCCGTCTTTGAAAATGATCCTTCTTTTTTTATTATTTTTTGTTTGCAACGACATTGGAGTATAATTATTATTAGACTACGTAATGAGAGAAGTAAGTATGTGAATTGTGCAGAGATGAGATTGAATGAGAAAAAAATGGACGGTCTAAGCATAGACGAAACATGGAACCACATAAAAGTGAGTCTTTGTGAATCTGCTAGGGAGGTTTGTGGAATAAGTACGCAAGGTAGGAAGAAAGGTGATGCATGGTGGGATGATGATATTAAAGCACTGGTCTCAGAGAAGAAGAAAGCATGGTTATGTCTGATTGCGGCTGGCAGTGCTTCCAGCGAAGAGAAGGATCGAGCGAAAGAAGTATATAAGGAATGTAAGAAAAAAGTAAGAGTTGGAGTGAAAGAACGAAAGAAACGCCTGGAAGAGGAAGAAGGAATGAAAATGACAAACCATTTCCAAGAAAACATTAAGTTGTTTTGGAAGGAAGTCAAAAGGTCCCGGTGTGGCCCTGAAACCGGAAGCATGAAAGTAATAAAATCGAAAGATGGAAAAATGTTGACGAATGAGGAAAAAATAAAAGAGAGATGGATGAAGTATTTCGAGGAAGTCTTTGAAAGCGAAGTGAGTGACAGTGATTCTAGCGGCGAATCAGATATGAATGATGATGGACTGAATGTTACCGAAATAAGCATGGATGAGATAGAAAGATCAATTAAGTGTATGAAGAATGGTAAGGCTGTCGGTTTCGACAACATTGCTGCTGAATATTTTAAAGGAGGTAGCCGTATAATTCTCACATGGTTGTGCAATCTTTTTAACCAATGTTTAAAGGAAGGTTACACGCCTTTAGATTGGAGAAGGGCAGTGATCATGCCATTATACAAAGGTAAAGGGTCACGTATGGAATGTGGGAATCATAGGGCTATTAGCCTGCTAAGTTCTGTTGGCAAGCTGTATGGTAGAATTTTGATTGAAAGGGTAAGAAAGGAAACAAAGGATAAAATATGGGATGTGCAAGGAGCTTTTATGAGTGGAAGGGGGTGCATGGACCAGATCTTCTCATTGCGTATGCTCACCGAGAAGTTTCTGGCAAAAAACCAGAAACTTTTCTGTGCCTTTGTAGATCTACAAAAAGCATACGACCGAGTCGACAGGAAAAAGCTATGGAAGGTGTTGTCCAAGTATGGAGTGAATGCGAATCTGACTCAGGCAATTGCGTCTCTATATGAGGGAAGCGTTGCATGTGTTAGGGTGAACGGTGGTTTTACGGGGTGGTTTGATATCACAAAAGGTGTTAAACAAGGCTGCGTAATGTCACCATGGTTATTCAATCTATACATGGATAATTGTATGCAAGAATTGAAAGAGGTGGGATTGGGCGCGAATTTGAGTAATCTGAAAGTATGTTGCCTGTTGTATGCTGATGATGCGGTGCTGATTGCTAATAGTATGGATGATCTGCAGTCTCTCGTGTCTAGGATGAACGAAGTATGCGTGAAGAATGAGTTAATGATGAATGTAAGTAAGTCTAAAGTAATGGTGTTTGAAAGAGAAAGTACGAGAACAGTGTGCAATATAGCTGTGAATGAGGAATACTTGGAGCAGGTGGATGAATTTGTGTATTTAGGAAGCATGTTTACGAGAGATGGGAAGGCTGACAGAGATATTGAAAGAAGAGTAAATGCAGGTAACTCCATTAATGGAGGACTCAACGCAGTTGGCGCTAACAAAAAATTGTCCAAAGAAGCGAAGTTAGCAGTCCACAATGGAGTGCTGGTACCTACCCTGATGTATGGAAGTGAGGCATGGAACTGGCAAAGAAAGGATGAAAGTAGATTGAATGCTGTTGAAATGAGATCCCTGAGGCGTATGTGTGGTAAAACCATGTATGATCGTGTGAGGAATGTGGATATCCGCAAAGAGTGCAAGGCTGATGTAAGCGTAATGAGTAAGATCAAGAAAGGGACGCTTAGATGGTTTGGGCATGTAGAGCGAATGAGCGAAGAAAGGAGTGTAAGGAGAATATACGATGCAAATGTGAATGGTAGCAGAAGTCGGGGACGCCCGAGGAAGACATGGCACGACCAAGTGAATCAGATACTTGAGTCGGGCCATGTCAAGAGTCAGAACAATAGAAGAGTATGTATGAGACGATGTATGAATGTGAATGAGGCAAGGAGTGTGTGCCAAGACCGAGTTGTTTGGCGGTCCGTCCTCTCTGCCTACCCCTGCGGGAAACGGCGTGATGGTTAGTTAGTTAGTTAGTTAGACTACGTAATTTTCTTGTGCATACGCGCGAGTGTGACATTTTAAAAATCGGAAGTGATGTATAAATTATGTTATGAAGATTATCATATTTTAAAATTAGTCTTTTCAAATCCTACCTACCTGTAGCACATTTTTCAAGACGATTATTTGTATTCTATATTTGAACTTACACGATATTGCTTATAGCTATTTTTGAGTGTGCGCAAGTAAATCAAACACACACTCGTAACCATTCACAATCAAAATGTTGATTTAAATGGCTTTAGTCGAGTTTGGCAACCAGATCTGAATAGTTTGTTACTTCCTTAGCTGCGTATTTTGAAACATCACATTGTTAGAAACTTTGTTAACTAAGACGTTATCCGTAAAATATACTTAAGTACTACATCTATACAAATCATTGTGGACTAACCTTGTACACTCTGCAAAGCGCGAGTTATCAGAATGTAAACAATTAGTAGTATAATTCTACCAAAGGGAAACATAACTACGGAAAATGATACATTAATTTTATCAGATATAAAAAATTGACCCAAACTAAAGACTTAATTTGATTGGTTATATTTAATAAAAATTGGTCTATTACGTTCTTAGTTTGACTTCATTCTGTTTTATTTAATTTATGGTGAAAAATGCAATTTTTAAAAAATCCTACGGTGAATTGACACAATAATAATAATAATATCTTTATTGTGACAAATTTTCAAACTATAACTATAGAAATACATGAAAGACTGTTATGTGTACATTGGTTTATAAATTAGATGAGTATATAATTTTATCAACGGAAAGTTAATCATAGAAATGTTAATGTAGTTATTTGTTAAGGCTTATCATGGCCCGCCTCACTAGGCTTAGCCTGTGTTGAGGCATCTATCTACCAAGTTTATTTATAGTACTATAACGTACCTACAATTATATAACAATACGAACACTCAATAGTTAGGTAGCATCAATATCAATACATCATTTACCAAGTTCGTTTATAGTCCTAATAATATACCTACAATTATATGAAAATACATACAATAATTAGGTTGCATCAATAACTGCGAATTTGGATGAGTGCACCGGTAAAGGTCCTATCATTACTTTTGATCCAAATTTTTACGCTATCTTTGAAATTTTTTTGTGAATGACATGTTTTTATTTTATCAGGAAGAATGTTGTCGCAAGATATCTAAAATTTCGTTGTCCAAAAGTAGTGTGCGTTACAGGAATTTGAAGTAAGTCTTTGTTATTGCTTCGAGTACAGCGAGTATTAGATCTTTTTTCGTAGTATGTATGTATATTTGTGTATAGGTGAGTGAGTATTGTTTTTGCGTATGTCTGCCGAACATCAAACACATTCATAATATTAAAGATTATGTTCGAGTTAGTAATTAGAGGAAGCCTAAAAATTATTTTTATAATAGTTTTCTGTGCCTTTATGATTGGGTCTAGTGCAGATGAAGTTCCACCTCCCCACGCTATGATACCATACTCAATAATAGATTGACAGAGTGCAAAATAAACCATTTTCAAGTGTTGTGAGTTGAGGAAGTTTCGTATCGTTCTGAAGAAGTGCATGGTTTTTCTTATTTTGTTTGCAATTACTTGAGTGTGAAGATTCCATTTGAGGTATGGATCAATGGTGAGGCCGAGGTACTTTATCTGAGTGCGCTCAATGTAGGGACACTGACAAAATTCTTCAGAATTCAAACATGTGTGTATTCTAATAGTGGCATCGTCATGAGGTTGACCTGTAATATTAATGCTTGATGTGATGTATTTGGTTTTCTCGGCTTTTAATACTTTTTGACCTTGTATACATTCAAAATACGCTCACAGTAATCGATTGTATGAAGTATACGTGATTGGCACGCACCAACCATATGTAGTTTTTAAAGAATAGGACTATGGGAGCGTTCTGGCCTTGTATATTTTAAAAATACGCCCCTTGCTCTTCCGTTTTCTGTTTTCTTTGCCTTTTCACTACTTTCGATCTCACAATATGCCATGGACCCACTAGTTTCAGACGGTTGGGAGCAGTTGGGACTCTTGTTTGGTGTTCAAACATATTAGTCTATAACTTAAGGCCACCCCATTGTTGTGGTTGTCTTTACATGTTTAACGAAATGTATTTATTTGCAGTCTCACGGACAGCCAATGAATAAAAATAACAACAAAAACACTGGACACTCTAACGTTAATTCCGATAAGTATAATGATAACAACAACGTCTATGGACAGAAAGGGACCGGTAATAACAACAACAACGTCTGTGGACACAAAAGGACCTATAATGATAATAACAACGTCTATGGACCGAAAACGACCGATAATGATAACAATAACGATGACTCGAACGATGCCGACCATTTCCATCAATCAGGATCTTCCCAGGATTATGAAAATGACAATAACAACAACCAAAACCCCGACCACCTAGAAAATCGTAAGAATAAGGATAACCACTTCCACATAAAAATATTTGGTTGATGTCGTGATTTGATCAATCTTTATCATACTTTTGGACCTAAAAATGATTTTGGATATCGCATGAAAAGGAACAGCAACACAAATAATGGATCTGGAAACGTTAAAGAGGACATAAATAAAATACAAAAAATAAATAATAACTACGTCTACTCCCCAGACGCACAACCCACGTAACCCTTGAATAAAAACAACAACGTCAACATCGGCGACGATAACAGTAATTACAACAATGTCTAACGGAGGAGGAATGCCACAGAATAAAAATAATAACACCAACGAAGGTGTCTTGAACGTTAGTTCCGAGCTGTATAACAATAACAACAATATCAACGGACAGTTACAAACAAAATACGGGATCTGGTAATGTTAAATAGGACGAATTCATCAATAAAGACAACATCTGGAACATCGGCAAAACCCTGAATAATAACAATAAATTCATCCAATTCCATGAAAAATGTTGTCGTTAATAATTTCATAATTAAATAATCATCTAAATATTATAATTCAGAATTCAAACAAAGGCAAATAATGTAATGTATTTTTGGATTATGATTACAGCAGTTATAATAAAAGAGATTTGAAAAAATATTTTGAAGCAAATTTGTTTTTCCTTTTAGCTAACTAGAAAAAAAAAACAAAACAAAACAATAACTTTTATTTATTAATTGCCGATAGGTTTTTCTATTGCCGTAGCTTCTCCGGACCAGTATGACATAGAATATGTTATACCATAAACTAATAAATGATTGCCCGCAACTAGTGATGGACCACTCTCCAATTTGAGTGTCCCTTTTCTCACTAACTTATTTAAATATTTCACCGAAATCTTAACAGATTGATGTCTATTATTAACAGTTTAATGTGAATTGACAAACTGTCATATCGGCAGAAACAGTCACGTTGTGGAAAAGTAAAATCAGATGATGACGGCCTCCGTGGTCGAAGGGTAAGACTCTTGACCAGCAAACCAGATGTCTCGGGTTCAAATCCCAGCGTGCCCAAGTATATATATTTTTTGATTATTTTGTGTTTTTTCACGATTTACGCTCTTATAATGATATATATTTCCAGCACGTGGAGACTCATCACATTGTAACGTTGTTTGAAATGGCTTTGGCCTTGTTTAATATTGAAACACTTGTATGGTTATTCCGACAATCCTGTTCCTACCTAAATTGCCATCTCCCTTGTTTTTATTCCATTTCCTAAAAAATAAAAGGCCGAAATAAAGTGTCCCTCGTTTATTTATGGTAATTATTTTCGTCGTTGTTGCATATTGTTGCATATTTGTCGCCTCCTCGTAATGATTATCGGAAAACAGTATAAGTTATCAGCCCCAATCATCATACAGGGTTTTCCAATAAGAGGTGTTATTTTGAGTAGCCCACTCTATCGGTAGATGTTACTCTTGAAGCTGTTATTTTTTAACATTTGACAAGTAGAAACTACGCCATTAATAAAAATGGAACGATACACGCTTCAACAACGCATTGAAATTATTAAAATTCACTTGAGTGAATTAAATGCAAATCATCTTGAGTGATGAGGCCCATTTCCACCTCGGTAGCTTCGTTAACAAGCAAAATTGTCGCATCTGGGGATCGGAAAACCCAAGAATTATTGTTAAAAAGCCTTTCTATAATCAACGTGTGACTGTTTGGTGTGGTTTATGGTCCGGCAGAGTCATTGGACCTTATTTTTTTGAAAATGAGGCTGGAGCAACAGTTACGGTGAATGGATTGCGCTATCGAGAGATGATTAATGATTTTTTATGGCCGGAATCAGATGGTATTGATCTGGACAACGTTTACTTTCAACAAGACGGCGCTACGTGCCACACAATCAACGAAACCATTGATCTTTTACGATTGAATATTAAAATAATAAATTTTCGAAGAAAACTTCTTCTAACTGCTTTTCACTTTGTGATGGCATTATTTATTTTTTATTAAAACACAAATAACTTAGTTTACATCACTTTATTTCGA
This sequence comes from Hesperophylax magnus, assembly GCA_026573805.1. Lineage (NCBI taxonomy): Eukaryota > Metazoa > Arthropoda > Insecta > Trichoptera > Limnephilidae > Hesperophylax > Hesperophylax magnus. The sequence goes on from JAIUSX010000028.1 coordinate 9,777,929, forward strand.
TACAAAATCTCAGAGTATACTTGTGTAAATCTCTTGAGTATACTTGTGCTCCTGATGATGTGAACTTGGTTCACGAAACATGTTGAGATTTTGTATCGAAATAAAGTGATGTAAACTAAGTTATTTGTGTTTTAATAAAAAATTAAAATAATACCTCTTATTGGAAAACCCTGTACTTTAAATAAATATTATATATTAACGAGGGTGATCAAAAACTCTTCATGTTGTAAAACAATAAATATAGGGTAAAGTACTTCCCCACCGTCTTATTCCCTACCTTCCTTCTTCTCCTCACTACCTTCAGCCTCACAAAATACTCCAATTTGGGATGCCATAGTCTCACTGGCTCCGGGTGTTTGGGACCAGTTGGGACTCAGTTTTTCAGTTTTGCAAGTACTTTTTATATTATCTTAATGTTTTTTACCTATTATAATATAAACCAGAGGTTCCCAAAGTGGTCTATATAGACCCCCAGGGGTCTATATCGGCTTGCTGGGGGTCTATGTCAGCGAGAAAAAAATTTGGGGGTCCACGAGATTCAAATGGGGGTACATACGAGCGGACCCCCATTTACCTTAAGTCAACATTTAGGAGTTCCGTAGATGACACAATACACCTAACACAAATAACACAGTTTACGTAATACTAATAATAGACTGAGAAATTACTTATTTGATATTTGTATTTTTATATTTCGTAAAGTTGTTTATTGAGGTATAAAAATAAAATTATACTTCCTTTTCTCGTCCGTATTAATATATTGAACCAAAACATTGCAAATCGGAAGCTGCGAATTTTCCTAGATTGCCAACTTGTTTTTGAAAAACGTCCAGGGTAAAAATGACGTTCAACATTTAAATGTACTCCACACAGACTTCAAAACTAAGTTTGAGGACATTTTGACTGTGGAAGTGGAATGTTGATGAATCGGATATCATATGACAAGAAGAACTGATCGGAATAAGCGCTAACAAAGAACTTAAGGGGCAGTTCTGTAGGGCCAGCTACAGAAAGAAATTCCCGTTGCTTATCCTGCTCCATTTTCATTTGGTGTAATACCTCTCAAGGGCGCCCCTGTCTGCACAATGCAAAAACATAGGAACTATATAGCCACCCGGTTGTAGGACAGGCAAGGGAGGGGAATCTTTTTACGAAAAAGAGAAATGATTATCACATGGGACGTTAATAGTTTTAGGAAAATTCAATACTCGGCAGGCAGGGGGTCTACGGAAAAAAATATATTTGGCAAGTGGTCTACGGGGCAAAAAAGTTTGGGAACCTCTGATATAAACAATACGAAGAAGTTTGTTCAATATTCAGGTTATTTTCTTGCTAATTTTATTTAATCACTAAAGTGGGCAACCAATGGCATTATTGTAAGAATCACTGAGAACACTAACTGTATATTCGGCAACTTTTTTTGGTTTGAGGAAATTCTAATTTAGTTATGATGTAATATGGAAGGATTCGATGGATAATTACTGATATAATGTTCAATTATTTATTTTTTTGTAATATGGTGGGTAGGACCAAACCTACACCTGTCCAAACACAAAATTTCTAACACTTCCGCACCTCACGGGGTAATACAATTCCCCCAAACGAGATTTTTTTTGCGATATTTAAGTTGTTTTTTTTATCAAATAGTCAATTCTTGAAAACATTTCTATAATCAATTTGCAATGAAAAAAAATACCCCGTTACTTTTTTTATTTATTAACCCCTCATGCCTCTGGCATATTGTGTCAGAACGTTGGAGGATTTCCGCTTTGCAATAAAATCGTAATAAATGGAATGGTGTCGCGAAACTGTGGCTACAACTCAGCTGGGCGTAAACCCAAAAAAATTAAATTAAAATAATTTGTGATATTTTAAAATACTTAATGCAAACATAAAAAAATACCAACGAAAAAATTAAGAACACACATATTTTATTAGACAAATGTATTAAAAAATATGTTAGTTTTACCTTCACTTTTTGACGTTTCACGTATTAAAATAATTGATGCAAATTTTCAGAATTTTTTTTCGAAATCTTAGCTTATATAGAGGTGTACATTTTATTTCTACTGTGGTTAACATCTAAATTCGAACATAAAGAGTGGTGTTTTCTTGGTAAGATCATACTCCTCACCGTGACAGAAAGAGAGACTCAACGATTTTTTATGAGACCATACAAGCTCCATTGTTCCCCCAAAACAGAAAAAGTCTATGTTTTTCTACATCGATATCACAGAGGTGCCAGAGTTTGTGGGATGAGATTCGTGGTCGATAGAATGTGAATTATGGTCGAAAGGGCTACAATAATATCGACGCCGGAAAAGCAAAAAGGCGTAAGCGATAATTTAGTCAAAAAATAGTTATTTTTATAGTTATAAAAATAATATACAGTTTGATCAGACAATTTCGATTAACTCATTTTTTCATTTTTGAATAAATTATCACCTACACCCTTTTGCCTTTCCGACGTCGACATGTATTTGAGTTGCGATCGATTTTGTACTTGTATCGTTTTTAACGTTTTGCATCTCTTTATGATGACTTCTGGGGGAAAGGAAAACAGGGAAGCAGTATGTACAAACAAATATCGAGTGTTACTGGAAAGGACACTGGGAATATTTAGATAAACAATGATTCCACAATACATTGCGGACTCCCTTGTGAATCCCTTTCGCGTGATACGTGATTTTTACTCAGGCACGTAAATAGGTGAAGCAGGCCATAATTACTTATTTTACTCCTACATGTGTTACAGATTGTGACTAGGATTTATAATCCCTTAACCCTGCATCCCGCAACCCCACGGAATTTCAGCAATATTTGACCTCACGGATTTGCGGGAAACGCGCTCTCTGCTTCCACGCTAGTTGATAGGACTGTCAACACACCGCGTTTTGGTGTAAATTTAGTATTTTTTTCAATCCGCATATCTCACACGAGGAAATTCCATAAAAAAATGTAGATGTCGCACAAATCTATTTATTGGGGTAAGTGTGTTACCCCCATTCGGAAAGGAAATGTTAAATTAGAAATATTTTTAGAGTGACGTTTTATAAAAATCTAATCATGCATTTATTTTGAAATTATTATCCATGGTGATACTAAAAGCGCTTGTTGTTATGTTTTTAATTGAATTTTAAAGTTCATAGCAATTTCTGTGTAGTAATAAAAAAAATGTATAGTGTGTTCGCTTAAAAATCGGCCCCACCAATTTTCATGGGTAAAGTTCCGTAGCGTTGTAAATTGTGTACGCTATATTATTTTCTGACACATCACAAGGGCAGCTGGTAAAAACAGGGAAGAAATAGTTTGAATCAGTAAAACATATCTGTTCAATATTGTGATTTATTTATTAAGCTGTTATATTAATTTCATTTAAAACGAAGACAAGCGGGTAACGAATAATCTGACAATATTTGTATACTGAAATTTTGCATTGTGCGGTGATGTATAAACTAGCTTGCAAAGGATTTGTGTAGGAACCCGCCAAGTTGGAATTATTTAAAAAAATTACCAAAAACTCTCAATATTGTGAAGAACGAGAAGATTTGTAAACACAGATTCCATTAAAAATATATACAACGTAATCATTGTAACACAGGTTAATTTATGTAGTAGCATTATATTCTTAGCCAACAATGGATAATGAAATAAATGAGAATACTACAAAAAAGAGCTCTGAGAATTTATATTGAAAAGAAAAAGATAGATATGCGAAAGTCAAATAATATTGAATTTCTGAGAACAATTTAAAGCCTGCCGCACAAGCACATACATGAGACGGGGAAAAGAAATCAAATAATTCTCATTCGGAAAAAATCCAGAGTCTTGCCTTTGATGTACGAAGTTGAAGATATTTGGTGAATTATCAGAAGAAATTAAATTAGAAGAAAATATAAACAAATTTAATTTAAATTACGAAAACACGTGATGATGTAATAAAGAGTTTTTTTTAAATATACGCATAAGCATTGTTTTAGGACACAGGTAACTAAAAATTCCATGTGCCGACTAGGAGCATAAGACGAAATGTAACATTCTTCTATAATACATACTCAACTATCAGACACACTTACTAACAAGTTTGGCGGTACTATTAATATTTTTACTGACTCCATTTATAGAATGAAACGTAATCTATACCAGCACTTTGTTGAATCCTACAAAATTATAGTAGCTTTGGTAATGTAGCCTAAGTGATTTGTCTTATATTATGTAGTATTGTTCTAGTTTCTACATTATTATTTAAGAATGACAAACATTCCCGGGTTACGAATAACCTGACAATATTTAAACAGATCCTACTACCACCACAGTGAGCGGAAAATGTTGCTTGTGTTGTGATGGTAGGGCTTAGCCAGCCGAGGAATTTAACACACTACGCCTGGTTGGGACCCAAACGCAATGTCAACTCAGCCACCGACCGGTTTTATGTTACTGTTACATGTTTCAATAATATTTTTCATATCAGTTTACTGTTATTTCATGCTTTAAAAAAAATGTGTATCATTTTTGATAGCTAGGTGTATTCTGTTTTTAAAACATTTAAAAGCCCGGCAACAATGTATCTATTTAAAAATCATGAATGTATGTAAATATAAACAAATATATAGTTTATTAACGACGCGTATTGAGGTTGCTAATTAGAGTTGACCCAAACCAACACACTGTGCACACAATTGTGTGCATTAGTGAATATATACATACACTCCAAACTGTACGGACTATCAAAACGACTACTCAAAAAAAATTACAAAACGGCTGGGCGTTTGGTGCATAAGATACACTACAAGTATACGGTAGGTAGTACTGGTGAACTATTTTGGCGACACGCTTCAATACTAATACACAGTCATATTAATACACTAAGTCAATACTAATACACAGCAATAGTTATAATGGTTCACGGCCTATCCTTGTTTTTAATATTATTCCAGCTACTGATGCGGCTGTGAAGCGAACGTATTATACCTTTTCTAAATTGAAATGATGCAATATTAAAAAATAAAATTGTATAAAAGCTATCGTCAATTCAAAAAAATCGTCAGCACATAGAAGACCATTGTCGAAGCAAGATGAAATTTTTCGTATCAATCGTTATCGCAGTTTTGGCTGTTAGCCAAATATCAGTTCCAGTAAGTTAAAAACTACACATTTCACTTTGAAATAATTAAAAGCTTTATTTTTATCTTTGATACATTTTTTTAATTAATCAAAAATAACGGATGAAAGTTTTCCAATGTATTTTTAATATTTTCCGATTTTATGTCCGGGTTAAATCTTCCCCATAGGAAAAACTAAACCCTTCCACACACTTTTCCACAAATGATCATCTAGTCAATCAACATTATGCAAGTGCATTATATAACAAAATAAATGCAAAACACACCATACACCAGAGATCAAATGGGAAAATAATTCACCGACCCCAGATATTTCCATATCAGAGGGTTCGGCAGAACTGTAGAACGGTAGAACTCCTAACAGGGCCTATAAATCCTACTGATTCCTCAACATAAATATTTAAAAAATCTTTCGTTATCCTACATGTATTTAAATTGACTGATTTTTGCATTTTTATATATAATTTTTTTGATAGATCTAATACGCCTAAATTTTGATGAGAGAGCTAGGTATAATGCCAGTAGCCGAAATAACGAATGGTAATATTTTTATAGTCTGAGAATGCCAAATTCTTTTTATCTCATTTCCTATATCTGTGTATTTTCTTATTTTTTCATTAACAGATTTTTTAATTTTACAGGAATTTGGAATAGCGACATCAATGATATAAGTTTTTTTTTTTAATTTTGTCATGTAAAACTATATCGGGTCTATTATGACTAATCCTTCGGTCTGTTAGTATAGTTTTATCATAATATATTTTATAAAATTCGTTTTCTTAAAATGAATTTGGTTCGTATTCATAATATGGTATTATATTACGGCAGTCAATCAAGTTATGTTTAATTACCAAACTTTGGTGAATTATTTTTAAAACTTGTTTGTCCTAAATGTATACTCGGACGGTGCTAATATAGAACATCGCGATATAATATGTTCTATAGTTTCCGGAAAAGCAAAACATTTTCTACATAATCATCAATTTGATTTGTATCTTTGATTATATGCTTCCTATAATTTTTAGTATTAATGACTCTATCCTGAATGGCAAGCATAAATCCTTCTATTTCTGCGCTCAACTCTCCAATACTCAACCATTTGTTTGACGAAAATTTGTCTACATACGTTTGGTTGAGATAATTGAAGTGTTTTGCGTGTAAAATTTTATTTGACCAGGAATCTAATAATTCCTGGTTGGGATTTATAAAAATGTTGGCATTATTATTATTATTTGTGTTGATTTTTTTCCTATTACTATTACTATTTTCGATATTGGAGTGCAATTATTATTAGACTATGTAATTTTCATATGCATACAACAAGTGTAACATTTTCAAAGTTGGACCTGGTGTATAAATGATATTACGAAGATTTGTAAAATTAATCTTTTCAAAATCCTACCTACCTGTAGCACATTTTAAAAGACGAGTATGTATTGTTCTCGGTCACCATTGATTTCCTTTTTTTCCTTGGGAACGACTAGAAATGACATTCTTCTATTCTTTGACAACATTGCATCATAATTCACTACTTGCCATTGTTTCAGTTATCATAATCATTTGTTTTGCTACGTAAATAATTCGGAGTGTAGTTCAAGCAAAAAAAAAACATGACAGCTTTTATTGTATCAACCAATCAAAATTATTTTTTAAATATATGATTTAAATATATATCAGAAATAAAAAAATAACCCTAAGTAAAGACATAATGTTTTTTTTTTTATTATTTAATAAAAAACAGGGCTTTTAGGTTCATGTTTTACATTATTCTGTTTTTATTTAATCTACGATGAAAGAATGTCATTTTTAAAAAGAACTCATACGAAGAACATAAGAACATATTTTTTTGCATTTTTTTCTTGTATACATTCAAAATACGCGCACACTTATCGATTGTAGGAAGTATACGTGATCGGTACGCACAAGCATGTGTACGTTCTAAAGAATTTATTTCTTCATACTTCCGAAACCATACACCTCTAGTACGCCATGGGTGCGTTCTGGCCTTGAATACTTTAAAAATACGTCCCTTACTCTCCCGTCCTCTTTGCCATTTCACTACTTTCGACCTCACAAAATGTCATAGTCCCACTAGCTCCAGACTGTTGGGAGTAGTTGGAACTCTTGTTATTCAAACATATTTGTCTTACGGCCGACTCTTGCTGGGGTTGGCTTTACACGTTTATCGATTTTTTTCAAATTTAATTAAAATTAAATTCAATAATATAATTATTAAGTTCTGCGAGTATTTTTGATTTTTGTTATTGTAACAGCTGTTTCGGCTTTCAAGGCCATTTTCAAATTGTGGTTTTAACCACGTTTAGACGACTTATTTTTATGATTCTATTTTACACCCTCACAATTTTAAATGATTTATTACTGGTTTAACCGATAAACTACAAAAATAATATAATTGTGATAATAGATTTCATATTCTGTGGGAAGGATTTCTTAATTTATAAATTATATTTCAAAATTCGCAGAACATCTCTTAGTGAATAATCACGTCCCGCTTGACAACAATGAACTTAAACCTTTACAAATAGAAAGAAAGGACCTTAGATTAAATTGACTTGAACAATTAGAAATCAATTAAAAAAATCAATGACACTAATATAACATTAATTAATAAAGTAAGGAAATTTATTTATTCCCCGCTTCTAATTATGTTCACAAAACCTAAACAATATAACACATTTATATAAATTAATAGCTTTCACGTCATTATTAAACAATTAAGAAACATTCATGTGGGGAAAACAAACTTCAAAATACCCCCACAGAATATGAAATCTATTATCCCAATTATATTATTTTATTAGTAAATCGGTTAAACTGGTAATAAATCATTTTAAATTGGGGGGGGGGGGGTTAAAATAGAATCATGTAAATAAGTCGTTTAAACGTGGTTAAAACCACAGCTTGAAAATGGCCTTGAAAGCCGAAACAGCTGTAACAATAACGAACACCAAAAAATATTTGCAGAACTTAATAATTATATTATTAAATTTGATTTTAATTAAATTTAAAACAAAAATACATGAAGTTCTACGAATTAAACACAAAAACAATAAATAAAAATGTTTGTCGAAATTTATTTATTTGCAGGGTTGCGGACAGCCCACAAATAAAAATAACAACATCAATCAAGGTTTTGGCAATGTTAATGATGACGAATATAACAATAACAACAACCAAAACCCAGGATCTCCCCTTAATAAATATAACAACCTAAACCAAGGAGACTCGAACTTTAAATCCGACCAAAATAATGATAACAACAACATGTACGGACAGACAATGACCGATAATGATACCAATAACGTCCACGGACAGACACTGACCGATAATGATAACAACAACAACAACGATAATAGTAACACGAACGCTGCCAACAATCCCAACCAAGCGACTGGACTTGAAAATAGTCATGGATATCGCATGAAAAGGAACGGCAACACCAATAATGGATCCGGAAATGTTAACGAGGACGAGTATATAAATAACAACAATGTCTATCCCCCAGGCGCACAACCCGGGACAAACATGAATAAAAATAACAACGTCAACATTGGTGACGACAACAGTAATACCGACCAGTGTAACGATAACAACAATGTTTACGGACAAAAAATGCCTCTGAATAAAAATAACAATATCAACAATTGTGACGAAAACAGTAATACCGACCAGTATAACGATAACAACAATGTCTACATAGCGAAAATGCTCCAGAATAAAAATAATAACAAGAACGAAGGTGATTTTAACGTTAATTCCGACCAGTATAACAATAACAACAACGTAAACGAACAGTAAACCTCTTCTCGGAATAAAAATAATAAACAAAATACGGGATCTGGCAATTTTAAAGATGACGAATTCATCAATGACGACAACCCCCACAACATCTGGAACATCGTCAAACCCCTGATAATGACATTAACGTCATCCAATTCCGGAAAAAAACGATGTCCTTATTATTTTATAATTAAATGATCATCTAAATACTTAAATACAGAATTTAAATAAAATCTTCAAATAAGAAAATTAATTATTTTTATTTCTTGCTAGAGCAATCCCGATGAGTTACAAAACTCATTGTAGGAGGAGAGGAGCTTACAGTACATAGGTGTGAGTTAATAGGTAAAATTTTACATTGGTATTTTGATATCAAAATTATAAGTTTCACATACATACATTATAACAGTACAAAATTAGAAAATATTATAATTATATTTCGACGTTATTTATTTATTTATCTCTTTAAATACAAACGGCACGACATGTTCCATTAACATAAATATAAAAATATAGTTAAAAATTACAAGGTATAAAGTATAGTATACAGCATAATGTTTAATGTATAATATACGTATACAGTGTAAGATACAGAGTAGACCCCTGGTCTGCGCCGCAGTGGAAGGGATATGTCCATATGTCCGTCACTCCTGGCACACCCACCCCTCATATAGTTTACCTTCCCGGAACTTCCTCTTCTTCTTTTCCTTAAAAAAAGATTCTCCACACAGCATCCCAAAAGTAGACACAGGCTCTGAGAGAAATTATTTTGCTCATGCCTCATGTAGGTTAATGTAAAGAAACACTTTATGTTCTACGTATTATTTAAAAAAAAATTAATGTCATTGTAACATTACGATTACAAAAAAAAAACACAAATATATGAGTAATCGTCTCATTTAAGATAGATCTTTTTTGAAAATTCTTCGGAGAACGTAAGACTAAGAACGTGAATCAAATACTTATGTTTGATACAATTAGATGTATGTGATGAACGAAGAAATAGGTTTAAGGAGAACGGAAGACTGAGACAAGAGAATCAAATACTTATGTTTGATACAGTTACAGGCCGTTCAACTCTATAACAAAATCCCGAAGGAAATTGCTGTGATAGAAAATATTAATAAGTTCAAAAATGAATTAAGAAAATATGTCTATCTCAATTATTAATGTTTCTTTTTTTGTGACTTTATTGAAATATTTAAAGAAAGATTATGTTTGCCAAACAATGTACATGTTTATATGTTTATAAAACTATTAGCACACACGAAGATGTGAGCTAACTTAAGATTAATAAATAAATAAAAATAAATAAGTTAGGTGTATGTGATGAACGAAGAAATAGGTGTAAAGAGAACGGAAGACTGAGACAAGAGAATCAAATACTTTTTGATACAATTAGATGTATGTGATGAACGAAGAAATAGGTTTAAGGAGAACGTAAGACTGAGACAAGTGAATCAAATACTTATGTTTGATACAATTAGGTCTATGTGATGAACGAAGAAATAGGTGTAAGGAGAACGGAAGACTGAGACAAGAGAATCAAATACTTTTTGATGCAATTAGATGTATGTGATGAACGAAGAAATAGGTTTAAGGAGAACGTAAGACTGAGACAAGTGAATCAAATACTTATGTTTGATACAATTAGGTCTATGTGATGAACGAAGAAATAGGTGTAAGGAGAACGGAAGACTGAGACAAGAGAATCAAATACTTTTTGATACAATTAAATGTATGTGATGAACGAAGAAATAGGTTTAAGGAGAACGTAAGACTGAGACAAGTGAATCAAATACTTATGTTTGATACAGTTAGGTGTATGTGATGAACGAAGAAATAGGTTTTAGGAGAACGGAATACTGAGAATGATATGGCGCGATCAAATGAATCAAATACATATGTTTGATACAGTTAGGTGTATGTGATGAACGAAGAAATAGGTTTTAGGAGAACGGAAGACTGAGAATGATATGGCGCGATCAAATGAATCAAATACATATGTTTGATACAGTTAGGTGTTGAAGGGAAAATATATGACGTAGAAGTGAAATTGGAGATCCCCGAGGAAGATTTGCAAAGATCAAGTGAAACGAATACCTAAAACGTTAACTTTTCAATTCATTACGATAATATTATTTCCACCTTAAAAATGCACCCAGTTTTCTGGTAGTCTAGAATTCTCAATATCAAAACTTTACTCCGAATCATTCACAACCCCGAGAAACGCCCGGTACACTTCAGCTAGTTTGATGCATTTAAATGGAGATATGTAAATACGAATGTTAGAGATAAAAAACGATAATAATTAAGCGAAAATATTTAATAAAACACGACTGGTTTGAAATAAAGCAAAAATCTGTCGACAATTTTCTTAGCTACATTTAAAGATGCACTGTGATTTTTTAAATGCCTATAACATATTAAATTAAACAACAAAACGTGTTTTTAATAATTTTCAGAGATTAGTTAGCGATTTTTTTTCATTGAGTGAACTTCATATAATTAAAGATTCGGAATAGTAAATTTATTGATATTTTATTCAAAATTGACATATATTATAATAAAAACACATAAATTTGTTTTTGACCACGATAGTTTTATTTTCACTCTACCGGTTTCGGAAGATCCCTTCCTTCGTCCTTTTTAAATATTTATTTTAAATGTTCTCCTGACGAAGGAAGGGATCTTCCGAAACCGGTAGAGTGAAAATAAAACTATCGTGGTCAAAAACAAATATATGTGTTTTTATTATAAATTATGATGAGCCACAAAGTGAATGCTTTTTACAATTACGTGACATATATTATTTTGAAAAATATATGATTTAATCTAGGTAGATCTTTAAGCTTAAGTAAGCATTTTCATATGTTTTCATATTAATATTTTAGGAATGGCATAAATGAAATAATATGGTAACTGCATAGTATATGAACTAGAACGGGACATCACATTCATAGTCACATTGTTTTCAGCAGTTGTAAAAAATTTGTACAAATTTCTCTCATATAATAAAACAAAACAAAAATCCCTTGAAACTATAAGATTTGTAAGTATTTACATAAATAATTGTAAATACCTATTTATAGAACATACTTCATTTACACTCTAAGATACTAAAATACGTCACTGTTTCATTGTTAATTTTTTTTAAACTTAAAAATTAAAATTGAAATAAACATACTACAGGGTTGGGTAAGTTTTTAGATTCTCACGGCCAAAAGCATTTTTGTTGTTTGTTTTTGGGGTGTTATGCCGTGTTGCGCTAACTCCTTCTTTAGCCGACGTTTCGGACAGCGTTGCAGTGTCCATCATCAGGGCAGATCCGGTAGATCCGAAGATGTGTAAATTTACACATCTTCGGATCTACCGGATCTGCCCTGATGATGGACACTGCAACGCTGTCCGAAACGTCGGCTAAAGAAGGAGTTAGCGCAACACGGCATAACACCCCAAAAACAAACAACAAAAATACTACAGGGTTTTCCAATAAGAGGTGTTATTTTGAATAGCCCGCTATTTCGGTAGATGTTAGTTTTAAAGCTGTCATTTTTTGACATTGGACAAGTAAAAACTACGTCATTAATAAAAATGGAACGATACACGCTTCAACAACGCATTGAAATTATTAAAATTCACTTGAGTGAATCAAATGCAAATCATCTTGAGTGATGAGACCCATTTCCACCTCGGTGGCTTCGTCAACAAGCAAAATTGTCGCATCTGGGGCTCGGAAAACCCAAGAGTTATCGGCGAAGTCATTGAACCTTACTTTTCAAAAATGAGGCTGGAGCAACAGTTACGGTGAATGGATTGCGCTATCGAGAGATGATTAATGATTTTTGATGGCCGGAATTAGATTTTATTGATCTGGACAACGTTTACTTTCAACAAGACGGCGCTACGGCGCTACACACAAGCAACGAAACCATTGATCTTTTACGATTGAGTATCAAAATAACACCTCTTATTGGAAAACCCTGTATTTCACACACGTAGAAATAATCTTTATTGCATCATTAAACTCGGAGAAAACATACTATTATAAAATATTTTTTAATTTATGACGATTCTCTTTAAATTATTCGTAATACGGTTAAAAACGAGATTGCAGGCCTTTAACGAATGAATGACAGGTTTCCTAATAAAATTTCATTAAAATACGAATGTGTATAAAAAGTCGAATATTTTCGAATTTCGTCATTGCATATTATCAGGACAAACGCAGGTGCGCGAACACATGTTCCGATGTATTATGAATGTACAAAACGTTTAGTAGGAAACGGTCTGCAATCCCACAGTATTTTAATAAATCAGCAATACTAATTTATATCCGTGTACAAACAAATTTACAGACAAGTATAAAATTGTAGAATTAAAACAAGACTTCGCCACGCTCAGTCAATTTGTTGTAGGAATGCCGCAGTCCGCTAGAAAAATATAAAACCCGTGTGCTTAATTAGATTAAAAAAATATCTTTCTTTGGAGACGTGCTTACAGCGAACGAACTATAAACATTCGATTATTTTAATGGTCTTTTAAAGACATACTCAACAAGTAGTAAAAAATCATTGTAAATTGTATTTTTTCTATACCATGGTTAATTGTTTTTAATTTATAAATTAAAGAACGCTTTCTGAGAAATAATAAACAAATTGCAATGTGATGAAACATATTGCGAAATTGATTTTTCTGTTTCAGATTTTCGTTTAAAAATCACTAATATTGTCTTCAATATTTAAAATATTACAATTTGAGGTTTTACTCAATAAAAGTTATTCCGAAAAATAATAATCTATTTAAATTTTATTGAACCTTTCTCCCCAGGGACTACAGTCAACTAACGCTCACAACCAAGCCAAATTCTATTTGGATAGTGGCGACATTAACAACGTGGAACGAATTTCATCTCGATCAGATGTGAGATGTCGAAAAGTGAATTAATTTCCACTTTCAAGGTTCCACTTCATTCATTCATTCAATCAAGAAAACAAAAATGCAATTCAAATAGATGTATTTAAAATAATGAAATTAGTATTCAATAAATGTAGAAAGTTACTAAAGACATTTTTTTATGAAATTTAAATTAACATTGCCAAATCCAAATGAATATAGATATAAAAATGATTTCGGGGCATTCGTTGTTATCGTTGTACTGGTCGGAAATAGCGTTTGAGTCACATCTGTTGAAGTTGTTATTGTTATGCATGGGTGGGGCAGGTTTTGCGTTTGAGGGGTAGACGATGTTTTTATTGTTATTCTCATCCTTGATAACATTTCCTGATCCATTGTTGATGTTGCCGTTCCTTTTCGTGCGCTGTCGGTGGGTGTAATTGGGGGTGGGAAATCACTAATGGTTTAGGTTGTTGTTATTGATGTATTCATCATCATTAACATTGCCAAAGCCAATATTATGGTTGTGATTTTTACTGTCGGGAGTTTCCGCATTCTTGTTGACGTTGTTGTTATTGTTATGTTGGTCAGAATTAGTATTCAAGTCACCGACGTTTTTGTTGTTATTTTTATTGTCAGGAGTTTCCGCATTCTCGTTGACGTTGTTGTTATTGTTATGCTGGTCTGAATTAGTGTTCATGTCACCGACGTTTTTGCTGTTATTTTTACTGTCGGGAGTTTTCGCATTCTTGTTGACGTTGTTGTTATTGTTATGCTGGTCAGAATTAGTATTCAAATCACCGACGTTTTGGTTGTTATTTTTACTGTTGGGAGTTTTCGCATTCTTGTTGACGTTGTTGTTATTGTTATGCTGGTCAGAATTAGTGTTCATGTCACCGACGTTTTTGTTGTTATTTTTACTGTTGGGAGTTTTCGCATTCTTGTTGACGTTGTTGTTATTGTTATGCTGGTCAGAATTAGTATTCAAGTCACCGACGTTTTTGTTGTTATTTTTATTGTCATGAGTTTCCGCATTCTTATTGACGTTATTGTTATTGTTATGCTGGTCAGAATTAGTATTCAAGGCACCGACGTTTTGGTTGTTATTTTTACTGTCGGGAGTTTTCGCATTCTTGTTGACGTTATTGTTATTGTTATACTGGTCGGAATTAGTATTCATATCACCGACGTTTTTGTTGTTATTTTTATTGTGGGGAGATCCTGGTTTGAGGTTTAGGTTGTTGTTATTGTTATATTCGTCATCATTAACATTGCCAAAACCTTTATTGAAGTTGTTATTTTTATTCATGGGCGCTCCGTGAGACTGCAAATACATTAATTAAATATTAAGTGTAGTGATAAACAAATATATATATATGTGTATTATATGTTATATGTGAATTCCGCACTAGAGTCCCAAATATTTCTCACCGTCTGGAGCCAGTAGGAAGGTAGTGGAAATGTGATGGAGATGATGAAAATGAAGGAGGGGAAGTAATGGCTATTCAGATCTTGTCACCAAACATGGCTAATGCCATTTCAAGCAACGGTTCGATTCTGTATGGGGTTTTTTCACCAGGGCGGTACATGGAATACATAAATATCTGATTAAGATTTAAAACCAATTACTCCACTTTTCTATAAATTATAATCAAAAGTAAATATGGAACCAAAATTAAAATAAAGAATGAAAATAATCGTCCTTACTAACTAACCATGAAGCCGTTTCTCGGCAGGGGTAAGCAGAGAGAACAGACCGCGAAACTGCTAGGTATTGGCACACATTCCCTGCTCCATTCACATTTATACAGGGTTTTCCAATAAGAGGTGTTATTTTGATATTCAATCGTAAAAGATAAATGGTTTGTGGTCCAGATCAATACCATCCAATTCTTGCCATAAAAAATCATTAATCATCTCTCGATTGCGCAATCCATTCACTGTAACTGTTGCTCCAGCCTCATTTACGAAAAAGTATGGTCCAATGACTCCGCCGGACCATAAACTGCACCAAACAGTCACACGTTGAGGATAGAGAGGCTTTTCAACAATAACTCTTGGGTTTTTCGAGCCTCAGATGCGACAATTTTGCTTGTTGACGAAGCCACCGAGGTGGAAATGGGCCTCATCACTCAAGATGATTTGCATTTGATTCTCTCAAGTGAATTTTAATAATTTCAATGCATTGTTGAAGCGTGTATCGTTCCATTTTTATTAATGGCGTAGTTTTGACTTGTCAAATGTCAAAAAATGACAGCTTCAAAAGTAACATATACTGAAATAGAGCACTATTCAAAATAACACCTCTTATTGGAAAACCCTGTACGTCTCATACATACTCTTCTGTCATTACGACTTTTGACATGGCCCGACGTAAGTATATGGTTCACTTGATCGTTCCATGCCTTCTTCGGGCTTCTCCGTCTTTTTCTACCATTCACATTGGTGTCATATATTCTCCTAATACGCCTTTCTTCGTCCATTCGCTCTACATGCCTAAAACATCTAAGTGCCTTGCGTGTTTTAATCTTTCACGTTACTCTTACATTCTTTCGGAAATGGCATGATGGTTAGTTGCATATACTTTTTTCAATGTTTCTGCTTTTCGCCGTTCAATGGCTATCATTTCAAATGACGGAGAGATAGAAGGCAAATTGACATACTATTTTTATTTAAATAGGCAAATTTGATAATTGATGAAAGATTGTAGCCAATTTCAGCATTAGAAGGGAGGTTATTTGTTTAGAGAGGGACAAATAAACGAATTTGTGATATAAAGTTCCCACTTCTATACCACAGAAACGAATGCACAATCAAGCACGTAAGAGCTAAGAGAGAAAAGAGCTATGTACATTTCTCATTAGAATAAGTAAGGGAATTATCATTTTGAAAAGTGGCAGAATTGGTGAAACAACAATTGTTCAAACTGCAGTTTTACCAAAATTTGTAAATGTACATAAAAAAACCTGTCAAGATCACCCTTAAGGCGATGCCATACGTAGTAATGCAAAATCATGTGTTTTTGGTTTAAAAATTTGGTCGCCTAGAAATGTTTAAGATGCTTTAATTAAATACTGCAAGTAGAATACATCTTGGCCTTTGAAATAATCGAGTATTTTTATAAGTCCAGAAAAAAATAATGCAAAGGCTTATGAAAACGGTTGAACGTTCAAAATCTCCTACTTACGAACCCATTTTCGGTTATGATTTTATCTTATAATGTGGAAAATTAAATTATTTATAAAATGATCGAAAAAAAAATAAATATTTATTCCTGAACATCCATAAAATAAAATAAAAGGCACTTTTTGGCCATGTTTTTTTCTTGCATAAATCAAAACAGTTGGGAATTTAAACCTTATCGCCATCTACGTAAGGGTTGTTATTCATAGCGGCTCGATTTAAAATATTACAAGACGTAGTGCATCGCCTTAAGGCGATGGGTACATGACGTAGTGCATAACCGAAAATGGGTTCGTAAGTAGGAGATTTTGAACTTTAAAGCAGTTTTCATAGGCCTATACATTATTTTTTTCTGGGCTTATAAAAAGACTTATTTAAAAAATACTCGATTATTTCAAAGGTCAAGATGTATTCTACTCGCAGTATTTAATTAAAGCATCTGAAACATTTCTAGGCGACTAAATTTTCAATCCAAAAAAACATGATTTTAAATTACTACGTAGTGCATCGCCTTAGTGGGAGAAAGCCAAAATATATATTTTTTTAAATCTTATGCAACGAAAACAAAGGGAAAGGGTTCAAATTCATTGTGCACATTCTCTATTTTAAATGTTCGTAATATTATAATGAATCTATATATATTATGTGTATTTAAAAAATATCGAAAAATATTGAAAATTATAATAAATATATTAATTAAAAAAATATATGTTTAATAAATATAAAGCGAAACCGGTCGGTTCTAAAAATTAATAAAAACTCGTGGTTTTAAAACAAAAAATATTTTATTTTATTAAAAAATATAGTTTGCTTACCGGAGCGGATATTTGGCTAACAGCCAAAACTGCGATAACGATTGATACGAAAAGTTTCATCTTGCTTCGACAATGGTCTTCACTTTGCTAAATATTTTCTTGTATTCTTGGGGGCTTTTATACGAAAAAAAAAGAAAATATATGTAATTAAAAATTTTATTATATTTTTATAGCTAATATGTGTAATACATTCGCTTAAAAGCCATTATTTTAAAACAGTTGTTCATGACTTGTTAAAACCACGCATGGGGCACAATCGGGCATCTTTGCAAATTATCTCATTAAATAATCTCGTTACTGCTGATTTTGGTGTTGTTTCACCACAAAAAATATCGATTTTAAATCTTTAAGAACAGAACATTATTAAAACTAAAGATTCAACTATCCAAATTATTCGACCGCATTTCCTTCGTATTTTCTGACTCAGTCCAAGTACTTAGATCGGTTCATTTTTCTCTTTGACTACAATTTATTAAGCGTAAACAGTTTTGATAATATTTTTTATAACTTAAAACTGACAGACAGCACGTGCAGTCATCATAACAATACAATTTGTAAATGGTAATAAGCATGTTAGTCTGTAAATCTCTAGTTTTAAGCCATAGTTACAAATCATAAAATAGCTGTATTGTGTAAATACTCACTAGGTCATAAAAATGGGTATAGCTTAAGTCGCTACTTATAAGTCTTAGTAATAAGTCACTGTCAATGAATCTTAGTTATAAGCTATAGTAAATATCAAAAATCATTTGATCTCTTGTCTCACTGCTACGCTGACGATCAGCAAGTTTATTTCTACTGCGCTCCAAATGAAATCAATAGTCTCATGATCCGTATAACTGAATGTATAGAAGCAATAACTCGTTGGATGTCTTCAAACAAGCTGAAGCTCAATCCATCTAAGACTGAGTTTCTCTGGGCAGCCACAAACAAACGTCAACATTTCATAGACAATTCACCTATTACTATTTCCGGCAGCGATATCATCCCAAAAACAACAGTCAAACTTCTCGGTGTCAATTTAGATTCAGACTTTTCGTTTAAAAGTCAAATAAATAGGACTGTAAGCACCGGTTTTTTTCACCTAAGACAACTCAAGTCTGTCCGAAGAAACCTTCCTTCAGAAGCAACAAAACTACTTATCAACTCTTACGTAGTCTCACGTCTCGATTACTGCAACGGCATTTATGCCAGCCTTCCAAAATATCAATTTGACAAACTTCAATCAGTGTTTAATGCAGCAGCACGGCTCATAACCGGGGTTTCAAAATATTCGCACATTTCAGAACACCTTCGTAACCTTCACTGGCTCAAGTGCCCTGAAAGAATCCAGTACAAACTGTGCTGGATGGTGTTTAAATCCATCAATGAAATGGCCCCACCCTACATCTCTGAACTATGCGTCCCGGAAAACACTGGTCTGAGGCAGTCAACTCTTAGTAGTCCAGTCAGCCTGTGTTTTTATATGTAACTAAATAGTATAAAGCTATTTTTTTCCCCATCGACTACTATCATCTAGACAAGTGTTTAGCAAAAAGTCCCCGCCCCTACCCCTCTTGCCTCCCCCCCTGTGCCATCCCAAACATGAAAAGTGTAAGGGTTTCGTAAATCGCGTCTATCTCAATTACTAAACAACATATCGGATTGCAATTTTTTTTATTCTCTTTGCTGTAACGTTTTCTACAAAAAAAGTTCAGTTAACTTTCGTCGTAACTTTTACAGTTTGTTTGTAATTCGTATGATAAGGTAAAAATTTGTATATTTTTTGACACATAATTTTACATTTTGTCACAGAACTTTTCAGGCCGACATTTTATGAAAAAATATTTCCTACAAAAGTTGTAGCCCCTATTATTACCTTTAAAATGATATAAAATAGTACTTACTTTGTTGGAGATCCAGCGAGATTATCATGGCGGGTTCGGTCGAGGTGGGGCCGGCCGGCGCGGCGTTGCAATGCAGATATTGTTGTATAGTGATAGTGTTTTTTATCTTCAAGGTACACTATTGCATTTTCCATAAATAAAACTAATCGAGTCTCGGTGAAACCTAAATTCCCCACTTTTTAAATTTGTTTCAAATAATAATAAGTCCTTGTATACAGCGAAAATAGGTATTTTAAATAGTTTTTGGTTTGAAAATGCATGTAATATTTTTTAAAGATGTTATTTTAGAACAAAATAATTGCGGTATCTTAATTTGATCATATCCTAAACTTCCATGAGAGGTTCTTCATTTTCCTCGACTTCAACCAAAGTTACATTGCTGCATGATCCACCATAGCTCCCGCACATTTGTGTGCAATCAAGTGATGCTTTAAAGCAGCTACAATTATTTTTGCAAGACTTTTTGCAGTTGCAGGAAACTAAGTTTATAACTTCTTCAGGTGCCGGTGGTTTTTTTGAGTGCACTGGGTACAGCATGTTGTCTGTTAAAATCCATCCCCAGTCCGTAGCGCTGATTTCCTTATCTCCAATCCATTTTTGAATCTGATAGTATGTTCGATAGGCGTGTGGCGTCGAATTATCCAGATTAAATAATTAATAATAAACTGCTACTTGCTACTTAGTATCTACTCCCGAATTATGTACTTGCATCGTTAAATCGTAAACAAAGTAATCTACGTACTTCAAGTACCTACCTGCATATTGATGACAATAACACTGCAGTCCGTCTCGAATACTACGAGAACTCGCCAGAAGGTTCGAGCCTACGGCCTAGGCATAATTGCCAAGCCGTCGAAAGTTCGCGAATGATCCAGATCGAGCGAGTGTCTTCGATTTAGTTGCCATCCACCTACCTACTGCCGCCGTCGGCCGAGTAGTATAAATAAGCCCGACGCAGCGAGCCAGTCAGTCATTCATAATTTCGCCGTCAGTCTACAAGGCTCAACGAGTGATCACCCGCGCTAATCTTACTAGCGCGAAGGACAACGTACCCGGCTTCGCCCGTAACATCATGGACTCAATCGGGACATCATCATAGCGCCTCGGCCACGTCCGCGGCCAGCGCTACTCGGATTACAAGCGCCCTGGTTCCAGCGTCTCTGACCAGCGCTTCTTCCACGCTACCATGACCACCACGAGGACACGCAGCATCCTCACTGGTCTACATCGTTCCCGTTCAACTGCCCACAAGGTCCGTCGCACCTTCGGCCGTCTCTTCAGCACTGGAGTGCCTGAAGACCTACGTTCTTCACCAGTGCCTGACCTCCATCGAGTCCCGGTCACCAGCGCCCGGCGTCGACTCACTGACCCGCGCTTGACCAGCACATCATCAGTCAGCATCCGGTGTATTCTTCTGTCCTACATCATCTCCTCGTCACGGCAACTGACTCACCAATAAACACATGTGACCTTCACAACCTTCTTTCATTTCGTGCCTCACCATTGATCCCCAAAGGCGTGTTGTTCAGCAGCATCAGATGTTGGAGGGAGGGACGCCATTTTAAATTTGGATTTTAATGACATTTTTGCAACAGCTTTAAGGTACATTGAATATCTACTGTCATTCAGACTTGCAGACCTTGTGCATCCATACAGTTTCAAGACAAAAGCCTCTCCTACCTCTTTGAGAATATTTTTGTCTGCTTGTTTTTCATAAAACTGTAAAACTTTTGTGCGGAGATCATTTGATGAACTTAGCAATTTGTACGCGTTAATTTTGCCTTTGCCGAATAAATAAGATGTGGTATCACATCTTACCACATCCATACCACATCCTTCATATCACCAATCTCTTCACGAATCTTGCTGATGTCATACGTTGATGGTGTGCCAGAGGGTTTGTGAAAGAATAGTTGCATATTTTGACACTGTGGTAGCCCTATCGATAGAACGAAAAGATCAGTATCCTGTCCGACAACAACTACAGGCCTCCCACTTTGAATCTGGGAGACATCTATTGCTCTTCCGACCACTTTAGTATCTGCATCTTCCTCCGCCACAATGGTTGGAATGTTTGCTTCATTAAGCTTCTGAGAGAGCTGTTCAATAAACTGGCTTTTGTTTTTTGGATTTGCCAAAAATTCATTTTGCTTCACAGAGCATTCCATATTAACGCTGACTTTCGTTTCTAGAGATGTTTTTTTACTTCTCCGCATATGTTCGACCCCTTTTGTGGTGGGATAGTCAGGATACCCATCGAACACAACATGACAATCTTTCCCATACCGTTTCATTACAGTATCAACATACTTCTCTATGATGCTGCTATATGTTACTTTGTCAGGCCAAATAACACTGTGCAAAAGATACCCTCCATCTACTACATATATTTTTGGGGGCAATTTTTTAAAAACTAACCAAATCACCCCAATCATCATTCCTATTTTCAATATATTTAGATATAGTTTGTTTTATAGTTAAAGTATGAACTAAATGGACCGGTTTCCCATATTCTGTTGGAGTCTTTATATTTACAACCGCATCCATTCCACAAAATAAGCAATTCACTTTTAAATTAAACTTCTGAGAATTAGACCTACGTTTTATAGGCGCACTGTTTGATTCAAAATCTTCAACGTTTTTGGAGCTCGCTATGTAAGCTTTTATTGAACTACTACGGGTATACACTTTACGGCATTCTTTGTGTATGCTGACTGTCGGAAGAGTTTCGAATTTACACTGTAGGCCGTCCTTCCTTTGAAGGCTAGATTCGATTAAAGTTTTAATCCCCTTAGAAGTAACTGTAACATTTTGACTTACAGATAAAGGTTCATTGCAAATAACACATGACTCGCCCTCCATTTTTGTTCACAAAAACAAACACAAACCGTAAAACACAAACCATAAAACACAATCACTGCGAAACACGGACTCTCGCGACGCGACCCTTTCTGTCTGGCGGGTTTCCGTAACTGACCTATTTATGGCCTTGACATCAGTCACTCTGCATGCAACAACCCGAAACCCCCTCCTCAAGGCCAGTACACTCTGATGTCACATCCCGACTTTCACGGTTGATATTTGGCGTTTCCTAGCCATAAAGTACACATTAAAATATATCATTTTAAAGGTAATAACAGGGACTACAACTTTTGTAGGAAATATTTTTTCATAAAATGTCGGCCTGAAAAGTTCTGTGACAAAATATAAAATTATGTGCCAAAAAATATACAAATTTTTACCTTATCATACGAATTACAAACAAACGGTAAAAGTTTATTTATTTATTATTTATTATTTTTATTTACGCCCTAATGGGCTTTTACATGAAAATATACATTTACATTGATTACAATAATTGAACATAAGAAGATAAATGGAGTTAATTGTAAGAAAGCAACACATATAATAAAATTTTGTGCAAATTAGCAAAACACTAATAAGATGGATTCAATATAAAATATACCCAAGCATGAAATAGTAAGTAAAAGAAAGTTCAACATAAAAAGTAAGTAAGTGGGTGTGTTTAAACCCAGTATTAATTGTGTGTTTAACAAATCGATAAACCAATATAAATTAGAGTGTAACTTACTCGTGAGGTAAAGAACATTATAACAGAGATTTAAAAAAAAAAATAACAAAATAAGAGTTGCACCTGTAAAAAGCAAAAACTAATAGAATTTAGCAATATCGACATGAATAAGAAATAATAAGATCTGAGATGGAACATAGTGTTATGTATAAAAAGTAGTTAGTAGGTATAAGCATACAATTATAAGTGTATAGTAGAGCAAATAAAAAACAAACAAATATGGATATAATTTACTTGAAAGGTTTCGAATGGGAGAAGATGTAATAAAATTATTAAAGCTATAAAAGTTAATTATTAGCCGATAGAATCGAAATAAGTTGCCTTTTAAAGCTCACAAAATTGTCAAAACCAAATATATCTATAAGTTCACAGTATTTATTCGCAAGGTTGTGAATTCTAGGAATTGGTGAAAAAATAGAATAATTAGTGTTGAGGTTCTTGTTAAATTTAAAAGTATCTTTACTGCGAGTTTGCCTAGCAGGAACATTAATGCAAATAAGTTCCAACAAATTAGGGCTGTCAATTAAAGATTTAATAATTTTGAATAAAAATAGCAAATCAATTAACACTCTTCTATCAGATAATTTAAGAAGTTTAGTTTCAGCAAGCAAGTTATTGTAATTTATAAATTCGATTGGAATTTTCATTTTAAAATTAATGTACCGAAGGAATTTATTTTGTACCTTTTCTAATGATTGAGAATGGACCTTGTAGTACGGTGACCATACGGTGGAATTGTATTCTAATTTGCTTCGTACTAACGAGCAATACAGATGTTTTAATGTTGACATACTTTTAAAATTTGCTCCCATTCTCAAAATAAAACCTAGTATTCTCATCGCATCGCTTGTTATTTCATCGATGTGTTCGTTAAACTGTAGACTCTCGTGGAATATAACACCAAGATCACGAATCTGTGATACACGAAGAAGATTAGCACCATTCATAAAATAGGAAAAATTAAGTGGATTTTTGCCTTTGTAAAAACTGATAATCTGGCATTTACCTAAATTTAGTTGCAAATCATTGACAGAACACCACGCACATAGTTTATTAAGGTTCAACTGCAAAATTGCGCGATCGTCATCGTCTTTGATTATTCTGTATATCTTCAGATCGTCGGCAAATAACAGGACTTTAACATTAGTAAAAATATTAACAATATCATTGATAAACAAACAAAATAATATTGGGCCCAAGTGAGATCCCTGTGGTACTCCGCTCGAGGCAGCAAATGTATAAGAAGTAAACGAATCTATCTTGACTGCTAAGTACCTTCCTAATAGATAACTCTTAAACCATTCCAACATACTCCCTCTTATTCCCAACAATTTTAGTTTACGTAATAATATTTTGTGGTTTACTTTATCAAATGCCTTACTGAAGTCAGTATATATGGAATCAGTTTGATGTGATGCATTAAGGGCATTAACAATATCATTCGTGTACAATATCAAATTGGTAAGAGTAGATCTACCTTTAATGAATCCATGTTGAAGGGGAGAGATGGTTCGATTGATTCGGGATATCAACTTATCTAGTACTAGGCTTTCAAAAAGTTTGGGTAAAGTAGACATTATACATATTGGCCTATAATTTGTTACTTCGCTCTTATTACCTTTTTTGAAAATGGGCGTTAAAAGACTAAACTTCCAAAGGTCCGGGAATACACCTGATGAGAGTGACTTTGTAAATAACTTATGAATAGGATATGACAATGTATGCATACAATTTACTAAAAACCTGGGCGAAACATTATCAGGTCCTGCGGATTTTCGGGAATCAAGACTCTTCAGCTTAGATATAATATCGTCTATGGTTACATTACAGTCAGATATATCAAGAGTTTCAACCAAATCAAAGCACGAAATATTGCTGTCTTCACTTGCATTAATGTAAACGCCGCTAAAAAAATCAGCAAAAAGATTAACAGTTTCCTGAAGATTTTGGGATAATTTAGAATCGAATGACACACTACTAGGTATGTAAGTACCATTTTCTTTTTGGGATTTAACATATTTCCAAAAGAAATTTGAGTCGTCCATGATAGAGCCTTCGACATCACTAATGTAATTTTTGTAACATTTTGCGGAGAGCTTATTGCACTCTGCCCTCAATTTTTGAAACGCAGTATAATCGATGGCCAGGCGACTTTGTTTGAATCTCTTATGAGATAATTTTTTAAGGTAAATTAAGTCTATCAGGTCTTTTGAGAACCATTTTGGGTATAGAGTTTCTCTGTAAGTCGTTAAAGGAACAAATTGTTCAATTGCAGAATTAACGATGAAGTAAAATTTTTTAAGGTGTACATTAATATCATCGTCGCTATCAAAGAATGACCAGTCAGTCTGTTTAAGGAAATTTGAAATTTTAACATAGTCAGCTTTTTTGAAATTTCGAGTTTCTACTACCTTTTTTACGATAGGAATTGGTTTAAGATTAGACATGCATATTTCTAGTGGTGGATGGTAAACATCGACAGGTAATAGAATTTCGGTACTTCTCACAACACAGATGTCAGACACATTTGACAGTGCCAAATCCAACGTACGACCTCCTATATTATGAACATTATTACACTGTGTTAGACCTAAGAACAGTGCCATATCTCTAATAACACGAATATTAACATTAGAACAAGAATTGACAGAATTCATATTACACCAATCATAATGTGGCAGATTGTAATCACCAACTAGAAGTAGTTTAGTATTAGGATATTTAGCACAAATTGATTCAACCTCGTCGCAGTGATTGCTGTAGCTTTGGACATCAGAATTCGGAGGTAAGTATGCACATCCCACTATTATTTTACCTCTAGAAGTGTTCACATTGACAAATAGTTGCTCGATGGATGTGTTTTTTGTGGATATTTTTGAAGAACTGAGATTTTTTGAGATAGCAATGGCTACACCACCTCCTCTCGTTTTGGCACTTGTTTTAGAATTCCTATCCATACGGTATATGTTGAAATTAGGGAAGCCTAGTTCGGCAGAATTGATTCCTGAGTCGAGCCATGTTTCGGTTAAAATGAAGATATCACTGCTGATAGTTGCCGCCGAAGTCAGCAACATGGGAAGTTTAGTGCGGATCCCTCTCACATTTTGGTAGTAGCATTTTATTTTTTGTTGTTTCAGTTTTTTGGCGCACATTCAATAATTTTAGGTACAGAGTTCACATATTTGATAGTTATATTGGTTTCACCGTTGTTCTTCCTCGTCTCGAGTTGTTGGCGTAAATCTAGAAGTTGAGTCCTCTGCAATGGTGTTTGGTCGTTACTGGCCTTTATACCGTTTTTCAGTTTTGCGTTCCTGGTCAAAACCTCACGAGCCGAGACAGAGTCATTGAATTCGACCTTAATCGGTCTAATTTTGTTGGACTTTTTTACACCAAGTCTGTACGACTTAACCACACTCGGTATTAATTCATTATTTATATCACTAATCGCTGAAACTACTTTATCGCTGTCCATTTTAATAATTGTTGTTGTTGATTCTGAAATACTTTCGGGAACATTAAATAAAATAATGTTCTTTGACCGGGTTTTTCTTTCCTCGGCCTCTGCGAGCAAATCATTTATTGAAGATGAAGTATTTGTCGGGTTAGTAACAATAGACTGAGTATCCGTTACACTTTTTAATGTTGACAATTCTCCTTCCAACATTCCCATACGAACAGCCATCAATCCTGTGGTTCCTAACAGATCCGTTGTTATCGGGGTAATTTTACCCATTTGCTCCTTCGTAAATTTGTTGCCGGGGTCATTAATAATTTTTATCAGCGAACAGAGTAGATCCTTGGCCTTGGTCATATAGTTAAGAGAGTTCTCGTTTAAATCCATATTAAAATTTATTTAAAAAGAGTTAAAAATATGTTAACTTTATTCGTAATTAGTTTATACACAAACGCCTGTTTCCCGCAAACTGTTTAGCACTATTCAAAAGTGACGACACTTTCGACCAATGGCGATAGTAATGACGGACTGATAATGCGCCTGCGCGTTTGGTATGTTTACCAGTTGAAAATTGTTATTTTAATATTTTTAAAACACAGCACTGCACAGCACACACGATAATTTAAAAATCTAACTGATTGAATATTTCGAAGATGAAGTGATTTAACTACTTCGACACTTTATGTTGTGTTTACTTGCAATTTTCTAATGTTTTGGAAGTTTTAATGTGGAGCGTATTCACTATCTGTGTAATCAATGACGGTAGGTATATACGGTATATAGTTACGACGAAAGTTAACTGAACTTTTTTTGTAGAAAATGTTACAGCAAAGAGAATAAAAAAAATTTCAATCCGATATGTTGTTTAATAATTGAGATAGACGCGATTTACGAAACCCTTACACTTTTCATGTTTGGGGGGGCACAGGGGAGGAAGCAAGGGGGGTAGGGGCGGGGACTTTTTTCTAAACACTTTTCTAAATGGTAGTAGTCGATGGGGAAAAAATTAGCTTTATACTATTTAGTTGGTCTAAATGGTGTTCTACGACACAGGCTGACTGGACTATAGATCAGCAACATCATCAGCTGTAGGCAGACTGATAGAACCTAAGCGCAAGCCAAATACTAAGTTTGGTGATCGCGCTTTCGGAGTATCTGGGCCGAAGGCTTGGAATAAACTCCCTCCGGAACTAAGATCCATAACAAGTCCAACAGAATTCAGGTCTAAGCTGAAAACTTACCTTTTTAAGCTGTCGTACCCCTAAATTAAATATACCAATCCTAAGAGAAAAACCAGTTATATTCAATTTTTCAATTAAGTCCTAAATCCTGTATCTAAATTTCGCCAATAAACAATTAGATAATGTTAATTAAGTGTTAATCTCAAGTGACCTACCAGGTAAGTATTGTACTGTATATTTTCTCCATAAATAGTTAAGTAATAACATAGATCACTGTAGAAATGTATTTTAAGTTTGTACAGCGCCCTTGAGGTGTTTTTGCACAAAAACGGCGCTATACAAGTCATCCAAGTACTATTATTATTATTATTAAATAAGTGCCTACTATATTGTTATGTAAAAGCCTTGTTTGCTACGCGGGGAAAAATAAGTATTGCCGAGTACTAAATTTAAGTAAATTCCCAATACATCGGATTACGTGTCAGATAGTATAGAATAATGAAATGTGTAAATGTTATGATTTTTGTAAACACGTGTTCCGACATCGTGAAAATACATTCGTATTTTTCTTAAAGTTTATTAGGAAACCAATCACTTCATTAGTTTTTTTTGAGTAAATTTTTTTTAAATAATTCTTGTTTTTATGTCACTTTATTGATATATTTTATTGTCTGCCGGTTTCTGTACCTCCGTACCATCATCAGGACTGTTATAAAATTTATGCTATTAAATATAGAAGTAAACATATTATCAAAAAAGAAAGAGACAGTGTACTAGAGTGGGACAGTGCATCAGTTGTGCGAGAAAGATGGGGGAGGGAAACAAGTAATGGGGAACATACTTAGAATTGGGCTGACAGTTTTTTAGAAAATAAAAAATAAATAAAAAAAATAAAAATTATTTAATTTTAAATTCAACATTTTATATCTTTTAAGTATATATTAAAACTACTACATTGAGACCTAACCCACGAAAAACTGCAAGACTTTAATGGGAGTTCATTTGAAACATTGTGAAACCTTGTAAATACTAGGATATTATAGACCAAACGTTAATCTATAAGAGCGTGCAATCGCATTTTAACCGGAATACTATATAACCGAATAATTTAGCAATATTTTTAATAGTAATTTTTCTCCGAATATATTTACAAATTAAACAAAATTTAAAAAAAAAAATACTATATAAAACATTACTGTGTAAATTCTATACTCTCCGGAGTATATAAGTAGGTCTAGAGGGAGTGGGAAAGGAAGGAGTTGGGAAAGAAGAATGTTGAGATATGACCTGGCTTTTCAAATTTGACGAATACAAAATCTGACTTTTTCTACAAAAATCCGCTAGACCACGAGTCGTGTTTTAAACGGACGTACTATACATATTTCTGCTATTTTATTACTAATTGGAAACTTCCTGTTTTGAAAAAAAAACTGAAATTAAAAAAATTAATTACCACAGCGCGTGACTTTTTATCACCGTGGATAATAATTTAAAAAATACGAAATTGAAACAAAAACATTAAGATTTACATTAACTTCTACGCCAGACATTTTCTCTATAACACTTTCTTTCTTCATCATATAATGAAGCCTAATAAGTCTTCGACTTCATCTTGTGTTCACTTCACCCCATCCTTAAGCCTTAAACCCTTTGCTTTGTCCATCACGTACGTCAAATTTTACAACACAAATATTTGATTGATTTTTTAAACCCCTTACTTCGTGTAGTGTCATGAAACCCACATTGTTATTGTCAAAAACATTACAGATTGGGGTCCAGGATGATAATTGTAGCCTTCAAATAATGTATTTGCAATTCCAAAAACCTTGTAAGTGCAATGTTCTAAGACATGAAACGCATATCGATCTTTTAGATTGTGGGTGAGTTCGTGAACAAATTAGTGCTGGTCGCTCTACAGTAAATAAGGTTATGTGAACAACTTCGAGAGTGAGACTCTGGTACAAAGAAATTGTGCAAAAGTGCAGAATTAATGCGTTAAGGTCCTCGGGCGTCCCCGACTTCTCCTACCATTTAAAGCACCCTTTAAACACTCCTGGCACCAATATAAACAAAATTTTCAACACCTATCTTCCATACGGCACCCCCATACGGACATTGTCTTTCTTTTATATTGAGTATAGAAGATTATATGTGCTACTGTTGTCTCCATTCATTAATTTGATATGTTAAAGATTCTTTCTGTAACTTTCATATAATACGTATTGTATAATGGGTCAGTAGTAGTCGGTTAATTTCGTGTTTATTTATTTATTTATTTGGTACAATATTTTTTACATTTTAAGTTTTCCAGTAATGTAGGCCTCACTGGGTGGCTTGCCCGTGCTGAGGCCTTCATTTTATAATATGAAAATATAATCTACATAATACATTTAAAGAGAAAATAATACATTTAAAATTAAAAATACATAATAATATATTTAAAATTAAAAAATAATCTTGTGTGTTTGTGAGTGATGTGTGTTTATATTGGTTTTGTGTGATACGTGTAGGTTTTATTTTTATTTTATGCTATGAAATTTTGGTAATATTGTCTTTTTTGTTCTTTAATCCATTTTGTAATTTTGTGTGTGAATTTATTTTTATTTTCCTCAATTTTAATTTCAAGTTTTACACTGTTGAAAGCTTTTATAGCATGGTATTGGTAGTTTGTCTTTGTCCAAAGCTTGAATTTACCGTCGGAGTTTTTATGTTTTCTTTGTACGCTTGTCTAACTGGTCTGTTAGTGTTATTTTGTGTATGTTGAAATTTATTTTTTTGTCAAAAATGTAGTTTAGTAGTGTTTTAACGTATAATTGGCGTATATCTAGTACGTCACAGTTAATGAATATTTGGTCTGTATCAGTCAGTCTATGTTTTTTTAGTATCACCTTTAAGATCGTTTTCTGTGCGGTTTCTATGTAATTAATAGCCGAGTTTGTTGCTCCTCCATATCTTATGTTATACATACAGTATGTAACATACTGTATAATGTGTCAGGAGAAATCGGTCAATTTCATGGTATACGTATTGTATAATGGGTCAGGAGTAGTAGGTCAATTTCGTGTTACATAAAACATTAAAATAATATACCCAATAAAAAATAAAATCAATGGGAAAAGTTGATATGAAAATAACGTAATTAAGGAATTTATTTGATAATTGTTATGGTTCACAGGAAAATTAGAAGTGTTCACAGCCTAACACGAAAAAATGAAAACTTAAAAAATCAGAGTCGCACAACGGAATTAATCAAAAAGATTTTTTAATTGATTATTTTTACCGGCCATTATCTATTAATGCCTCAATACAAAGGACTATCCCGTCAAAACCGTGGTTTTAACAATTCCCCCTTTTCTCCAAAACAGATATTTCCTCACTTATTCGAATGCGGATTGGACATTGTTCCGTTCCTTCTCACTTTAAAATTCACGAGCTTGACTCCACAGATTGTGCTTTCTGTGGTCTAGAAATGAAATTTTAGATCACATATTTTTTGGTTTTCCCAATCTAATCAAATATCCTTTCATGTCTTATCTAAAATTGCCTCCCCTCCATTAAACATCTCATCTCTTCTGAATTCGACTCCAATCTTCTATATAATTTTGAAGTTTGCCAATTTGTAAATTTACAATGTAAATTTACCTTCCCTCTCTCCATAATATGAAATGATGGTTTAGATTAGAACACCCTTCAATGGTGAATAACAGTAGAAATGAAAGAAGAGAATTGAAGGTAAATATAGAATTTGTATTTGCGTGTTTTTATAATTTTAATTCATTTGCTTCGAAAACGACATGCTAATTATAAAATTCATCTATTTGAATTTAACTTTTGTTTTCAGGAATGCATGGATGCAAATTCCTTCACTTACCGGCATCAAACTCGACAGATTGCATCGCTATCGATGATAATGCATTCTATCAACTAATTCACACCCAAACTTGCAAAACTACACGTATCCTTGACCATTGGTTTGACAATTTTATAATAAGTGTTTCAACTATAAAATTAGCTATAAGCACAAGATTTTATTTTTCTAGACGTTGAATTAGTAGCTTCCCGAGGCTCTAGAAACATTTCAGATGGTAGTAATACGTTCCATTAGAAATCATAAAAATAAACCTCACGGAAAGATCGATTTTCTATGCCTGCAGACCGTAGGTGCAATTATTCCAGACCTCATGCCGAATATTGTTTTCCACGGCTTCATTACTTATGTCGTTGAGATTTCCTTAACTTTGGCTTAATTTTGTAATACTTAAGTTATTTAGACTAAAGAGTGTAGATGAATTTTTATATTTCAACTAAAACATTATAAAACTCTCTAGGTGTGGGACACTTAGGGTCAGAGTGTAGTTGGGCTTTTGTACGTTCAAGTGATCAGTATCGACATGTAACAGATTTTTTCGTTATTTGTTTTTGAAAAAAATGGGAAATAACACAGGAGTACAAAATAAAATAGAAATTTTTCTCCAAATGATGATTTCATTATTCCCTGATCAAAGAAAATCAGGTACGTATCTTAACACTTTGTATATAAAAAATGAAACAATCAACCCACAATAAACATTCTTTTACTATAATACATCTATTGTTAATATTTATTTATTTAATATAATGTCATTCAATTTCAGAAAAAACGCGTGTGCGCTCTGCTTGAGCGGAACCAAAATGTCGACCAGATTTCGGGAAGTGGGTTAAATTTTACTTCCAAGATTCCATTTCATTCCTTAATTCACTTAATTTCTCATACATTCATTCCATCAAGAAAACAAAATTAAAAAGATGTGATTAGTTTTCATTAGTTGATTCATTTAATGAGAAACAATCTAGGTTTTATTTTTTCAAAACAATTTTAATTATAATTGCTGTTATCTAGAATAATGCTGATATTTTACTTCAATAAAATTATGAAATTTTCAATGAATTTATAAAATTGTTAAGGCGATGCACTACGTCGTGTAATATTTTAAATCGAGCCGCTATCAATAACACCCCTTACGTAGACGGCGATAAGGTTTAAATTCTCGCTTAACACCATACGCCTGTTTAGATTTATGCAAGAAAAAAACATGGCCAAAAAGTGCCTTTTATTTTATTTTGTGGATGTGGATTTGTGGATTTTATAAATAACTTAATTTGCCACATTATACAATAAAATCATAACCGAAAATGTGTTTGTAAGTAGGAGATTTTAAACTTTAAAGCAGTTTTCATAGGCCTATACATTATTTCTTTCTGGGCTTATAAAAAGACTTATTTAAAAAATGCTCTATTATTTCAAAGGCCAAGATGTATTCTACTCACAGTATTTAATTAAAGCATCTGAAACATTTCTAGGCGAGCAAATTTTTAAACCAAAAACACATGATTTTGCATTACTACGTAGTGCATCGCCTTAACGACATTTTTTATGGAATTGAATATAGGATATTGTCATTGTACATCGGCGTGCCAAAGTTCCTGGTATTCAACAGTAGTGGGTGTTGTGGTTATTAAAAAAAAATCTCAAGGTACATTGCCAAATCCAGGATTGTGTAAATATTTTTATTTATGGACATTACTGTATACTGTATTCGTATTTTTGATTCTGACATAAAATAATGATATATTCAATAAATTTACAAAGTTCATAAAGACGTTTTTTTATGAAATTTAATTTAAGATTGCCAAATCCAAATGAATATAGATATATAGATGATATTATTTTTATTTTGGGGCATTCATTGTTATCGTTGTACTGGTCGGAACCTTCGTTGAAGTTGTTATTGATATACATTGGTTGCGTTGGTTTTATGAATACAAACGTTGTTGTTATTTGTATTCTAATCCTTGATAACATTTCCTGATCACTCATTGATATTGCTGTTCATTTTTGTGCGATGTCGGTGGGTTTTATTGGGGGTGGGATATCACTAATGGTTTAGGTTGTTGTTATTGTTGTATTCATCATCATTAACATTGCCATTGCCCATATTATGGTTGTTATTTTTATTGATAGGAGTTCCCGCATTCTCGTTGTTGTTATTGTTATACTGGTCAGAATTAGTGTTCAGGTCACCGACGTTTTGGTTGTTATTTTTATTCTGGAGAGATCCTGGGTTGAGGTTTTGGTTGTTGTTATTGTTGTATTCATCACGATTGACATTGCCATGGCCAATATTCTGGTTGTTATTTTTATTGAGAGGAATTCCCGCGTTCTCGTTGACGTTGTTGTTATTGTTATACTGGTCGGAATTAGTGTTCCAGTCACCGACGTTTTTGTTGTTGTTTTTATTGTGGGGAGATCCTGGTTTGAGGTTTAGGTTGTTGTTATTGTTATATTCGTCATCATTAACATTGCCAAAACCTTTATTGATGTTGTTATTTTTATTCATGGACGCTCCGTGAGACTGGAAATACATTAATTTCGTTTAACATTTTGTTTGGTGAACATTATATATATTTTATGTAAATTCTGTATGAGAGTCACAACAGATCCTAACCGTCTGGAGCTAGTAGGAAGGTAGTGGGAATGTGATGAAGATGATGAAAATGAAGGAGGGGAAGTAATGGCTATTCAGATCTTGTCACCTAGACTACGTACGGTACATAGACTACGTAAATATCTGATTAAGATTTAAAACAAATTACTCCACGTTTATATAAATTTTAATCAAAAGTAAATATGGAACCAAAATTCAAATAAAGAATGAAAATAATCGTCCTTACTAACTAACTAACCATTAAGCCGTTTCCTGGCAGGGGTAGGCAGAGAGGACGGACCGCGAAACGTATAGGTCTTGTCACATACTCCTTGCTTCATTCAAATTTATACAATGTCTCATACATACTCTTCTGTCATTCCGACTCTTGACATGGTCCGACGTAACTATTTGGTTTACCTGAACATTTCATGCCTTCTACAGGCGTCGCTATCTTTTTCTACCATTCACATTGGTGTCATATATTCTCCTAGTACGCCTTTCTTCGTTCATTCGCTCTACGTCCCTAAAACATCTAAGTGCCCCTTTTTTAATCTTTCACATTACGTTTACATCCATTCGGAAATGGCATGATGGTTAGTTACATATATTTTCTCTCAATGTTTCTGGTTTTCACCGTTCAATCGCCATTATTTCAAATTACGGTGAGATGGAAGGCAAATTGACATTTTTATTTAAATAGGCAAATTCCATGATCAGAAGATTCCACGAAGATTGTAGCCGATTTCAGCATTAGAGAGGGACAAATAAACGAATTTGTGATCTAAAGTTCCAACTTCTATACCACAGAAACGAAAACACAATCAAGCACGTAAGAGCTAAGAGAGAAAGGAACTATGTCCATTTCTCATTAGAATAAGTGAGGAAATTATCCTTTTGAAAAGATTTTCATAATTGTTGAAATCACAATTGTTGAAACCACAAATGTTGAAACCACAATTCTTGAAACCACATTATCAAGATTACCCTTAATGGGTGAAAGCCAAAAAAAAAATATATATATAATTTTTTTGTACACTTATGCAACGAAAACAAGGAGAATGGCTTCAAATATATTGTGTACATCATTTATTTTATAATGAATGATATATTTATTTGTATATAAACAAATATCGTTTACTTACCGAAACGGCTATTTGGCTAACAGCCAAAACTGCGATAACGATTGATACGAAAAGTTTCATCTTGCTTCGACAATGGTCTTCAGTGTGCTGAATATTTTCTTGAATTCTTGGGGGGTTTTATACCAAAAAAAAAAGAAAATATATGTAATTAAAAATTCCATTATATTTTTATAGCTAATATATGTACTCCGTTTGCTTTAAAGCCATTTTTTAAGATCAGTGGTTTAATTTGGCATCTACGCAAATTGTGGGTCCTGTTGTGTGGAATGGTGAAAACTGTTCATTAGTAATTGTCATGTAAAATCCCACTTGCGCGTACATGGAGAAAAATGAGTTTTGCTAATTTATTGAAAGTCTTTTCAAATTATTGGTAATCCTATTTAAAACAGGACTGCAGGCCATTTCCTGAAAATCTTTTGGTAAATTCCTTATATATCGGAATACGTGTTCATGCACCTGCATTTGACATAATGTGATACAATGACGAAATGTGGAAATATTACGTGTTCCGACATCGTGATAATACGTTCGTATTTTACTTAAAGTTTATTAGGAAAGCTTTCGATTCAAGGGCCTACAACCGAGTTTTAACCGGATTACGAATAATTTGAAGAGTTTCCTAATAATTTAGCAATATTTTTAAATATTGTTAATTCATTGTTACGCGGATGACAGTACAGTTCATGATAGCTTTTTGTTTGACAAGCCCCCAAAGGGCACACAAACTCCAACGGCTCGGAGGCAATACCGTCTTCACCATAAGGGCACACGGGGCCCGTGCCCAGGGCCCCCATTCTCAGGGGGCCCCGAAGGACTGACAATTTCTCTCGCGAAAAAATTTTGAATGCGATTTTGACCCTTCTGTGTACAGAATTTGTATAAAGAACAAGGTCAGAATCGCTTGCGCCAATATCATTGATGATATAGCCACTAGTTTCTTTCACCTGGCAACACCAGAATATTTTTAAATAATTTATCTTTGGAATCGAAATGTCAAATTTGCCGCGATGCAAATCTGATGCATGATACTTGACGAAAACATCGTAAAACCTATCAATTTATCAAATTAACGCAATTAATGTTGTTTCGGTAC
This sequence comes from Hesperophylax magnus, assembly GCA_026573805.1. NCBI lineage: Eukaryota > Metazoa > Arthropoda > Insecta > Trichoptera > Limnephilidae > Hesperophylax > Hesperophylax magnus. Next base: position 9,814,562 of record JAIUSX010000028.1, read on the forward strand.
ATATTTTATTGTTCTAGGAATGTGTTTCGATCAATAAAATATATGATAGCTCAAAATTAATCCACAAAACATTCAATTTAAATTTCAAAGTAGTGCTTTGTTAGGGAAAGGGAAGGGAAGGGGGCCCCATCAGGCCCGACCCGACCCGACTCGGGCCCCAATTCTTGTGTGCCCAAGGGCCCCAGCCTAGTTAAAGACGGCACTGCTCGGAGGGCTTTGAACCAGAGAATGGACGGTTATCTCGAGAGTATTTCCTCCTGGGGTAAAAGTAATCTCGTCGAATTTAATGTTTCAAAGACCCAATCCTGTCTGATTACGTCTAAAAGGGATCTAAATGATAATCTAGTCTCCTTCAACGGAAGCAATCTTCCGAACAGGCCTTCCATTGATATGCTTGGTGTAACTATAAGTGACCAGCTCAGGTATGGGGGCTCCATCGAAGCCAGAGTAAAGCTGGCCTCTCAGAAGCTGGGCGTACTGTACAGGGCCCGCAGATACTTTAATAGTACACAACTGCTGACCCTATGCAAATCGCAAGTACGCCCTACTGTCGAATTTGGCAGCCATCTCTGGTCCGGAGCCCCTAAATACCTGAAAAAAACCCTTGACTCTGTGCAAAAACGGGCGGTCCGTTTGATAGATTCCCCAATCTTAACAAACGGACTGCAATCTTTAGAGCACAGGCGTCAGGTAGGTATGCTGTCCTTGTTCTATCGGTATTACAATGGAAGATGCTCTGAGGAACTAGCGTCATTGATCCCTTCGGCACCGGTGCGTAGTCGGGATACACGCCAAACGCGTGCCCAACATTTGTAAACGGTTGACACTTGTCACATGAGAACGGGTCGCTTCTACGATTCGTTCTTAAGTTCAACAGCTCGGCTGTGGAACGAACTGCCGGCCTCTGTGTTTCCTCCCTCCTACAACATGGGACTCTTCAAGACCCATGTTCACTCCTTCCTCTCCACAAAAAGACCCTCCACACAGCATCCCCAAAGATGACATAGACCCTGAGGGAAATTATTTTCTTCAGGGCCTCCTGTGTGGAGTTAATATAAAAAAAAAAATAGAAATATATCTCCGTGTATATTTACAAATCAAACAAAAATTTTAAAAAATAATTTAAAAAAAACATAACTAACCGCCACGCCTTTTCCACGCAGGGGTAGGCAGAGAGTACCTAAAAAATATGGCTTTGAATATTCTTTACTCCCCGGAGATAGTGGGACTATGGTATCCCCGATAAGTGAGTCTAGAGAAATTGGGGAAGGGAAGGGGATTGGGAAGAGGAATGTTGAGAAATAACTACATCGCTTTTCAAATTTTGACGCATACAAAATAGTACTTATTCTACAAAAATCCGCTAGACCACGAGTCGTGTTTTAAGCGGACGTACTACACATATTGCTGGTATTTTATTACTAATTGAAAACTTCCTGTTTTGAAAATAAACTGTTATTAAAAAAATTAATTACCACGGCGCGTGACTTTTTATCACCGTGGATAATAATTTAAAAAATACGAAATTGAAACAAAAAGAATTAAGGCGATGCACTACGCAGTAATTTAAAATCATGTGTTTTTGGTTTGAAAACACACTCATAAGTCACGAGCCGCCACAGCTGCCAAGTCAGCTGCAGCTCGCAAGTCGAGTTAACTCTTGACAGGCCAAGATGCCAAACAAAACGTCTTTAACCAAGTGAGTCTTCCGACGACCCCGTGCATTTATTCTGTCTTATGGGCTTTTAAACTATAGAAATTCCAATTATTCATTCAATTATTAATGGTAACTTATGTATTTGCGCAGAAATACGTAAAATACTAAAATGATATGTCAAGTACTTAAGCTAATATAAGGAGGATAGTAATTTTGGATACTACCTACTGCCCCACTTGGCTGCGGGATAGTTAAGTATTTTTAGCACAAGAAGGGCAAATAGTGGTATACGAAATGAGATTAAATTAGTAAGAATGATTTTACCCTTTTCATTAATCTTCAATTTTTATATTTCATACTTGATCAGGGTAGTTGACCATCTGTTCACTATAATTCTACCGCTGAAAATACTGTGAAATCTTTTTAATACATCATTTTTTATTTAATTTTGTACAATTATTTGATACTTGATATTTTAGAATTTTACAATTGATCACACAACCTCCAGACTGAAAAGCCGATATATTTTTGTGAACAAAATGGTTTTCGATATTCTTAAAACATCATTATATTTTCGGAATTTGTTCATACAAGACCTCTCGTTTTTTTACACTAGCCACCTGCAATCAATTTAACCCATTAAAAATGATAATTTAATTGTTTTGCCATTAATAATGTATTACTCTGGAATTTTTCATTTTGCCACAGCTTTGCCGTGTACTACTTATTGCCTTTATTCGTGGTGATATAAGACACACTACTAACAGATATAATACACATTTGCTTGTATATTCCTTGATAAAGATAATAACATAATTCGCATTCTTAACGATATAAAACAAAGAGAAATCGTTGCAATCGTGTGTCAGCCAAAAACCTGAGCAGCCTTATTTTTGGAGGGATGTCGCATTACTGCAGATACCTCATAAGCTTCTGATCGATTTATTATCAATTCCAGAAATACTGGCTAAAGTAGGATTCTTTTTCCCCGGATAGTTTTTTTCATCGTTTTATATAAATTTCACATTACAAATCATTTGCATTATCTCGACCTATATTACAATGTAACAAGAAGAATACTAAGTGAAGAAGCAAACATATATAACTGTATTTAAAATATTACATAAATCATAACAAAACTCGAAACTAAAATTAAGCTGAATGATAAAACTAGACATGTCAAAGAAAAGAGAAATTAAACAAAATATATAGGGTTTTCTAATAGGAGGTGTTATTTTGAATAGCCCGCTATTCGGTAAATGTTACTTTTGAAGCTGTCATTTTTTGACATTTGACAAGTAGAAACTACGCCATTAATAAAAATGGAACGATACACGCTTCAACAACGCATTAAAATTATTAAAATTCACCTGACTAAATCAAGTGCAAATCATCTTGAGTGATGAGGCCCATTTCCACCTCGGTGGCTTCGTCAACAAGCAAAATTGTCGCATTTGGGGCTCGGAAAACCCAAGAGTTATTGTTGAAACCTCTCTATCCTCAACGTGTGACTGTTTGGTGCGGTTTATGGTCCGGCGGAGTCATTGGACCTTACTTTTTCGAAAATGAGGCTAGAGCAGCAGGTACGGTGAATGGATTGCGCTATCGAGAGATGATTAATAATTTTTTATGGCCGAAATTGGATGGTATTGATCTGGTCAACGTTTACTTTCAACAAGACGGTGCTACGTGCCACACAAGCAACGAAATCATCGATCTTTTACGATTGAATATCAAAATAACACCTCTTATTGGAAAACCCTGTACTATAGGATCTCCTTTTTGAAAAAGGTCAAAATCTTAGAAATCATTACAACTGTATAGAGCGGTGAAGAGCTCCTGAGAATACCCACCAATACTAAAAAAGAGTAAAATGTATCAAAATTTTTAAAAATAAGTGTTTTTTTATTTCTTGCTAGAGCAATTCCGATGAGTTACTAAACTCATTTTAGAACGGGAGGAACTTACAATACATAGGCGGGAGTTAATAGGTACAATTTTACATCAAAATTATATATTATTTTGGTATTTCACCTACAAAACAGTTCAAAAATAGAAAAAGGGGGTTAAGCACAGACATATGAATATTAATAGACTAGAAATTAAGGATGAGGGGTAAAATCAACTGTTGAAGAACGAAGAGGGTAAAGCTGACTGTGATTCGTCAATAAATCAATCTGATAGTATATAGGCATCTCGCCCTATAATATCACCATTTAGTTCTTAAAAGTAAAATCTGCTTTTGAATGAATAGACATTTTTACATGGGAGCGCAAATTACTCGCCACGTTATGAACAAATTTGCGAAGTCCAAATTCGGCAAAATAAATTTCTTTTATTTTCAGAGTCGAATATTTCGTTTATGTATTTAGTTAAGACACTTTTATAAATGTTCATAATTTACTTCCCAGCAACCAACTAGCTCTGTGTTTCACGTCCAGACGTGTCTCGATGTGATAGTATATGTTTCTACAACTAATCCATATTATACGATGTGAATATGCTTAAAATAAAGTAAAATAATGCTTATATATGGAATGTAATACGACAATTGAGTTTATTCTCTTTTTCACATCTATTTTTACAAGTTTTCATAGTACAAGTCACCATTTTGCCGTGTTATTTCGTAAAATGAACCGATGATGCCTCGACCATAGTTCGCACAAGAATGATGACGTCACGTTTTCTAAATTCACTTGAGGCCATACGCGAGCACAGCCGGCTCCAATGGAACCGGTATGGGGAGTGGGGAATAATACGCTTTTAATCACTTAGGGCAGGTCTACTAATATTCATATGTCTATGGGATTAAGTTTTTTTTTTTTTTTCTTTCCTTTATTTGTAAAATATATTTGTATAAGGTTTTTTTACATGCTTTTCGACTACCACACTAGACACATGTCCGTATTATGGTAGAACAAATAAGGAAAAACAAAAAAATAATCAAACACATAAGCACAAAGTAAAGGTAGAAATTTACAAAAGGTACTTATCCACGAATATATTGTTAAAAATAGATTATGCTCGATTGCAAATACAGGTGAAAAATAGAAAAGGAGAGAAAAAGAAACAAAACACGACAATAAAATAACGTATTTTCGTTTTTGAATGTGCTTAAAAAATATTCTTTAGTTGTTGATACTCCCTTTAACACGTGTTCCCGCATGCCTCCACCCAATTACCTGTCCCTGTCTGACAGTGTAGAGTACCAACATTCGATATTTTAAAAATATACATTAATTTATATCTCATCAAAAACATAATAGGATTATAAACATCATACTACTCAATGCAACACTAGATATATAAGAAAAGTATAATTGCACAGTAATAAAGAGATAATAATAGTAGGTATATTTATGTTGGGTATAATCTGCCTCAGTAGGAGAACCTGTATTGAGGAAACATTTTAAGAATAATTAATTCGTACACTGTCTATGGTTTATCAATACATTTTTTTCGTTATTTCAAAGATAATTTACATTGGATGCTACATTTTGAATGTCATTTCAATCGCCATGCAAGGGATGCTCCTGTGTTATGGCGAATGAAGTTCACAGTTTGAAGAATTTAATAATATTCATAATTGTTAGTAAATTATACAATTCCGTTTTATTGAATATTTTATGTCACAAATAATAAGTTAAATTAATTATACATTGATATATATTATATGAATTAGGTCAATTGAGGAATGCGAGATATGTGTGGATGGAGATTAGGGGGGTAAAGTGCAGAATGTTTGGATATTGTAATTGAAATGTATTGCAGATGTTATTGTAGATCCATAGAGTTATTTGAGTTTTGAAAGTATGAAGTGGAGTTTGGATTTTAGGATATTAGGGAGAAGGTTGAAGGTTTTGGGAGCTAGATAGGTGAATTTTAACTACTGCTCAACTATCCTTTTCCTGTGTAACGACCGAGAAGAAAATAAATTTCAAATTCTCCAAAATAGGGCAGTGAGAACAATACTCAGACGAAATAGATATTCAAAAGTAAATAAAATGTTAAACGAACTAAATTGGCTAACGGTGAAACAGATGTTGACCTTGAACACTATAATATTTGTACATAAAATAGTAAACAACCTGCTACCAAAATATTTTTCAAATAAAATTGTATACAACAAGGACATGCACAAACATAAAACAAGGACGTGCAATGAAATCAGGCTACCAAAAAAGGACAAGGCAAATACTCAGAATAGTATACTATATAAAGAGATGAAATACTATAATGCGCTGCCGAAAAATCTAAAGTCTGCCCCAATTGGAAAGTTCAAGATGTTGTGTAGGAGCCACATCAAGCAAGGAAAATATAGTATATTTATATGTAGTGTGAGGTTTAGGTACATTGTAGTGTCGTTTGGTTATATTTCTGGTGGAGTGATTGTGTTTTAAGAGTGTTTTTGTTATTGTATTTGCACAAGAAATGTGTTAGCATAAATTTTAAATGGAATTAACGTTTATTTAAGACATTATACTCTAAAAAAATTAATCGAATCCAGGAATATCTTGTCGTTTGCTTGTCGATAACACGAAATACCTTTTTATGCTTTTTGCAGAGGATCAATAATAGTTAGATCTCAGACTCACTAAATTATGATGCCGTATGCCAATATGGAGTGGCAGAGAGCATAGTATACTGTTTAAGGATATTTCTAAGATATCGAAACACACAAGATAGCATGTAAATACTGGGAGTTAGGCTTGCGATGTGCTGATCCTAACGTAGATGTTGATCAATCAAGACCCCCAGATATTTTATACATGACTTCCTATAAAACCATGTATTTACTAGTAAGTACCTACAGCATTATTCACCGTCTATCGTACAATAATTTTATACGAGATTCGCTACAACTTGGCTGAGTTCACTGGTTACTGCACGACCATTGTTGTTTCCCTCATCAATGAATAAATTAAAAACTTACCCAAACATCGAAACAATTATACACGATAAAAAATGTAACAAAACATATGTAATAGTTCGTGTATCGTATGGTTAATACGAACGCCGATGGGTCTCTGGAGAACATGCGAGCATTCTAATACGTTCCTTGTTAGAATAATTTATCGCTTGCATACATTGTGTGATAAATACTCTGAATTGATCACCAAAGTGATAAAGTGATCATTTAAAAGATTCATAATTTTTTTTGTCTGCAATTATCAATATAAAAGTAATTAAGCATACTATATTCACTTACTGTATTTTTATGATGGTGTTGATTACATTATCCTTACCTTTCTTACTTGGATATCATCAGTTTATAATATCGTTTGTTTATACAGGGTTTTCAAATAAGAAGTGTTATTTTGAATAGCCCGCTATTTTGGTAGATGTTACTTTTGAAGCTGTCATTTTTTGACATTTGACAAATAGAAACTACGCCATTGATAAAAATGGAACGATACACGCTTCAACAACGCATTAAATTTTTTAAAATTCACTTGAGTGAATCAAATGCAAAACATCTTGAGTGATGAGGCCCATTTCCACCTCGGTGGCTTCGTCAACAAGCAAAATTGTCACATCTGGGGCTCGGAAATCCCAAGAGTTATTGTTGAAAAGCCTTTTTATTCTCAACGTGTGACTGTTTGGTGCAGTTTATGGTCCGGCGGAGTCATTGGACCTTACTTTTTCGAAAATGAGGCTGGAGCAACAGTTACGGTGAATGGATTGCGCTATCGAGAGATGATTAATGATTTTTTATGGCCGAAATTGGATGGTATTAATCTGGACAACGTTTACTTTCAACAAGACGGCGCTACGTGCCACACAAGCAATGAAATCATTGATCTTTTACGATAGAATATCAAAATAACACCTCTTATTGGAAAACCCTGTACATGCGCAGTACTTTCATTCCTTTTGTTCAGTTTGCAATGTTTTCTGTGTATTTCAAAAGCGTTATATACATTTTTTTTTTCAAAAACAATTACTGTTTTAGAAACTAGATAAAATTATCTTTCCTATGTATGCATTTAAAATAAACATTACTTTTTCCAAATAATAAAATTTTAATATCAACCGTGAAAAATGTTGTCAAAAACGGTAACCATATTTTTACTTAATTTTGTACTCCAATCATAGAAAAATTGAGAGAACTTGATATTTCGAAAACGCATTCGTTTTGTTTGGGGAATTTGTTAGAAAACTGTACTTTCGCTTTTATCTCCTTTATATAATGGATTCCACTACAAATATTTGAGGCGAACTGAAACAGAATCAACACATGTATGTTGGACGGTCGTTTTGGATCCTTTAGGAACCTGTATTGTAGGAGGGTGAAAACAAAATCATTCCAAAGCCGAGCAGTTGAACATGATAACGTGTCGCAGAAGCGGCCCGTTTCCACGTGACAAATAACGTCAACTTTGTACTAAATTTTGGGCGCGCTTATGGCCTGTTTCCCGAGTTAAATCTATTTTTTACCACATCTTACCAGCCAGGTACTTCTTAACCGTTCTTCCCTGTTAAAAATTAAAAAAATTCATGCTATGAATATGTAACCTACTTACATCAAACGAATGTGAAAGTAGCGGCGCACTGCGTTTCGTTTCATACAAGCTAGACGGAAAAAACTCACTTTGAAATTCTTGAAAAATGACGTCATGGGAATATTAACAGATAGTTAGTGTGACAAATGCTTTTGTAATTGGGGTAATTAATGCACGGATTGACTCATACCAGGGCCCCAAAGTTACTTTAATTAGTTAATGAATTATCAGTTGCTTTTATTCGCATCTTGTCGCGCGTGCTCTGAGGTTGTTTACGTGTTGAGAGTGTATTGTTTTGGTTCTAAAAAATGGAGGCTACTTTGGAAGGTACGTAGAATGTTTTTATGGTAAAATTTTAATATAAAACATTATAGTTTTTTTAAAAATAATGTTTAACTTGTGTATTTTTTTGTGGTTTAAAAATATTTAATTTCTAACTTCTCGAGAATTTATTTCGGATAATGTATCAATAAGGTTCAGTGATTTTTTTAGAATAAATAATTAATTTTCTATTCAAATCATTTTCGATATTTTTGCTCATTAATGCTCACCAATCATATTAAGACATTTCACAAGCTTCACATACCAGATGTTCAGGCAGGAATTGTTCGAGACATGAAGAAGTTTACCCAAGAAAAAAAAGTTTCAGGGAATATATAATCATATTTTAAGTAAATTTGAACGTCAAAATCTCAGTGCAAGCAGTGAAAAAAAAATTGAAAAGCCAAGTACAGTTAATATCTTTAAACATAACCAAAAAATGGATCGCAGCCTAGAGGATTCTCGAAAGATTTGTTGTTAAATTAATAAAACTCAAATGCTGGCAAGTCAGAGGGAATGCAAATAAACTAATTTTAAGTACTAGGAAAAAAGAAATACAGGAACGGTTGAAAAGTGAAATGGGATTAATTGTAGATAAGCCAAAACCTGGGTTTGGCCACACAAATGATGGCAAGGCGGTTTTTTCGAGAGCATAAAAAGAGTGCCGAGATAAAGGGTGTAGATGCGGGACTTATCAAGAGGTTTTGCATAATTTTGAGTACAATAGCATAAAATAGCAATAAGATAGAACATTTTGAACAGTATGTGCATGACACTAAGGAGTTATATCTTAACCTGTATGATTGGTATACCATGCCACCAACTGTTCGTAAACTATTACACCATTCATTTGATGTGATTAGTTAGTGCATTGTACCTATTAGGCGCGAAATAAAGACTGTAGAAGATTTAGGCAATTGCACACCAGAAAAATCGACAGAACATCAACAAACAGAGATATGTTAACCATGCTATTAATTACATCAAATCCAATAATAAATAGTTTTAGAGAGATTTCCAGAAAAAAATCGGGCTCACTTCCTTCTGAAGTGTTAAATTTACTTGTTCCACCCAATTCCGAGTCAAGAACACAATGTTTGCGATCTGATGACTCCTCTGAACATAACTCAGATAGCATCTAGTTTCAATTAGCATTCTGTTTAAGCATAATATATAATTTTCTCACAAATCTATTGGTCCTGTACTCTGTCTTAAAAAATTAATGATGTTTATGTTCAGTCATTTCTCTTGCCGCAAATGACTCAGATAGTACTTTATTAGATAAGTAATAATTTTTTGATCTTGTATAACTTTTGATATTATTATTTTATTTTCTGACTGTACTTTCTGCAACTAATGCTTGTTTTTATTAAGTTCTGTTGCAAAATATGACTAAAATAGTTTTCCTAGTTTAGTTATAATGATTAATGTGATTATTTTTTACCTATTTTTTATCATCTCTTTCTACTTGCAATTATTTCGTGATTTGTATTTTATTTTCTGATTGTGCTTTTACCTACTTATTATTCTCAAAATACACATATTTTTTACGGTTTAATTTTTTTTCTTTATAAACCTCAAATACGCTATTAATATTGTTTTAATTATTTAAAAACTTTTCAGATTTTTTTTTTTAAAGAAAAAAAATTATATTAATCACTTTCAACCCAAATTTTCAATACATTCTAACTAAATACTCCCCATAAGAGGGTTCCAAACACTTTACTATTATATAAGAGTTTTTTTTCCGTCTAGCTTGTATGAAACGAAACACTGTGCGGCGTGACGGTTAATCGGTTTTCGGGTTTCGGGTCCTGTATGACCTAGTACAGCCGCCGGCAGAGTTTCTGTAAAACCCACTCAAAGAGCCGGTTTTCACGATATGCTCACGACGCTAGTGGGTCGTGAACATGTCGCAATACAATACATTAAAAAATCACTATCGTAATTTTCAAATCATTATGCATGGTGATAAAAGACAAGTGCTATCGTTTTTTAATTGATTTAAATTTAAATTAATCTTCAACATAAGAACTTTACAATTAGTAATAAAATATGAGGGATATGTATAGTGGGTCCGCTTAAAACACGACTCGTGGTGGTAGCATTAAGAGTTTTGTGTGCGCCAAATTTGAAAAGTCAGGTGGTTAGTTCTCAATTATTTTCTTATTTATTGGATGATTTTTATAGCGCCGCTTTTGTGAGATATCACCTCAGGGGCGCTTTACAGTTAATGCAGGTATTACAAAAAAATATATAAATATTACAAAAAAATATAAATATTTCAAAAATAAATTGAAATTAAGTTAAATAAAATGAAGTACAGAAACAGGTGACACGAATATGGAGAATCTGCAGCAAGAATCTTAGGTGGTGAGGAAACTGGACCAGCTGCTGCAGCGAGAGAGTGCACCGCGTCCACCAACAGTGCCAGCTCGAGGTTCGTCATCCGTTCAGGTATGTGTCTGTTGCTAATAGAGCGCTGACACAATGTCCTCTCATAGAGACCTTGGCAGCACCGCTGTGACATTCGTCGAAGATAGAGGGATGGAGACTCTGCAGCAAGAATCCTAGGTGGTGCTCCAACTATGCTCTTACTTATCACCTTCCCTTCCTCACTCCCTCTAGACTCAGAAGATACCCTAATTATTGGGGATGCCATAGTCCCACTACCTCCGGAGGGTATAGACACATCTTATCCTATATACACAAGATCTTAATTGAAGTTTTTTTATGTTGGCGTTGCTTGGTGATATGAAAAGTTTTTGGGTTGTGAATTCTAGTGTACCTGGAAACAGGTGCGTTTTGAAGATGGAAATAATATAATGTATTGTAAAGACTTGAAGTATTTTTTACAGCCAACCCGGTTTCACTAATCTCAGGCTTCGTCGGGGCTTATTATTATATTAACTAAAGATAATTAATGTAAACATGATTATAATGACACACCCCAAAGTGTTTGCTTACAAATATTTTCCAATAACAGAAAAATAAGATTTTTTAATAATAACAGATTATCAACTCTTATAGTGGTTGTATGTAATTTTTCAAATTAAGCTGAAATTCGTGAATATTTTTTTTAATATTAATTCACGGTTGTAAAATAAGTTATTGTTAGATAAACTTACATAGGTTTAGACCGGTCGGTGGCCGAGTTGACATCGCGCTTGAGTCCCACTCGAGCGTAGTGTGTTCAATTCCTCGGCTGGCTAAGTCCTCCATCACAACACAAGCAACATTTTCAGCTTACTATGGTGGTAGTAGGAGATTTTCAAATATTGTCAGGTTATTCGTAACACGGGAATGTTTGTCTTTCTTTTTTTAAAAAAAAAAAAAGGTATTTTGAAAGTGATTTTAATATTTGATTTTTATTTTAATTCTGAAATCTTGCTGATATATCAAAGTCTAAGTTATTGAACTGTTTTTCTTTAAAAAAAGTGTAGTATTTTTTATACATTTGGTCCATTGTAGATATTTAATATTAAGTATAAAAATTTCTGTACAAAAAGTAAATGTTTTTTTCATGATTACTTTAATGATAAATCTTTAAACAATTTAAAGTAGATTTAAAATATTGTTATAATATATTTCTACCGAGCCAATTGTAATACAGATTCAATTACGTAGTTTTTTGATTTTCTAGTGTTATAAATATATAAATAAATTTAATAATCCTTTTGAAAAGTTCACAAATATGTGTTTTCAATTTAAAATGTTGATCTATGTAATAATAATACACCAATATTTTAGTGGCTGAGTTGGCATCGCGCTTGGGTCTCACCCAGGCGTCGTAAGTTTAATTCCTTGGCTGTCTAAGTCCTACATAACAACATGAGCAATATTTTCCTCTTGCTGAGGTGGTAATACAAGATTTTCAAATATTGTCGTATTACCGTAACCTGGGAATGTTTGTCTATTTAAAAAATAAGATTTGTTAAATTGTCGAAGGAACATAATAAAGCATTTTAAGTTACTAACTACTGATTTTAAATAATTTCTTTGAAGCGAATGTAGTATATTTATTCGCGTAGTAAAATTGTGAAGTCTAAACTAAATTTTTCTATTTTTTTCGTATAAAAAGCCTCACGAGAATTCAAAAAAGTATTCAGTACAGTGAAGACCATTGTCGGAGTAACATGAAACTTTTCCTATCAATCGTTATCGCAGTTTTGGCTGTTAGCCAAATAGTCGCTCCGGTAAGCATTTTTTTATATTATGACAATTTATAATATTACGTACCGATATTAAAAAAATATAAAATGCACAATATATTGAAAGCAATTATTTTAATATTTATTTTGGCTTTGATCCATTAAGGGTAATCTTGAAAATACAAAGTTAATCTTTTTTCTTAAAACTAGTTACAATTATTTTTATAAGCAATAATTATTAGCCTGAAACACTCATCCAAGATACATGACGCCCACGGGACGTCCCGTTGGCGTCATGTATCTTTTATCAGGAGATTTTTCAATGTGGATGAGTGTTTCAGGCTAACAATTATTGCTTATAAGAATAATTGTTACCCTTTGTGCTATGCATAAAAAATCTTGTCTTAAAACATTTTTTTACCAAAAAATAATTAAAAACTAGTTACATTTACAAATTGTGGTTTCAATAACTTTAGTCTTTAGTTCAACATTTGTGTTTTCAAAAATCGTGGTTTCAACAATTGTGGTTTCAACAATTGTGATTTCAACAATTGTGGTTTCAACAATTGTGGTTTTAACAATTTTAGTGTCAACAATTGTGGTTTTAACAATGGTAGTTTCAACAATTTTGGTTTCAACAATTGTGGTGTCAACAATTGTGGTTTCAACAATTATGGTTTTAACAATTGTGGTTTCACCAATTGTGGTAACAACAATTGTAGTTTCAACAATTGTGGTTTCAACAATTGTGGTGTCAGCAATTGTGTTTCCAACAATTGTGGTTTTAACAATTGTGGTTTCAACAATTGTGATTTACAATTGTGATTTCAACAATTGTGATTTCTGTAATTGTGATTTCACCAATTGTGGTTTCAACAATTGTAGTTTCAACAATTTTTGTTTGAACGGTTGTGGTTTCATTTAAATACAATACGATCAATAAAAAAAAATTACTATTTTAAACTAACGCAGACCTGTAAAAATCACGGGATAGCATAAATTCTAGACAAAACCAGTTCCAATTGTGAAAATCATAAAAATAATTTTCTGCTACAATATTATTTATTTATTTCTAATATTTTCAAAATTATTATTGGATTAAAAAAGATACAAAAATCTTTTTTTATTCAGTCAACCTATAATATATTTTGTAGCACAAGTAAGACGATAGTACGAAAAAAGTGTACAATATAGTTGACAATAATGTAATGTAATAGTGTTGTTGCTCCGCGGGTTTTTGCTGCTAGGCCTTGCGGGCGGCACCTAGTTGGGCTTCGCCTAGTTTAAGTGATGCTAACAACAGTTACATTTAATAGGTAGATATTAGGTCATTCACAGAGAAATGGTGAATATATATTGTTAATACACGGAACAGGAAGGAGTTAATGAATAATAACATTTTCAATTTAGGCATAATAAGAATGACAGTTGTTTTAATAAATGAAATTGTACCTATTGTGATGGATTCTTTCAAATTAAACACTTTTATTCACTACATTTCTATAACTGATATTAACTATTACTGTATCTAATATAATTTGCTCATAGGAGACTTGCAGTGCTTAAATATGTGTTACAACCGTCAATGTCTATAAGTTGAATCAATATCGTATAGTTTGTCACAACAATTAAAGACAGTTATAACAAAGTTGACAGAAATAATAGATTATTTAATATTGATTAATTACTATTAATTAATACCCGTGTTTATGAATAATTGGAACAAAGGAGCGTAATTGTGCGATGAGATTAGCAGTCGGTTTAATTAAAATGTGTTAATTTTACTCCAACGGATGGTGATTCTTTACCTACATCTATCCTTTTTAATACGCATTTAAAAAACCATTTTATGATTATTAATAATAACATAATTCACAATAGATCCTAGCTGTGACTAAGCAAAATATTTATCGAAATTTATTTATTTGCAGTCTCACGGAGAGCCCACGAATAAAAATAATGACATCAATATAGGTAATGGCAATATAAATGTTGACCAATATAACAATAACAACAACACTTACAATCCAGCAAATCCCAAGAACAAAAATAACAACGTCAATACAGGTAATGGCAATATAAATTATGACCAATATAACAATAACAACAACACTTACAATCCAGCAAATCCCAGGAACAAAAATAACAACGTCAATATAGGTAATGGCAATATAAATGATGACCAATATAACAATAATAACAACAATTACAATCCAGTAAATCCCAAGAACAAAAATAACAACGTCAATCCAGGTAATGGCAATATAAATGATGACCAATATAACAATAACAACAACACTTACAATCCAGCAAATCCCAAGAACAGAAATAACAACGTCAATACAGGTAATGGCAATATAAATGATGACCAATATAACAATAACAACAACACTTACAATCCAGCAAATCCCAAGAACAAAAATAACAACGTCAATACAGGTAATGGCAATATAAATGATGACCAATATAACAATAATAACAACACTTACAATCCAGCAAATCCCAAGAACAAAAATAACAACGTCAATCCAGGTAATGGCAATATAAATGATGACCAATATAACAATAACAACAACACTTACAATCCAGCAAATCCCAAGAACAAAAATAACAACGTCAACATTGGTGACTATAATGTAAATTCCGACCAGTATAACGATAACAACAACATATACGTGGATGCGGGAAATCCCCAGAGTACAAACAACAACCAGAATACTGGCTCTAACAACAACCTTAACCTAAACCAGTAGTGAATTCCCAACCACGATAACACCCACGGATATGGCACGAAAAGGAACAGCTACATCGACAATGGATCAGGAAATGTTACCAAGCAAGAGAATGTGAATAACAACAAGGTCTACCCCTCAATCGCAAAAACCCGCGCCACACATGAATAACAATAACAACATCAACAAAGGTAACGTTAACGTTATTTCCGACAAGTACAACGATAACAACGAATGCCCCAAAATCAAAATATGGGTTTGGCAATGTTAACAGTGACGAATTTATGAATTTATTAATATCAACAACACCCACACTACTATTGAACATCAGGAACAACGGCACGTAAATTTAATGAAATTCCATAATTTAAATTGAGAATCGAAGTATAAAACAAAAATTCTTTTCTCCAGAGTAATAATAAAAATTGAATTGAATAAAAAGTAAAAGTTTATTATTTTGGTTTTACATTAAATAAATGCAAAAAAAAAATGAAAAGCGTCAGTTTGAATTTTGATTTTGTTTTCTTGATGAATGAATAAATTATTAATCAATTAATTAATGATTGAAAGAACCACCAAACGAATGAATAAATTAATGAAGGAATTAATGAATTTATTAATGAATGAATCGATTACTGAATCAATTAATGAGGTGAAACCTTGGAAATTAACCCACTTCTCGATTTCGGATCGAACTGCAACCGGACACGCTATAAATATTTTTTTATATACATCAATATCAATAAAAATAGATGTATTCAATTATTAAAAACTTCGTTTTTTACGGGATTGATTTTTTTCAAAAATGTATTTATTTATAATTGAAAGTACAATATAATGTCCTAGACCCCAATCTGTAATGTTATAGAAAATAATTGAATTAATAATGATATAATGTAGTGTTTTAACAGAACAGTGTAACATGTGGAAAAAGTCGGAGATTCCCGAGGAAAACTTAGTTATAATAATAATATTTGGGTGATTTGTATAGCGCCGTTTTTGTGCAAAATTTTGGGAGCTGTACAAATATATAATACATTTCTACAAATTTACGTATATTTTTATTCTTATTTATGTATATTTTGTACAGGCAGATTAATTACAGTACCATACTTACCTAGTAGGTCACTTGAGATTAACACTGTTAGAGAAATTTAGATGCGGTCCGCACGCTCAGGACGTAATTCGACTTTCAGGTATTTATTTAAATATTATGTATTTATGTTCTTTAATGAGCATGTTTAGGAAAGGAAAAGCAAATTTCATTCTGGGCGGTACTACAGTACAAGTTATTGATGAGAATTCATCATCCTAAACGTGATTCGTCCCTCGGTATAAGACAGATTTCAAATATTTTTTTGGGGATCTGGTGAGAAGGCACGAAATGAAAGATGTTGTGAAGGCCTCAGTGTTTTATTTGAGTCAAGATGTCGTATATGAGTTCACATTAGGACTGATGATGAAGACTCCGGATGCAGGCGGTGACGTGTTGGTCAAGCGCGGGTCAGTGAGTCGACGCCGCTGCTGGTGACAGGACTCGTTGACGTATCAGGTACTGGTGAAGAGCGTGGGTCTTCCGGGTGCTCCAGTACTGACAAGGAAGCCGAAGGTGCGGTGGACCTGGTCGGTGGTTGTGCGGGAGATGCATAGACCAGCGAGGATGCCGCATGGTCTAGGTGCGTGGATGTAGCGCTGGTCAGATGTGCTGGAACCAGGGCGCTGTGTGATCCGATGTAGCGCTGGCCAGGAACGATGGGGCCAAGGCACTGTGATCCCGTTGGAGTACATAGTTGAACCGTGCAGAGCCAGGTCTATGTATCGGAGGTCCGAGGTGCGGTGCGGAGGCGCGCAAGTCACTCGCGAGATTGCGGATTGTTGGCTGAGTAATAACTGACTGACTAACTGCTCGCTGCGTCGGGCCTATTTATATAGCCCGGCCGATGGCATCAGTAGCTGCGCGAGATCGCTGGTAAAATACGGGTCACTCGCTTCAGCGAGATTCGTCTAGTAGTTTCGATGGCACTGGAATAGGCTAGAACCTTTTAGCTAAAGCGCGTAATGTACTAGACCAACTCGAAACGTATTGTCAAGTAGGTGCTCGTTGACAGGTAGGTACGTAGAAACGCTTTGCATTGTCTGGAGTATTCCTGTTACGATGCTTTTTGTATACGCGAAACATTCTAGATGAATCTCGTCGATTGCTACAATGTAAATCCATTAAGAAAATTGTGATTAGGATGTATTATAGGTAATACAAGAATGCTACTCTCAAACAGGTATATTTAATTTAAGGGTACGAGAGATTGTAGAGGTAAGTTTTTAGTTTAGACTTGAATTCTGTTGGACTTGTTATGCATCATAGTTCCGGGGGGAGTTTATTCCAAGCCTTCGGCCCAGATGCTCCGAAAGCGCGATCACCAAACTTAGTATTTGGCTTGCGCTTAGGTTCCATCAGTCTGATGATTCCTACAGCTGATGATGTTGCTGATCAAGAGTTGACTGCCTCAGACCAGTGTTTTCCGGGACGCATAGTTCAGAGATGTAGGGTGGGGCCATTTCATTGGTGGATTTAAACACCGTCCAACACAATTTGTACTGTATTCCTCAGGTCACTTGAGCTAGTGAAGATTATGAAGATGTTCTGAAATGTGGGAATGTTTAGAAACGCCGGTTATGAGCCGTGCTGCTGCATTAAACAATGAGTTTGTGAATTTGATATTTTGGGAAGTTGGCATAAATACCGTTGCAGTAATCGAGACTTCAGACTAAGTAAAAGTTAATAAGTAGTTTTATTGCCTCTGTGGAAAGGTTTTTTCGGACAGACTTGAGTTGTTTTACTTTTTAAAAAAATGCTTACACTCCTATTTATTTGAATATTAAACGAGAAGTCTAAATCGACACCGAGAAGTTTGGCTGTTGTTTTTGGGATGATATCGCTATCGTAAATAGAAATAGGTGAATCGTCTACAAAATAGGTGAATCGTCTACGTCTACGTTTGTTTGTGGCCGCTCAGAGATACTCAGTCTTAGATGGATTCAGCTTCAGCTTGTTTGAAGACATCCAACGAGTTATTGCTTCTAGACATTTAACTATACGGATCTTGAGACTATTTATTTCGTTTGGAGTGCAGTAGAAATAACCTTTCTGACCATCTGCGTAGCAGTGAGACAAGAGATCAAATGACTCGATTATTTTGGCGACATCATTTGTAAAAAGAATGAAGACAAATGGACCCAAAACGGATCCTTGGGGTACTCCTGAAGAAAGTATTGTAAAGTTAGACATTTTATTTCCAACCCTCACGGCTTGTAAGCAATTGGATAGATAGGATACCAGCCACTTTTTGGTTCGGAATTCAAACTAAAAGTTTCCTCTAATCTCTTAATGAGGAAATCGTGGTAAATCGTGTCAAACTCTGCACTCATGTCTAAGGACGGATTGTTTCGGAGAATTCAAATTCTTCAAATAATTCATCAAATTTCAACGTTCACTTTCAAGTTCTGCGAAAGATTTTTTCAAGTTCTGTTTTTATTTCAGTTCTTTCAAGCAACTAGCCTATAATGATATAATAACAAAACTTTAATAGGACTTTTACAGAACCCTAAAATAAACGGTGAAATTTGTGAATTCTTCAATTCAATTCTACCCGTCCTCATAGGTGAGTGCTAACTTACCTGACTCTATGGCAAGAGTTATGTCTGACGACATATGAAGTAGTCCGGTTTTGGTTGAGTATTACTTTGCGAATTTGAGATTTGCGAACAATTTACTTAACGCATTATCTGTGCTCTGGAAAGAGGTTCGAAGTCAAATTAGAGTAAATTCAATGTAATTTTTGTAACAATGACAATGTGGGTTTCATGATACTACATGAAGAGAATGGTTGAAAAAGCCGGAGTCGTCCCATATTTTTACGTATGTGATGAACAAAGAAAGAATAATAAGAATGGAGTGAAGTGAACAGAAGATGAAGATGAAGATAATGGCCGGTAAAACATAATGTAAAAAATAAATAATTTAATAAATATTCTTGATCAGGCAGTGAATACTGTTAATTTTCATATGAACGACAATAAATGCCTTATAAACATTCACATTGATTTTATTTATATTTTTATAGACCAACCACTACTGTGCCATTATACAATACGTAAACACGAAATTGACCGACTACTACTGACCCATTACACGATACGTAAACACGAAATTGACCGACTACTACTGTCCCATTATACAATACGTAAACATGAAATTGACCGACTACTACTGACCCATTACACGATACGTAAACACGAAATTGACCGACTACTACTGACCCATTACACGATACGTAAACACGAAATTGACCGACTACTACTGACCCATTACACGATACGTAAACACGAAATTGACCGACTACTACTGACCCATTACACGATACGTAAACACGAAATTGACCGACTACTACTGTCCCATTATACAATACGTAAACAAGAAATTGACATACTACTACTGACCCATTACACGATACGTAAACACGAAATTGACCTCGAATTATTTCTTTGATATGATGTCAAATTTTTAACAATAACAATGTGGGTTTCATGACACTACATGAAATGAGGGGTTGAAAACGTCGGGGAATTCAGAAGAGATGAGATTTTTAATGGAGGGGAGGCAATTTTAGATAAGACATGAAAGGATATTTGTTTAGATTGGGAAAACCAAAAAAATATGTGATCTAAAATTCCCATTTCTAGACCACAGAAAGCACAATCTGTGGAGTCAAGCTCGTGAATTTTAAAGTGAGAAGAAACGAAACAATGTCCAATCCTCATTCGAATAAGTGAGGAAATATCTGTTTTGGAGAAATAGGGGAATTGTTAAAACCACGGTTTTGACGGGATAGTCCTTTGTATTGAGGCATAGAAGGCTCCCTTGGATTGACTAGCAATGTGCCAACACTCTTTCCAAACATTGCGGAATCTATCTTCGAGTATTGAAAAAATGTCAGAGAGGGGAATGCAGTTTACGAGGGTAACAATAGAGAAAGATCAATAGATAATGGCCAGTAAAAAATAAACAATTAAAAAATGTTTTTGATTAATTCCGTTGTGCGACTCTAATTTTTTAGGTTTTCATTTTTTCGTGTTAGGCAGCGAATACTTCTAATTTTCCTGTGAACCATAATAATTATCAAATAAATTCCTTAATTACGTTATTTACGTATACCATGAAATTGACCGATTACTCCTGACACATTATACAATACGTAAACACGAAATTGGCTGACTACTACTGACTCTTTATACAATACGTATTACATGAAAGTTACAGAAAGAACCTTTAACAACAGTAGCGCAAATAATCTTCTACCCTCTATATAAAAGAAAGGCACTGTCCATATGGGTGTGCACTATAGAAGACAGATGCTGAAAATTTAAAAGTTTGTTTTTATTAGTGCCAGGAGTGTTTAAAGGGTGCTTTAAATGGTAGGAGAAGTCGGAGACGCCCGAAGACCTTAACGCATTAATTCTGCACTTTTGCACAATTTCTTTGTACCAGAGTCTCACTCTCGAGGTCGTCCACATAACCTTATTTACTGCAGAGTGACCAGCACTACTTTGTTCACGAACTCACCAACAATCTAAAATATCTATATGCTATTCATGTCTTAGAACATTGCACTTACAAGGTTTTTGGAATTGCAAAAACATTGCTAATAATTATTGCTTATAAAAATAATTGTTACCCTTTGTGCTATGCATAAAAAATCTTGTCACATTAGTTTACCAAAAAAAAAATAAAAAATTAATATTTGACAAGTTCAAGTATCTTCACCAAAAAATGTAGACAATTTATCTCGACGCCATCTAGTGAGAGAGTTAGCACTTACAATGCCTTTCTCATATAAAATAAAATAAAGTTGGTTGTTTTCAGGTGAAAAAAATGTAATAAGCAGTAATTGTTGAATGAAACACTAGTATATATTGAATTATTTTGCGGATAAGAGATAAGCCGCCATAGCTCAGTGGTCAGAGCTGTCGACCGGAAATCGAAAGGACACGGGTTTAAGTCCCGTTGGTGTCATGTATCTTTTGTCAGGAGATTTTTCAATGTGGATGAGTGTTTCAGGCTAATAATTATTGCTTATAAAAATCATTATTTGAAGGCTACAATTATATCGTCCTAGATCTAATCTGTAATTTTTTTAACAATAACAGTGACGTGAATGGTTAAAAAAGTCGGGGACGAATTTGTGTTGTAAAATTTGACGTACGTGATGGACAAAGAAAAAGGTGTAAGGCTTAAGGATGGGGTGAAGTGAATACAAGATGAAGTCTAAGACTTATTAGGCTTCATTATGTGATAAAGGAAGAAATTGGTGTAGAGAGAATGTCTGGCGTAGAAGTGAATGTAAATCGTAATGTTTTTGTTTCAATTTCGTATTTTTTAAATTATTATCCACGGTGATAAAAAGTCACGCGCTGTGGTAATTTTTTTTAATATCTGTTTATTTTCAAAACAGGAAGTTTCCAATTAGTAATAAAATACCAGCAATATGTATAGTACGTCCTTTTAAAACACGACTCGTGGTCTTACGGATTTTCGTAGAAAAAGCCAGGTCATTTCGCAACATTATTCTTCCCAATCTCCTTCCCTTCTCCACTCTCTCTATTTCATTTTTCTGATTTTTCTGTTTCAGATTTTCGTTTAGAAATCACTAATATTGTCTTCAATATTTAAATATTACAATTTGAGGTTTTACTCAATAAAGTTATTCCGAAAAATAAATATTCATTCTAGACTTGCAGAAAAGTCAACAGATGTCGCACATTAAAAATAAAAAATAAGATAGGTTTATCTAGAAAGACGCTGTCTGGATTGCATTTAGTTCGGGTTGAATCTTGCGATCATACCAATAAAAAATGAAGACAATGTTAGTAGTTCTTATTCGAAGTATGATACAGTTAAAAGTGACCGAGGGGAATAGGGTCCCATTAGCTCAGTTGGTAGAGCACTGTCCCGGAAAGACAAGGGTCCTGGGTTCGAGTCCCAGATGTGACCGTTTCCTTTTCTGATTTTTCTGTTTCAGATTTTCGTTTAGAAATCACTAAATGTCTTCAATATTTAAATATTACAATTTGAGGTTTTACTCAATAAAGTTATTCCGAAAAATAAAAAATAAATTATTTTGTTTAATTTGTAAATATACACGGAGAAAAATTACTATTAAAAATATTGCAAAATTATCAAGAACCCCTTCAAATTATTCCTAATCCGGTTAAAACGCGATTGCAGGTCCGTAACGATTAACGTTTGGACCATTATACCCTGATATTTATATACATGTTAAAAAATAAAATTTTACCATATTTTTATATGTTAAATTGTGTTAGCATTAATGGTACGGTCCATTCAATTTTGAACAATTTTCAAATTTCATTAACCACTGATTTAAAATAATGGCTTTAAAGCGAACGTAGTTCATTTAATGTAGGCTTTAAAAATATTATGAATTTTTAATGACATATTTTTTCTTTTTTTTCGTATAAAATCCTCACGAGAATTCATGAAAATATTCAGCAAAGTGAAGACCATTGTCGAAGCAAGATGAAACTTTTCGTATCAATCGTTATCGCAGTTTTGGCTGTTAGCCAAATAGCCGCTCCGGTAAGTAAACGATATTTTTTAAATACAAATAAATATATCATTCATTATAATATTACGAACCACTATTTAAAATAAATATTGTGCAAATTATATTTGACCATTCTCTTTGTTTTCGTTGGTTAAGATTTTTAAAAATTTATTTTGGCTTTCAGCCATTAAGGATGATTTTGACCATGTTTTGTGTTTATATTTACAAATTGTAATTTCAACATTTGTGGTTTCAACATTTGTGGTTTCAATAATTGTGATTTCAACAATTGTGGTTTCAACATTTGTGGTTTCAAGAATTGTGGTTTCAACATTTGTCATTTACACAATGTAGTTTTACCGATTGTAGTTTCAACAATTGTGGTTTCAACAATTTTGGTTTCAACAATTGTGGTTTCGTCAATTGTGGTTTCGTCAATTGTGGTTTCAACATTTATGATTTACACAATTGTGGTTTCAACAATTTTGGTTTCAACAATTGTGGTTTCGTCAATTGTGGTTTCGCCAATTGTGGTTTCAACATTTGTGATTTACACAATTGTGGTATCATCAATTTTGATTTCACCAATTGTGATTTCAACAATTGTGTTTTCAACTATTATGGTTTCAACATTTGCGGTTTCATCAATTGTAGTTTCAACATTTGTGGTTCCAACAATTGTGGTTTCATCAATTCTGCCACTTTTCAAAAATATAATTTCGTCATTTATTCTAATGAAAAATACACAAAGTTCCTTTCCCTCAAAGTACCTCATACGTGCTTGATTATGTATTCGTTTCTGTGGTACAGAAATGGATTAATTTAGATCACAAATTCGTTTATTCGTCCCTCTCTAAACAAATATCTTCCCTTCTAATGCTGATATCGGCTACAATCTTCCATAAATTATGAAATTTGCCTATTTAAATAAAAAAGTACATCAAGTTGCCTTCTATCTCTAATTAATAATTTAATGATAGCCATTGAACGGTGAAAAGCAGAAACATAAAAAAAATCTATATGTAACAAACCATCATGCCATTTCCCATTCGCAAAGAATGCAAGACTGATGTAAGCGTAATGTGGAACATTAAAAAAGGGGCACTTAGATGTTTAAGGGACTTAGAGCGAATGAACGAAGAAAGGCGTATTAGGAGAATTTATGACACCAATGTGAATAGTAGAAAAAGATGGCGACGCCTGAAGAAGGCATGGAACGTTCAAGTGAACCAGATACTTACGTCGGACCATGTCAAGAGTCGGAATGACAGAAGAGTATGTATGAGACGTTGTATTAATTTTAATGAAGCATGGACTGTATGCCAAGACCTAGCCGTTTCGCAGTCAGTCCTCTCTGCCTACCCCTGCCGAGAAACGGCTTGATGGTTAGTTAGTTAGTAAGGATGATTGTTTTGGTTCCATATTTCCTTTTGATTAGAATTTATATAAACGTGGAGTAATTTATTTTTAATTTAAATCAGATTTTTATGTACTCTATGTAACGCCCTTGTGTAAGACCACCATTCGGAATCGAACCGTTGCTTGTAAAGGCTTTATCCGTGTTTGGTGACAAGATCTAAATATCCATTACTTCCCCTCCTTCATTGTCGTCATCTCTTTTACATAACCACTACCTACTCGCTCCAGACGGTTAGGAACATTTGGAACTCTGTGCGGAATTCTCATTGTTTATGACTACACATAATAATTAATGAAATTTATGTATTTGCAGTCTCACGGACAGCCCACGAATAAAAATAACAACATCAATGAAGGTTTTGGCAATGTTAATGATGACGAATACAACAATAACAACAACCTAAACATCAACCCAGGATCTCCCCACAATAAAAATAACAACCAAAACGTCGGTAACTTGAATACTAATTCTGACCAGTACAACAATAACAACAACAAGAATGCGGGAACTCCCCATAATAAAAATAACAACCAAAACCTTGGTGACTGGAATACTAATTCTGACCAGTACAACAATAACAACAACAAGAATGCGGGAACTCCCCACAATAAAAATAACAACCTAAACGTCGGTGACTGGAATACTAATTCTGACCAGTACAACAATAACAACAACGAGAATGCGGGAATTCCCCACAATAAAAATAACAACCATAATATTGGCAATAGCAATGTTAATGATGATGAATACAACAATAACAACAACATAAACCATTAGATCACGAAATGTTACTAAGGATCAGAATACCAATAATAACAACGTCTACCCCTCAATTGCAAAACCAGCGCCATTTTTGAATATTTCATTATTTTAAGTAAGAATCGAAGAAAAATACCAATACAGTTCTAGATGACAGCACTTATAATTTTTTTTTAAATGATTTTAAAATTATTTTTTTGGTTTCATGTATCTCAAATTAATGTAAACTATTTTTTAAATACAAGTATTTGAATTTAATTTTTGTTTTCTTGATTTAATAAATGAATGAATGAATTGGAATCTTGAAAGTTGAAATTAACTTACTTCCTGACATCTGAACGAGCTGAACCTCGTTGCACGTTGTTAATGTCGCCACTATCCAAATAATAATTTGGCTTATTTGTGAGCGATAGTTGACTCTAGTCCCTGTGGAGAAAGGTGTAATTATATTTTAAAATAGGTGTCTCACAGTAAAAAAAAATTCAGTGATTCCTGTTGGCGTGTGTTTTTTTAACACATTTTTAAATGAACGATTAACCGATTAACGATTAACCGCCTAACCCCCACCCTGATCCTAATTGCCCAAAACTTACATTTTTTTTTATGTTTTAGTTGAAAAACAAATGTCGTTTACATTTTTTGAGTCACTGCTTGAGTCAGGTACGTTTCTTACTTATTCAGGACGAGTGTTAGAGAAAGCGCGCTTACATTAAAAAAATTATAATATCTAAGCGAAAATTGAGAAAATATTTAATAAAATACGACTCATTTGAAGTAAAGCAATCATCATAAATCAATCATCTTTCTATTGCCTAAGCCAGTGGTCGGCAAAGTGTGGTTCCGGAGCCGCATGCGGCTCTTTGGCTCCTTGAGTGCGGCTCTGGCACAAATGCTAAGGTCGGTCTGCTGTTTTTAAAGTCCTGAAATAATTCCTCTATCGACAAACACCATTTCAAAACAACAATTTTAAATATGAGGGAAGCATTTCTCAGCAGGTTTCAGAAGTTTAAAAACCGCAGAGCGACCTTAGCATTCGTCAAAAATCCTCTTATTGACATTGGTAACTTTGAAAAACAATTGCAGGATTTAAAAAAACAAGGAAATATGGAGGTCTAAATTTCAACGTTTTTGTATTGATTTGGAAATATTGGAGAAGAACAAGTGTGATCTTAGTTCACAACACAAGTGGTCTGTTTTGAAAGACCTGGAGAAGGAAGACATGATCATTTTCAACGTCTGGAATAGTATTCCTGACTCTTACGATCAGCTGAAAAAACTCGCGTTTGTTGTTTTTTCCCTTTTTGATTCTACATATTCATGCGAACAATCTTTTTCAAGCATGAACTTTATCAAGAGTAAACTGAGAAGTCGTCTTATTAATGAGAACCTGGAATCATGCTTAAAATTAAAAACAACAACATAAAAGCCTGACTTCCTGACGTTTTCCAAGAAGATGCAAGGACATTGTCCGCATTAAGTGTTTGTCAGTCATTGACATGATTTAAATTTATGGATAGGGACCTTACTTTCATATTATTGTCTATCAATGGATAAATTTTTATTAAGGGTGAAATCACGTTTTATTCAGTGTACCCGTAATATAATGACGGTCTAAAATTATAACAAAGGTTTACTAAATTAAAAAACAGATTTGGCTCTCAGAATTTTTTTGAATCGTTGTAATGTACACATTTGGCTCTTTGACCAATAAGTTTGCCGACCACTGGCCTAAGCGAAGCTGGTAGTGTATTGTATAGTTTGCAAGCTATGAATTTAACCTATCAGGGTAATATGTTTGGTTTTGGAAACAACCAAATATAATTAGATGCTATCCTTAGCATGCTTTAATTATTATGTTAAATTTGCAAATAACATTATTTTTTTAAGTAGGAGATAATCCCAATGGTTAGTGTGGGAATTCCACATAAATAAATTCGCTGGAATTTACCCATCTCTAGTTACAGCCTAATCTTTTTCATTGATTGTGTTTTTTTTCTTATTCTTTCAATAATCAGAAATATTACAACGCATCTTAAATAAGTAAACAATTTTTTAAATGATATTAGGTACTTAATATATGTATTTAATTTAACAAAATAACTTTTTATTGGTAGAGTTTAGATTTTTTTCTTACCGGAGTGGCTATTTGGCTAACAGACAAAACTGCATGTAACGTTATAAGGAAGAGATTCATCTTGCTCCAACGAAGATTTTAAATGTGCAAACAAATAAGAAATCTTTGCATGGCTTTTATACAATGAAATGAAACATTAAATTGAAATTTTATCTTTTTTATTGCGTTTATTATTATTACCACAGATGTCCTTGAACAGTATTGGCGTATTTTTTAAAACGTGTTCATATTTGTTCAATTGGAATTTACTTCTTCTCAACTTGAAATAATCCACAATTAAGTATTTGCTATGTACCTCATCTTTATATTAATTAAGGTACAAATTTTCTTTCATAAGCATATTTTTTACCATCCGAATATTGTATCAGTTACAGGATTTTATTGTTTGCTTTTATGCTATCATTTTCTGTTCTATACTCTCATTGGAGCTGTGTATTACTTCAAAATTCTCATTTAAACATCTAAAGAAAACTTACTGATATGAAATATTGTTATTTTATTAAAAATCTTTTCAAATTATTCGTTTTCTTGTTAAAAATGGGACCGAACTTAAAGCACGACTATGTTATGTGGAAGTCGGAACACGTGTTCTTGAAAATAATAAGTTCGCATCTCGTCTTTTATATTCATTCGGACAAGGAAACCTGCGTGAATTTATCATAAGTTATCTTAAGTTAGTTACTATATTATTTTGTACATATATTTTAGCTTTCCAATAATGTATTACTTAGACAGGATCTAATTTTGCTTTGTTATTTACACTTTTTGTTCTTAGCTTCTATTTTATACCCTTTGCTGTTTTTTTTTTTCAGGCCAACATTACTGGAAAAGTTTGAAATGTAAAAAAATATTGTACCAAATAAAAAAAAAATAATAAAAAAAACAATCCTAAATACTCATCTTACTTACGTTATTCGAATTTCATATTATAGTTTATGATCTATACCAGAGGTTCCCAAACTTTTTTGCCCCGTAGACCACTAGCCAAATATTTTTTTCCGTAGACCCCCTGCCTGCCGAATATTAAATTTTCGTAAAACTATTAACGTCCCATGTGATAATCATTTATTTTTCGTAAAAAGAGTCCCCTCCCTTGCCTGTCCTACAACCGGGTGGCGATATAGTTCCTCTGTTTTTGCATTGTGCAGACAGGGGCGCCCTTGAGAGGTATTACACCAAATGAAAATAGAGCAGGATAAGCAACGGGAATTTGTAGCTGGCCCTACAGAACTGCCCCTTAAGTTCTTT
Source organism: Hesperophylax magnus (assembly GCA_026573805.1). Lineage (NCBI taxonomy): Eukaryota > Metazoa > Arthropoda > Insecta > Trichoptera > Limnephilidae > Hesperophylax > Hesperophylax magnus. The sequence goes on from JAIUSX010000028.1 coordinate 9,843,109, forward strand.
GTTAGCCCTTATTCCGATCAGTTCTACTTATCATATGATATCCGATTCTTCAACATTCCATTTCCACAGTCAAAATGTACTCAAACTTATTTTGGAAGTCTGTGTGAAGTACATCTAAATGTTGAACGTCATTATTATCCTGGACGTTTTTCAAAAACAAGTTGGAGAACTAGGAAAATTCGCGAAAATGTGCAATGTTTTGGTTCAATATATTAATTCTGACGAGAAAAGGAACGTAGACTCTATTTATATACCTTAATAAACAATTGTACGATATATAAACATACACATATCAAATAAGTAATTTCTATGTCTATTATATTTGTGTTAGGTCTATTGTGTCATTTACGGAACTCCTAAATGTTGACTTGAGGTAAATGGGGGTCCGCTCGTATGTACCCCCATTTGAATCTCGTGGACCCCCAAATTTTTTTCTCGCTAACATAGACCCCCAGCAAGCCGATATCGACCCTTGGGGGTCCATATAGACCACTTTGGGAACCTCTGATCTATACTATAAGTTATATTATGTAAAAGCTGAAAGACGTTATTGATAGAAACAAATAAAACAAAACATTTCCCAGGCAAGGAGTACACATTTAGATATTTACAATGACTGTCTGAAAAGGTGAGATTTAAGTTTAACTCTGAATTATGTCAAGTTGTAACAGTTATATTTGCCACGCCTGCAAGAAAGAACTGTTACGGTATCTCGGTTTGCTGTCAACACCGACGCTTGACTGTTTACGCCTCTCTGGTGTCGTAAAATTAAAGGAAGAAGATTTGAACGCGAGAGAGATGGTTTTGTCCGGCAAACGTGGAGTCTTCAGTTTCAAGTGGGCTAGCGGCTGGAGCAGACATTCTAGAAAGACTGGACGTGGGATCTTGGACGGAAGTAAGCGCGTTAGTTAGTTTCACCTTTATTTGACTGGACACTGTCTTCTTAAATTACTATTAATTTTTTGAGAGATTAATCATCTCCACATACTTTCACTCTATACTTTATCACAGGTTAGTTGATCTCCTGGTATTTTATGTAACTTTAGGGAATTCATAATGTTACATCTTAAATTCCTAGTTGTTAGCGATCTTCGACCTGGCACACGGCCTTGAGTTACTATAACCACTTATTAAAATTATTGAGTATCATGTTTCTAATTGTTAATGAATAAATATTGCTAACTTTAAATTATATTATTCTTTAAAAATGCAATCCTTTCTTAAAGAGAACCTAATCTGTTACGATGACGCTGCAATTGCGGTTTTGTCATCTCATTACTTGGTAAAGATATCACGTTACAATGGCCCCAACGTGTCATTTGCTCATTGTAAAATTCTCTATGTTGCAATAGCGTCCAGCGTGTAACGCTTTGCTTTTTTCATGTTAAAAAGTCTGTGATCATTCTTAAATCATGTGGCAGTCCATTCCAGACTTTTGGTCCTTAGATTAGCTCATATGAGCCTTAGAAATATACTCGTGGGAGATCCCAATTAATAAATAATATAATAAAAAAATAATCCGAAATATTATAATTTTTCAAAAGAAGCAAACACATTGTGACTTGACATTTTAAATAAATGAAACTATTAAAAAAAGTTCCGAAATACAAGTCATTCAAAATAGAGCCCTACGGAATATATATAATCTGCCACGGGATACACATGTCAAAGATATAAACTCACAGACACAGATCTTTACAAATTCCTTTTACGATCCTGCCAAAGTATAACATCACAATTGCCATTCTACAAATAATTCAACACTCCTCACACACCAACACTAAACCATTCTTTAATTCTGACATACACCAGCACAAAACACGATCACAAAATCAAATACACTTATCGTCATCTACTTCTTCTTCTTCTTCAATGGCGCTACAGCCCATTTCGAGCCTTGGCCTCCTTTAACATGAGCCACCACCGCCCTCTGTCCTCGGCCGTCGTCTTCCAATCTGCAACATGGAGTAGTCCTCTGGCATCTTTCCTGACATCGTCCTCCCATCTCAGCCTAGGTCTGCCCGCCTTTCGTTTGCCTCCCGGGTGTCCTGTTAGAACCTTCTTTGGTACACGTGTGCTTGGCATTCGGTGCACATGTCCGGCCCATCATAGTCTTTGGAGCCGTAAATGAGTAGAGAGTCTGGGAGCTTGGTAGATGTCATCGTCATCTACTTACACGACTAAATTTGGAATTAACTCCTTATAATACGTTGCACATAAGCAATACAACGCATTACCTAGTAATCTAAAACTTCCTGCAACGAACAAAAAAACATTGGCAAAAGCTCTTAAAAGCTATTTCCTCAGCACTTTTATTAATGACTAACACAATCTTTCTTTGGAACTAGATAATAATATCTGCGTTGATTTATTTTAATGCATTTATGTTGTCTTGTCCTTAATCTAATGTTGTCTTTCCCGAAATGAGTTTTGTGAACTCACAGTGAATAATACATTATAACTTTGTTATTATTTCGTAATGTTTTATCTTGTAATAAATAAATAAATATCTTCACATATGCCCATCACTTCACTTATCCCACACTCCCCTCCCCCACCTCTCTCTCACAACTGACGCACTGTCCTACTCTAGTATACTGCCCCTTTCTTTCTTGATAATATTTGTATATATGTGTGTGTACTTCTGTATTTGATAAAATTATTTTTATAACAGTCCTGATGATGGTACGGAGGTACCAAAACCGGTAGGCAGTGAAAATATATCAATAAAGTGTCATAAAACCAAGTATATTTATTTTCCCTGCGCCATGCCCATCCCATGCACTTATACAGGGTTTTCCAATAAGAGGTGTTATTTTGATATTCAATCGTAAAAGATCAATGGTTTCGTTGCTTGTGTGGCACGTAGCGCCATCTTGTTGAAAGTAAAGGTTATCCAGAACAGACGGCCGGCATAGTCCAGTGGTAACGCATTGGACTGCCATTCCGAAGGTCGCGGGTTCGAACCCGGCGTGCGCAAATAAATTTTATTTGATTAATTTGTGTTATTTCACAATTAATTAATTAAAATAATATATAGTATATTTGCGGCACGTTCCAGAGTGGAAGATACTACCAGTATCGCCCTGGTGTAAGACCACCATTCAGAATTGAAACGTTGCTCCAAATGGCTTTAGCCGTGTTTAGTGACTAGATCTGAATAGCCAGGTACTTCCCCACATTCCTCTTTCCCTTCCCCACTTACCTTCAGCCTCACAACATCCCCCAATTGGGGATGCCATAGTCTCACTGGCTCCAGACGGGAGCAGTTGGGACTCTTGTGAAGTATTCACTATAAAAAAAAAAAAAAAAATTAACATCCAATTTTGGCCATAAAAAATCATTAATCATCTCTCGATAGCGCAATCCATTCACCGTAACTGTTGCTCCAGCGTCATTTTCAAGAAAGTAAGGTCCAATGACTCCGCCGGACCATAAACTGCACCAAACAGTTACAAGTTGAGGATAGAGAGGCTTTTTAACAATAACTCTTGGGTTTTCCGAGCCCCAGATGCGACAATTTTGCTTCTTGACGAAGCCACCGAAGTGGAAATGGGCCTCATCACTCAAGATGATTTGCATTTGATTCACTCAAGTGAATTTTAATAATTTCAATGCGTTTTTGAAGCGTTTATCGTTCCATTTTTATTAATGGCGTAGTTTTTACTTGTCAAATATTAAAAAATAACAGCTTTAAAAGTAACATCTACCGAAATAGCGGGCTATTCAAAATAACACCTCTAATTGGCAAACCTTTTATTATAATCAACACAGTGTCTCAAATGCTTAACGATTCTGCATTGACCATCGATATTTTCGAGGTTAATAAAATAAAGTAAAACTGCCCCATGACTTTTTATACTTACATTTACCTCAAAGTCGTAATCTTCTCAGTGATATATTGGTGCAAAACTGTTTAGTGTAGAATATGAATAAATAAATAAATAAAAATTCTTTGATAAAAAAAAACTGAACAGTACACATTGGCAACTATTTATTGAGCAGTTACAAATCTCAAGGTAATTATTTTATTCGATTATTTTTTCAATTACAATTGAAATAAAATCTTTTTTTATATATATTCACTCGAAACCCGGTGAAATCTCTGTGAAGTAATAAAAAATAAAGGTTGTTACAGCGTGTTCGCTTTAGTGGACTAAATAAAATTTTTATATTTTTACGTCAAATAGAACAAGTCTTTTCCATAGACTTTCTATATGGGAGGCAGATATCGAGACTGCCGCCCCGGGAACAATTTATTGGAAAACAAACACCCCTGCCATAGGTCACCCCATGTGGTTCGTCACGTTTGTTCACTTAGCAGGGGTGTCCGGGTTCATGAAGTGAGGTTTGTGTAGGTCTTGGCGCCGGATATATTTGCATAACTACTGCTTGGCGGGTCGAATCGGTCGAGATTGGTTGAAAGAGACCTTTTGACTTCTCTAGCAGAACTGTCTCGACCCATCGCCTTGCACCGCAGTGGAAGAGATGAATTCATACGTCCGTCACTCCTGGATACATTGACCACAGATTCCTACCCACCCCTCATACATTTTTCTTACCCAGAACTTCTCTCATTTTCCCTTGAAAAAAACTCCACTCATCATATGATTTAAGATTTTCACGGCCAAAAGTATTTTTGTTATTTGTTTTTGGGGTGTTATACCGTGTTGCCCTTACTCCTTCTTTAGCCAACGTTTCGGAGAGCATTGCAGTGTCCATCATCAGGGCAGATGTGTTATTTGAGGTTGTGGTGAAATGTGGGCTTATGTATGAGGATGTGATACCGTGTTGCCAGCTCCAACCCTCTAAGCTGACTAAAAAAAAATTATACACGAAAAATTATATATTAACACGGCATAACATCCCAAAAACAAATAACAAAAATCCACTCATCATCCCCAAAGATGACATAGGCCCTAAGGATTATTTCCTCAGTTTTCCTGGTTAGAGATAATATATGACCGAGCGCCCATCGCACAAACCGTCGGTATCAATTAAATATTGGCCGACTTGTATTGACAGCGCGCTACCGGCCGTCTTGGGTTATGATTTTAAAATGATTTTTTCTGTGAACAAAGTTGGATATTTGACGGATAAATTGAATTGATATTCAGGTAAATTATTTAAATATGATTAAATTTTAACAAATTGAAAAATGTAGGTAAAATAAATGAAGAAAAACAAAGTCAATATCAAACAACACACATTTTTTACACCAAAATTAAATACAACCATAAGCTTATGAGGTTACTTGTCGTTTTTATTGATAGTAAATGGTTTATACAAAATGGTAAAGTAATATAATATTTTCGTGATTATTTTTTCTACGGGGATTCAAATCTAAGTCAGAGCTATAAATATTTTCACTCCCTGGATGTTGTTGAACAGAAATAACAGGTTACTGTCATTGTATTATTTTTTGTTTCTATTGGGACCGGGTTTCTTTACGTTATTGTCATTGTAAAACTCATTTAACATTAACGTTTAAGTCATCTTCTTTATGAATATTATTTTATTTTGATTTTTTTTATAGTTAAAGTGTCCGGTAATAATAAATATTAAGCAAAGTATCTATACTCTCAGACTTTGATAGTACGTCCTTGTTTGGGTTGTTATTGTATTCATCATTACCATTATGAGGAGATCCAGCCTGATTTCAGTTGTTATTATTGTTATTAGGGACGCTTCCCTGGTCTAGGTTTTGGTTCATGTTATTGTCATCGTTATCATCTGGAACCCCCCAGAATAAAAATAACGCCTTATTTTGTTGTTTTTGGGGAGATTGTTGGTTTAGGTTTTGGTTCATGTTATTGTCATCATTGTCATCTGGAACCCCCCAGAATAAAGATAACGCCTTATTTTGTTGTTTTTGGGGAGATTGTTGGTCTAGGTTTTGATTGTTGTTATTGTTGTATTCGTCATCATTAACGTTGCCATTACCTTGATTGTTGTTGTTATTTTTATTCGTGGGCTGACTGTGAACCTGTAAATAAATAAATTTTGTTAAATATGTAAAACTAACCCTTGCAAGGGTCTTGCAAGTCATAAACCAATAATTTCGATTTAAAAAATACATAAGATGGTAGCTCAGAGAGGAAGGCGGTTTCCAACTCGGAGAAGGGCCTAGGGCCAATGTTCGTGTCAGACAAGCAAAAACTGCTGGTTCCTTGTTATATGTCAATATTATTATTATTTCAATATTTCCAACATTGTAGTTAATATAATGTAAGAAAATATGTTGAATCCCTCATGAGTATCATGCAAAGATGTTAGAAACAATCGGAGAAATCACAAGAGAAGACGGTACTGTCACCGTAAGGTTACACAATGAATTTGGTGTACAGGTAGAAACAAAGGAGGGGCGCTGGAACGATTTGTAGTAGAATTTACAGCCTCTACTGCCTTCGATACCATAATTAAGACGAGACAATACCCTAAAATAAAGCCAGAATCTTTACGCCGTAAGTGAAGCAGCCGTTCACAAAATTATTGTATTGGACAGACCTGCGGTTGAATTTTCCTTTTCAAATCTCTAAAATAAAGTAGGAATCTTAAAGACATAAGTGATAAAGTCGTGTAAAAACAATATTTGACGTTCGGCTTGGCGTGATGGACGGACCTACAGTCGACTTTGCCCTAGCAGGCCTATAAAATCCTAGAAAAGGGTTTATTTTAATAATTTCTGATGAACGGATTACTAAATTCTCACATGTTTCTACACGGATTCTTCGGATAATTAAGAACTCATCGTATAGAAAAATTAAATCTAAATAATTAAAGTGTGAGCGTCGAGCGAACCCCCTTTATCATAGTCTTATGTTGCCTTCGATCACAAAAATGAATCATAAAAATAATTGCATGATCAATAAATGATCGCAGACTTTGTTTGTATTTCCACTTTGCAATAAAATTCAAATAAATGTCATATTTCTAAACTTATTCAAAATTAAAAACTGTTTTTAATTAAATTAAATTTGACATCTTTAATTGTGCCTTTCAGTATTTGATTGAAATTCTAAAATTTGTAATTAATATGACACGATTGTAAATGTACTGAAATTTCCTGAATATCTTGATAATAAACATACAAAATAAAACATCGTTTTCAGCCACAACACAGTCAATAATGTCTTTTTTGTAATATTAGCACTCTGGAACACCGAAAAGTCGGCGGTACTCATAACCGCCTCGCAAATTAATATATACGAGGGTGGTCTGAAAAGTTTCCGACCTCAACGCAAAGATGGCGGTACTCGTCAATAAAAGCTAGTGAATATAGTTGTGCATCACATCGACTCACTCAAACGACTGTCATCTAAAAACTGCGCGTCCAAAATGGCCGAAACTTTGGTGACTAACTGTCAAAAGATGTATTCGATTTAAGAAAACAAAAACAATTTTTTTTTTTTTGATTATAATAGTTTTTTTTCTTACCGGAATAGCGATTTGGCTAACAGCCAAAACTGCGAGTAACGAGACAAGGAAGAGATTCATATTGCTCCAATAATAATCTTCAATATACTGACAAATAAGATATAGTTTCATGGCTTTTATACACGATAGTAAAATAATCAATTAAAATTGCATCATTTCAATTGCGTTTATTGTTATTATTACTGCAGATGCCGACATTGAACATAAATGGTGTATTTTTTCAAAACGCGTTCATATTTGTTTCATTGGAAATTAGATTTTTTTCTTGTAATATGTAGACTTCTTCTCAACATGAAATTCCCGCCCTTAAGCATTTACTATGTACATCATCTTTATGTTGATTAAGTTACGCATCTCTAGATAGTGTCGCTATCCGCGTCTGTTTGTTTGTGCGCTTATTTCTTATAAACTACGGAACGGATTTTAATAGGGTGTTCAATATCATTTAGAAATTTTCTTCCGGAAGGTTTATATGAATAAGAAATGCATATTAAATTCATATAAAGTGGATAAAATTCAAGCAATGCCGCGTAGACGTAAGCTAGTTATATTATATAAACATTTTTTTTATCATAACAATATTGTATTAATTAAGGGATGTCATTGTTTGCTTTGTTATTTATACATGTTCTTAATTTATATTTAGAAGATCTTAATTAAATTCTAATAAAGATTCAATTAACTCCATGGAATAATTTTCTCCTGTTACATTTAATGAAAGTGAAAAATATATTGATAGCCTAAAACCATCCAACTCTAAGGGAAATGATGGACTATTAAAAAAATACAACAACATTTCTTAACTCGATTGCAACATATTTTTAATATATGCCTCAAAGATTGTCATTTTCCAGAACAATTTAAAATCTCCACTATAATACCTATTCATAAATCTGGGGATACGCATAAATTAAACAATTACAGACCAACATCTCTTCTTTCAAACCTATCAAAAATATTCGAAAAATGCATCAAATTTCACTAGTCATTGAAATTATCAAATTCTATCGATAAACCAATACGGCTTTTGTAAAGACCTAAGCACCGAGGATGCGATATACGAATTGACAAAAAATATCTACACATCTATCGATAAAAAAAAGAAATGTCTTGCCATATTCCTAGATTTAAGAAAAGCTTGTAACACCAATTTAAAACTGTGCCTATTAATTCCCACATATGTATTGTACGTTCCTCTCATCCTACAATGAGTTTTGTAACTCATCGGGATTGCTTTAGCAAGAAATATAAAAAATATATACATTTAAAAAAGTCAATATACTGATGCATTCTGTTTTCATTGAATAAAATCTTAGACAAATATCAAACATTTTTGAAACCAAAATTACATACAACCATAAGCTTATGAGGTAAGATGTCATTGTTATTGATAATACAACATGGTAAATTAATTCAATATCGGTCGATGTTTTCGCTACTATTTTTTTTCTTGGGATTCAAATCTATGTTAGAGCAATAAAAATGTCCATCCCCTGGACGTTGTTGAACAGAAATAACAGGTTACTGTCATTGTGATAATTTATTATCTATTGGGAGCGGGTTTATTTAAGTTATTGTTATTGAAAAACTCATCCACGTTAACGTCTAAATCATCTTCTTCGTTAATATTATTTTATTTTGAGAGTTTTTTTATACTTTCAGTATCCGGTATTAATACTAAGCAAAGTTTCTATATTCTCGGGCTTCGATTGTACGTCCTAGTTTGGGTTGTTATTATTGTCGTTGTTACCATTATTGCGAGATCCCGCCTGGTTTTGGTTGTTATTATTGTAATCGTTATCATTCAGTTATTGTTATCGTTGTACTGGTCGGAATTAACGTTCCAGTCACCGATGATTACGTTTTTATTTTTATTTTATAGCTCGTTTCCCTAGTCTCGGTTTTCGTTCATGTTATTGTCATCATTATCATCGGTAATCGCCCAGGCCTTTTGTGACGACTTATTTTCTTGTTTTTGGGGAGATTTGTGGTTTAGGTTTTGGTTCATGTTATTGTCATCATTATCATCGGTAACCGCCCAGGCCTTTTGTGACGACTTATTTTCTTGTTTTTGGGGAGATTTGTGGTTTAGGTTTTGGTTGTTGTTATTGTTATATTCGTCATTATTAACATTACCAAAACCTTGATTGTTGTTATTTTTGTTCGTGGGTTGACCGTGAGCCTGTAAATAAATAAATTTCGTTAAATATGTAAAACCAAGCCTTGCAAGGGTCGGTCGTGTGTCATAAACCAATAATGCCATTTTTAATAATATTAGAACTGTAGTACAGAGGAGTAACAATAGGAGGCCCTGGGGAAAATTATTTTCCTCAGGGCCTATGTCATCTTTGACGATGCTGTGTAGTGGGTTATTTTAAGGAAACGAAAGAGAGTCAGATCTGGGAAGGAAAGGGGTACGAGGGGTGGATAAGAATCAGTGTGACCAGGAGTAACAAATGAATCCATCCCTCCCACTGCGGGGCAAGACGATTGGTCAAAAGGTCTCCCTCTATCTTGCTCTATCACGCAGTAGGTGAGCAAAAGCATCCGCTTCCAAGACAAATCTTACCCCATGAACCCTGGCACCCCTCCTAAGTCACCAAAAGGACCACATTGAGCGACCTATGACATACCTCCCAAATTGATATATAGGTACTAAATTTGACAAAACAAAAAAAAAGTTTTTATTTGTAGGTAATAGATATTTTTTCCTACCGGATAAACGATTTGGCCAACAGCCAAAACTGCGAGTAACGTGACAAGGAAGAGATTCATATTGCTCCAATGATAATCTTCAATATACTGACAAATAAGAAATGGTTCCAAGGCTTTTATACGATAAAGTGAAATAATTCATAAATATTGCATCATTTTAATTGCATTTGATATTATTAACGCCGATGCCATTACAGAACATTATTGGTGTGTTTTTACAAAACATGTATATATTTGTTTCATTGGAAATAAGGTTTTTTTCTTGTAATATTCTTTTTATAGATTTCTCCTCAACTTGAAATACCTACCCTAAAGCATTTATTATGTAAAACATTTTTATGTTAATTAAGTTACACATACTACAGGGTTTTCCATTAAGATGTGTTATTTTGAATAGCCGGCTATTTCGGTAGAAGTTAGTTTTAAAGCTGTTATTTTTTGACATTTGGCAAGTAGAAACTACGCCATTAATAAAAATGGAACGATACACGCTTCAACAACGCATTGAAATTATTAAAAGTCACTTGAGTGAATCAAATGCAAATCATCTTGAGTGATGAGGCCCATTTCTCCACCTCGGTGGCTTCGTGAACAAGCAAAATTGTCGCATTTGGGGCTCGGAAAACCCAAGAGTTATTGTTGAAAAGCCTCTCTATCCTCAACGTGTGACTGTTTGGTGCGGTTTATGGTCAGGCAGAGTCATTGGACCTTACTTTTCGAAAATGAGGCTAGAGCAACAGTTACGGTGAATGGATTGCGCTATCGAGGGATGATTAATATTTTTTATGGCTGGAATTGGATTGTATTGATCTGGACAACGTTTACTTTCAACAAAACGGCGCTACGTGCCACACAAGCAACGAAACCATTGATCTTTTACGATTGAATATCAAAATATTACCTCTTATTGGAAAACCCTGTATAACATAAACATATTTTTTATTTTATTGTATTAATAACAAAACAAGATCTCATTTATTTGCCTTTCAAATAACGAGTTACCACAATAACATATGTTCTTAACTTCTGTTACCTATCATTTTCTCCTTATTACTCAAATCATCTACTTACACGACTAAATTTGGAATTAACTTCTTATAATACATTGCACATAAGCAATACAACGCATTATCTAGTAATCTAAAACTTCCTGCAACGAACAAAAAAACATTGGCAAAAGCTCTTAAAAGCTATTTCCTCAGCACTTTTATTAATGACTAACACAATTTTTCTTTGGAACTAGATAATAATATCTGCGTTGATTTATTTTAATGCATTTATGTTGTCTTGTCCTTAATCTAATGTTGTCTTTCCCGAAATGAGTTTTGTGAACTCACAGTGAATAATACATTATAACTTTGTTATTATTACGTAATGTTTTATCTTGTAATAAATTAATAAATATCTTCACATATGCCCATCACTTCACTTATCCCACACTCCCCTCCCCCACCTCTCTCCCACAACTGACGCACTGTCCCACTCTAGTATACTGCCCCTTTCTTTCTTGATAATATTTGTATATATGTGTGTGTACTTCTGTATTTGATAACATTATTTTTATAACAGTCCTGATGATGGTACGGAGGTACCGAAACCGGTAGGCAGTGAAAATATATCAATAAAGTGACATAAAACCAAGTATTTTCGTTTCAATTATATTTTTCCTGCGCCATGCCCATCCCATGCACTTATACAGGGTTTTCCAATAAGAGGTGTTATTTTGATATTCAATCGTAA